>RJWJ010000346.1:117645-160750 GCA_004363605.1 Indri indri | reverse complement strand
ATTTTACTGAAAAAAATCTGTGTATATACAAGTCAACCTGTGCAGTTCAAACCCATGTTGTTCAAGGGTCAACTATGTATAAAACCTAGGAGCAGTGAGGTACACCTGAGACATTACCTGGATTATTACTAGGCCCTGGAAGGTAGTGTGGATAATTTGGAGCTAAAAGCATTTAATTACTAGCATTTAAAAATATTAGTTTGAGAGGGTTATGCCCAGGTCTGTTATTCAAGATAGAATATCATTTATTTCATAGCCTGCATTCTGCTAGTAGAAGCTTACCTTTTTTTCCTCCTTGGGTAAAGTTTTTTAAAAAATGTCTAAGGGATTGTTACCTGTTACCTCATTATCTTTGTTAATCACTTCCAGAGCTTTTTGCTATTTTCCATCACAGTGGCCAAGAGGATCACAAAGAAAGTGGTAAATCTTCATTCACAAAGAAAGTTGACTGTCAGCTGTTGCTTGTATTTGCTGTATATTTCCTTTGAACATTTGTGGGGTATTAGTGGTTAGAATTAAATATTTCTCGAGAAGTGATTTTTATTGTTTTAGTTGTGGGAAAAGATTTGATGTCAGAGCAATATCGAATATCAAATAAATAAACCATGGAAAATAGAACACAAACCATTAAGATACATGACTAATGTTTCCATGAAATGGTTTAGAATATTTTCCTATTTATATAGTTCTTTTTAGCAGTTTTCTTGAAAGTTTTGAAGTGTTAATAGAAATACTTTTTTCTTATTTAAATACTTTGAAATTTTTGGTATTGTATAGAAATTTTATTTACATGTTTGATAAAAACATCCATTGACTTCTCTTTCAAAGATAAAAAGATTAAAAACTTCAATGTGAAAACTGAAGTTATAAAATGAAGATCCTCTCTCAGTTAAGAATTCCTTTTTAGAAATGTATAAATGTAATTATCCTTTAATAAACAAACATATCTTCAAATTTTCTCAGTAATGTGTCACTGAAAAACATTAAAAGATGACATTGTTACTCACTACAGCAATACAAAATGAGGAAAGCAATTGAAACATAGATCAAGGGTGTTAAAAATGGGTGAAAAACATTATCTTGCTTTTTATAATTAAAGTTTATTTTATATTTATAACAGGCTTATAAACTTCTTAATTATCTCAGGTAAAATACCTAATTTTCTTTGTTTTGAAAGCATTCTCTTTTTCTTCCTGAATCAAGAACAGAGAAAACTTAAAGTACATGACTCAATTATAGTTTTTAGAACAACAATGGGAAGATGTTTTAAAGATTTAGGAATCCCTTCATCTCTGACTTTTCATCATTTTTCCATTCTGTGTTGAGTTTGTGGTTGTAAAGTAATAGAAACTGATGTTGACTAACTTGAGTAGAAATAAAATTTAGTGGCTATTGGGCAATTCTCAGAATCTGTGGGGAAGGCTTGGAAATAAACAGGAACCAACACGGGCTGGGCGCAGGAACTTCTGCCCAGATCAGCCTGCTGGATCAGTCTGGTTAGGATGCTATTCTCAGACTCACATCACTGCTACCACCACTAGATTCTCGATGCTACTTCTGCCGTTGCTTCTGCAAATAATTTGTCACCTGTGTCTGTACTTTGCCTTACTCCCTCAAGACTTAAAGTCCAGGATTGGAGTGTCCAATTGGCTGAAAGTGCTAAGGTACATAGAGTGAGTTTCTAGTCTTCAGAGAAATTCTTTTGGATTATACACCTGATCATTTCCTCGTTTTCATTTCTCTCTCTCTTTTCTTTTTTTAGTACTAAGAATCAGTGTTGGATATCCTAGACTGATTTTTGTTTCTTATTTTTTCTCTCTTCCTTCCACTGTAAAAAAAAAAAAAAAATATTGAAACAGTATAAAAGTGTTTGTAGTAAAGAGTTTTCATTCCCGATCCCATGTAGCCTTAGTTCCCTGAGATAACCCTATGCCAGTTTTTTGGTTTTTTTTTTAAATCTTCCTACAGTAGTCCATGCATGTTGTGGCAGAGATTGTACAACAGAATACTTGTGTTCTTCTTCCTGAGACCACACCTGAACTACAGTTTTCCATTTTCCTTTTCAGTTAGATGCAGCCATGTGACTTAAGTTCTAGCCAACAGAAGGTGAGTAGAAGTGATGTGGGTCATTTCTGGATGAAGGCTTTTAAGGAATGCCTGGCTAGGTCTTCTCTTTTCTTCGTCTACCAGGAAGATGTAGAAAATATAATAACAAGAGACCTCTAGGGGATGGTAGAACCATAAACTAGAAGGATCCTGGGCCTATAAATCACTACTTGAAAGATAGCAGCTCATTAACCAGAAATGTCTACTTTAAACTGTTACATGGGCGTGAAATGAACTTCTGTGGTATTTCAGCCATTATATACTGTTTGGTCTGTTGGTGACATCACCAAGCATTATTTAATGTACATCTGCAGTCATTTCTCTACCTTTTTTGTTTTTTTTAACAAAATTATATGTGTTTCTTCTCTTTATTGGCTACCTTTCTAGCAAATTATTAATTTCTAAGAGGTCTTTCTTGCTCTGTATTTTTTTTTCCTTTTTATGCATTCAGTTCTTACGTTACATATGTGATGTCTTCTTGAATCTCTCTGAGGCTATCAGAGTTTTTTCTTTTCAATCTATATCCCAATTTACTTACATTTTCTCATTTTTGTTTGTTTACCTTGGTCTTTCTCTTTTATGTTTCAGATTTTTCTCAACTGTTTGTTGAATCTTAGTTGTGCAGTTATATGTAAGAATGAGAAAACAGAAACCACTTGAGATCTCTGCAGATATGTAGGTAGGGTTCTGCTTTAGAATGATCATACAGAGATGTCTACATGGTGGTCTTTCCTCTGTGGGCGGTTCCATTTCTTTTTCTATTGGTGGGTAGACACATGGCTAGTGAGGGATCAACTACTCTCTATACAGACTTTGAGTTAGTCCTTCTATTTTAGTTCTCATTTTACTCCTTTTCCCCGATATCTGATATATCCGAGCCTGGAAACTCTGGGCTTCTGATGGTACATTGATGGTCTCCCTTCATTTTTGGGCTCATCTGCCTTGCTTCCTTAGGTGTCACTCTTTTATCTGCTTTCTGTCTTCTGTAGGTCAGTCTTCTGCCCTATCATGTAACCTCCCTGTTTCTCTTTGCTGTTGTGGGTTTGTGCCTTTTAACTCCTCTACTATCATTTTAGTGGAGACTCTGGAAGGAGAGGAAATAAACTTGTGCTTTCAGTGTTTCAGATTCTGCAGTTGACTGTCGCTGTACTCTTATGTGTGAACTTTCAGCTTGTTGTGTGAGTCAGCCAGCTCCACTTAGAAAGCTCAGAGCAGAATGGGGACAAAACTATAAACTTTTAGGGATTTGGTTTTTCAAATATGTGATCTAGAACATTAACTAATTCTTTAATTTACAAAAGTACCCCCTTTGATAAATAGTAATTTTTCATACCCTCTTTAATATTATTCAAAGTTGGAACACATTCAAATTGGGACTCAAAGTTAAGGAATAAAATATTGCTTTGTTTTCCAGCCGAATGGACTCTTTTAGAGATTCTGATTTAGAATCTGCTCCCTACCACCATTATGTTCTATCCTTAAAGAACTGCTACTTTAAATACTTCATTGCATGATATAGCACTTGACTTAAAGAAGTGTTTAGTTGCATCTAATGTGAAAAATTCAGCATGTATTTATTTCAAGGGAAATTTTGAACAATATCTAACCACATGATATAGCATCATAAAAATAAGTAAAGGATTCTTATATTTCAAATTTTTAAATGAATTCTAGAAAACTATTGCTATCATACATACGTATTAAATTTGCTTCTTTGCTATAGAATAATCAGAGAAAAATCTGCCTTATGTACATATCCATTTCTTTTGCATCTTTGTCTACAATAATTTGAATCGTATTTTTGTGTGTAATTTTAGCTTCCTTCTAGAAAAAGAAATCCTTTTAAAAATGAACATCAAAAAATAATTTGCTTAAAGAATCCTTCATCCATTCTCATAGATTTTAAAGTTGTTCTATTATAATTTTTTACTTTGATTTGTCCTCTGTTCTAACTTTTCATTTGCTTTCTCCTCTTTGGTCCCCTTTATAAAGTAACAGTCACAATAATAATAATATTAATAGTATATATCACCAACATTATATAGGCCAATGTACCTGGTCTCATAAAAGGAGATTCAACCTCAAGCTGAAAAAGAAAATAATATTTGTATTTTTATAATCACTTTATTCATATTAGTTATAAAAATACAGAATAACTAAAAATAAAGGAAAGCATTACTATAGTTAATGGCCAGGTTTTTAAATGAATACAACTTTATCTTACCAAAAGATAATAATATTCCAAATCTACCTAAGAAGACACTAATGCTTTACCTATCTAGTATCTACTAACCATTTTTATAACACCCATTTTGGTGGAGAAGATTTACTTACATTGTGAGAAGAAGAATATCACGACTACAAGAAGAGAGCAGCTATTGCAAATTATCATAGAGGTATAAAGATGAGGTCATTACAGACTCTCTGATAGTTAATAGAGCAATCAAAAAACAATGACATTTGATATGAACTATTTTGGTTACAGAAAAGGCTATGACTCATTTTCACATTCATATATCTTCAAGAAAATTTTCAGGTTTATAAGATTGACCCTTCAATTCTTCTTCTTCTTCTTTTTTTTGGTAACATACAATGAGTAAATCATGTTACAGTTTTCAAAAGCCATAAGAATTGTGAAATCAAAAGCCGTATGTATAAAATGTAGACCATTTCAGGGAGACTGATTTTATTCTCTCTCTGGTTCCATCTAGGAATGTATCCATTAAGCAGTACACTTAATAGCTTTGTCCATGACTTAAAAAAAAAAAAAAAATTGAGAATCATTTTACCAAGAAATTTGCTTTATAAGAATAATTGGAAATTATGCCAACTCTAAAACACAGTTTAAATTTTTTTGACAATAATTTTAGTGTTAGTATAAAATAGAATTGATAAAGGCGGGTAAATCAACATAATTGATAAAAGGAAAATGTACTTAGTGGAGAGGAGTTGCTTGATTGTGAATAAAATAAATATTTGAATTTCAGTACAAATATAAATTTGTAGTTTTACCATTAGGTATGATTACCTAGCAATTAAGAAATTCTGAATACCTAACAATTAAGAATATGTGAGAAAATATTTGGTGTGGGGAAAAATGCTAAAAATTTATGTTATATTCAAATACTTTCACAAGATTAGTTGTTTGGTGAGACAGGAGTACTTGTGATTCAGGGTAGTAAGATTACCACCAAGCATCACCAAATTGAGATACTTAGGAAAATTTTGGTTGATGAAGCATATATAACTAGGAAACAAATGTATAACTGTCTGGCATAAAAATGTTGCCTCCAAAATATTGTCAGTCTTCAAAGGTAAATTAACTTGGAGCCCAAGATGCCAATACATAGCTGTTACAAAATATACTAGAAATGTATTGTAATAAATATGTGGCTATAACCAGGTCGTATATTTTCCTACTTGATAAAAATGTGACGGGGTTTGTAGGCATAGCTAGTTCTTTTAGTAAACACAGTCCAAGATTTTTCCAGAATTCTTGTATGTGTGTATATTTTGTGTGTGTGTGTGTGTGTGTGTGTGTGTGTGTGTGTGTATCAAATTTTCTCAGGCTTCATAACACAGCTTAGAAGTATGGAGTCACATTAACCATAATAATTCAAATTCTACTGGCTACAACTCCAAATGCAAATTTGTGATGACTTCACGAGTTCGTAAAAACTGTTCCAGACTTTCAAGGATCTCAAAGCATGGGCAGCATGTACTTGTTCCTGTGTGATGTGCTTGCTGGAGTGACCCATGTGAATCTGGGTACTGTCGGAGCAAGAGGTTATTTTGCCATTTCCTGACTTTTCTCCATCCATTTGGGGGCTTTAAGAGTGCTTTGAGTCTAAGAAGTAGATTTGAAATACAAGTTGTGAGAATCTTTGTTCCAGCCGTGTTGAACTTAAGCTTCAAGTCAAAGAGCCTAATTCTTGCAGAGCTTTTAGAGCCCTGCCACCAAACTAGGTCTTATCTGACTAGCTCAAAAATGTCTGAATCCCACTTAGATTCTAGCTGACATCGATATCTTACAAACTATGAAGCTGACTTTGAAGCAATGTGGGAATGTGTTAGCTTTGGTGACTCAGGAGATTTTATAAAAAAAGCTTTCATTATTTTATGGATGGAGAATTATATATTATTTTAAACTAATATTTCTGGATAGTGCATATTATATTCCAACTACAGTTTTAGTTTGTTTTTCAATCTGAAATAGTCTTAGCCAGACCTGTATCTCTGCCTCTTAGTCTCTATTTTATCATGCTTACATCCTCATCATTTATCATAGTGGAGCTACTACTAATGACTCTTCCAAGGTTTTTTGTTGTTGCTGTTGTTGCTTTGAGTATGATACTTCAATGGAACTAAAAGAAGAATGTGTAAAACAAAAGAATAAAACCTATTAGAGTTAGAGTAGGTGCTGATTAACCTACTCTAGTATGTAGTTTATGTAGGCTCTCAATATGATGATCTTGATTTAATAAGGTTTGTGATAGATACCGTATGTGATATGTGTGTATTTAAATGTATTAACACAAAATTCTCTAATAAAAACAATTAGTCATCTAGGGAGAAACTCTCTATATCGTGAGAGCATTTTTTTGGATTGTGCCTTACTTGAATAACAGGGTGGGCTTTCAGCTAGGAATGTTTGAGGTTCTCATGTTGCAAGATTAAGTCAAAGTATTCCATCTAGAACAGAGGTACTCTTGGTGGAGCCTAAGGAATAACCTACCTTGTAGTCTCTGATGTTACAAAAGAATCTGCTCAAACATGTGATCTCCATCAAATGTAAAGTTAGGGCCTGGAATTACACCTTTCATTTTCTTTTTGTCTCCTTTAGTAGCCCTGAAGAGTTTTCACCAAATTGCAAACTGAAGTCAGGTAATAAATGTTTGTTTCTGAGCTTTCAGAGGAAGCTGTTTATTTTAGTAGGCAATTTTCATGTGTGATGAAGTGAAATGTTGAGAAGGCAGCCTCTCATCAGTGGACAAACAATGCCTAAGAATTTAGCTAATGGCCCCCCTTCAGTGCAGAGAATAGATGGCAACAATTGTACTTGCAGACTAGACCCAGAGCTGCTTGTTTGGCTGCTAGGTGTTAATGCAAATTTGTTCTTCAGCTCATTCAACCCTGGGGCTCCCATCCTTTGATTTAATTAAATGTAATTGGTTACATTGCTCCTCCCAGGCCCCTGAGGTGTTTTTGTTTATTGCTTACTCTTTGCAATAAAGCTTCAATTCATGGCACAAAATGCTGGATAAATAAGAGTCTTTTTTTCCTATGTTGGATTTGCTGGGAGATTATTTCCTCCAAATAGTTTGGCTTTACTGTTAAAAGTAAATGACCAGTGAAATAAACTCACTGGGTGGCAAATGTAGCATATCCAGAAGCAAGGAATTAAGTAGGGTAAATTACATGAGATTAGGAAAGGATATGAAGTTGTAATGTTAAATTAGTAAAGATTTGCAAGAGTACTCTAACACTGTAAATAAATAAGGCTTTACTAAGTGAGATTGTCATTGTTGTAGCACATTATTATTAAAAAGTTACTTTAAAATGGCAGTTATGAAATAATCTGTAAATTTATTTTTTAATTATGCAGAATTCTCTTATTCATAAATATGCAAGTGGCATTGTTGGGGACAAAAGTGAGAATGATATTGACTTAAGTCAGCACAATTAACCTATTCCTTTTTTATGAGAGCTTTTTTCCCTTCTACATTAAGTATATAGTTTTTCCTACCTGAAGGTATCATAAATAACAGTTTTTGGTAAAGTGATACTTTTTCTCCCTTTCGAGTTTTCATCTTAATTTGAGAAGTGGGATAAATTATCTTTGTATTAACTTCCGAGGAAGAACTCAGTAATTTAGGAAAATTAAGAAAATACAATTAGCATTTCCCAATGCAGCTTTAAGTACCAAACTGTATAAATGATTTTTCCCCTTTTTGTTCCTTCAGTGGGATAAAATGGCCTACCAGAAACTGGTATTTATTATAACAGTTTCCTGTTAGTTCTTTTATTGCTTTCTTCTTTTCCTGGTCTTTATTTTTCCCTTTTTTGCTGTAAAGGTATAAGATACTACATCAGTGACATTTTCATTAATGCAATAGACTTTCTAAACCTTGCTGTGTCACAGGCCTAACTCATATCTCTTTTGATGGAAAAAAATGAAAAATCCATGATAAGAACACAGGTATTCTCAGTGCAATATAAAGCTTCAATTTCTCACAATAGGATTGTTTTGCAGAAATTATTTTCTAGGTTCCTCTCACATTCTATTGCTGAGTTACTGGGGTTTTAGGTTTATCATGTTGCGCTATCAGGTTAGGCCTTTCTTCTGGTGGATGCCCCTGATGAAAACCAAATGGTAATAGAAAACTAGAAAACATTCCCCTTGGGAAGTGGGGAACTGGTCTCAGATGCTAGCTCAACAGTGAGCTTTCAGAGAAGAAATCAAGTACCATATCACATCTTGGAAATGAACTGTTAAAAAGGCTGTGCTTTACTTTCAGAGCGAGCTTCAATATTTACTTCCTATTAGCACACGTGTAGGCAGAAAACTCAGTTGTGGTCCTGGGTCCAAAAACCTTGGATGAACCAGGCGTGGTGGTGCACAACTTTAGTCCCAGCTACTAGGAAGGCTGAGGCAGGAGGATCGCTTGAGCCCAGGAATTTGAGGTTACAGTGAGCTATGATCGTGCCATTGCACTCTAGTCTGGGTGACAGAGTGAGACCCTGTCTCAAAACAAAAACAAAAACAAAAACAAATTAACAAACAAAAAAAACCCAAAAACATTGGATGGAAATCACAGGCTTTCTTTGACAACTGGCTTCAGGATGATTTAACTTCTTTCCTAGTTTACATACGTATTTTACAGTTTAAAATAACTCTTGCCCCACGTACAGGCAAATAAGAATGTTTAACAGATTATAATGTGGTAGATACTGAGGGTTTTTTTCTTTTTTGTAAATGGAAATGTCACAGACAGAAGGGAGGGTTTTATCCTTTAGATAAAACCAGATACTCTTCTCTTGCACTTGAGTAATTTTCCTCCCTGCACACTGGTAATAATAAGCCCATTGCCCGTCCCCTGACTGTGACTCTCCTGAATCCATGGCTTTGATTGGAAACTCTCAACCCCTGACTGGCCTCCGGAGCACTGATTACGAAGGCACCCCACACACTTCCCTCGTAAACATTTGGCAGATCAGGAAGTACTGAAAAGCGATGCCCCTGGCTCTCAGAAGAGGGTACTGGTGGGAGAAGAAATAGAACATTTTCCCTCTTGCAGCTGTCAAAGAGTGATTATGTCAAATGGGTTTTCAAGGAGCCACAAAGTAATTGCAGGGTAACTTCTTGACATTATTTTCTAATGTTTGACTCAGCAGATGATGATGATTAATTGATGTGTATTATTTTATGGCTCTTTGAAACTTTGTTTGATACTTTAGATAGAGGTAGGACTAAGTCTTCATTTAGGCCAACATAATTTGCCTTAAATTTGAACATGTTAACTCTTTCTTTGTAATAGATGATTTTCTAAACTAACAAGTCTTCTGGTGGCTTATAGGGACTATGTTTAGGCTGCCTTTTTCATGTAGATTTTTTAACAAAAACAGATCATATGCTTTCCAAGTAGTGTTTTATTCTTTTACTAAGATGTTACTGTTAATCTCTGGGGCTATTGTGAGAATTAAATGAGTTAAATCTTGAAAAGTGCTTAATACTTTGCACATGGCGAGTGCTCAGTAAATGTCAGCTATATTAAAATATGACATAGTAACCATTAATCTATTGGTTTACATCTTTTCATTAATTTTAGTTCAATTTAAAATAGGTGGGGGCCGGGCACGGTGGCTCATGCCTGTAATCCTAGCACTCTGGGAGGCCAAGGCGGGCGGATTGTTTGAGCTCAGGAGTTCGAGACCAGCCTGAGCAAGAGCGAGACCCCGTCTCTACTAAAAATAGAAAGAAATTAATAGGACAACTAAAAAAATATATATAGAAAAAATTAGCCGGGCATGGTGGCACATGCCTGTAGTCCCAGCTACTCGGGAGGCTGAGGCAGAAGGATTGCTTGAGCCCAGGAGTTTGAGGTTGCTGCGAGCTAGGGTGATGCCACGGCACTCTAGCCCAGGCAACACAGTGAGACTCTGTATCAAAAAAAAAAAAAAAATAGGTGGGAATGTTCAAATAGAGTAGACTTGAAATATATTTGTATTTATCCCTTTCCAGGGCATATCTTATATATTATATGGATGTCTATTATTAATTGATTCCAAGCAAGTAATTGATTTGGGTAAGCCAAGATCTGAACATAATAACTGATGCAATAGAAACTAAGAAATACTAATTAAAATAGTAGCTAATAAATATAGTGGAGTTTTTATTGTTTTACTGAGTTTGTACATTTTAAATGTATTTTTTTAATCAAGGTTGTCAATGAGATGAGAAGTATTTAGTGATCTTAGAGTTTTCATAAGTTTGTTACTAAAAGATATTTCATAGCCAGAATGTCTCTTATAAGAAAAAAATGTCTGACGTTCTGAGGATTCACAATATTTTCTGTTTATCCTAAATAGAAAAAAAATTGTCTTAAGTTTTATTTTGCCTTTGTTGCATCTAAAATAATTATTTGCCAACCCTAAACTGTTCACTGAAAAATAATTCTTCTGAGCATGTGAATGTCATATGAATGACCTGGCATGGCATAAACACTAATATTTGATTAACTTTTGAAAACATGTTTAAATATAGTTTATGTAAGTAAGTGCTTTTGAGTAGAATTTCTTAAAAGTTTACAGGTGTCACTTTTTTATTTAAAAGTATTATTTTTTTTTATAAATTTACAGAAAATATTTTAGAATCAAAGACCTTTCTATAATGGGACCCTGCCATGCTCATTTACATACCAAATGCATTCATCTGTGTGGTGGTGTGTCTGTGTGCTGTGGTTCGTAAATAAATGTGTGTTTTGTAAATAAATGAAGTAGGTGAGCTGTTTATTGGCTGTGCTGCTTCTGCCTGCCAACTAGATATATCATCAACATTCCAGGTACAAAAGATGTTTAACCAGTTCAACTGAATAGTCATCCTTTGTCTCCACATGTGTTTCACGAAGAAAAGATGTTGCTCTCATGGTAACAGAAGGATGGTAGTCTAGGGTTTGCAGTGCCATTTTTATTATGTGTATACTGAATGAAAAGAAACGAAGTATTCAACTGTGGGCTGCATGGTTGTGAGGGATTTTTTTTTTGGTCTTGGTTGAGGTCTCCATTGATAAAATATTTTAGACTTTAAAAAAAAACCATCTGTTTATAAGAAGCACAAGGAATACATCCGTCTGTTGAATTATTAAGCGTATTGCTAAACAGATGGTTTAGCAATAGGTTTACCCTTCTGTAGGAATTCGTTGCTTCTAAAAGTAGCAAATATTTGTCTTTCAATATTAATACATCTTAGGACATTTTGACTGAGGTTTAATTTCATTCTAAAATAAAGCTCTCATTGGCAATCTGATCTACAAATCTTTCACCAAGTGACTAAGCATTTCCCGATTGCTCTGAATCATTGGCTCTCTTGCTCTACTCAAGCTCCGCCTTTGACATGTTCGATATTTTTAATTCCCTACCAGAAATATCAGGAAACATTAAGTGCCCAGGACTTTTCCAAATCTGAAGGTTAAATATATTTGCTTCTGTTATCTCTATAATTGCAGTTATAGGAACCTGACACGGACTACTTATAATAAAGATTATGATCTTAGGCAACTTTATATTATTCCTTTATTTAAATTTTTTTAGCTTTTGTATTTCCTTGAATTATTTTTTTCTTTCTTGTGAAGTGTGGACCTTTCTTGTAAGGTCCTTAAGATTGATGCCCTGCTTCCTTTTCTTCTTGTAAACTTATTTAAATATATTATTTTTATTTAAGATGGTGAATAGATACAAAATAGCATTTATAAGCTATGTGGGAGATAAAGATTAACAGAACAGCATATATCCATGAATCCTCTACAGTGAGTGAGTGAATTATCCAGGGCAGTAAGAAGTGGGGCATGTGTATGGATAATCGAGGGGTAAATGGATAAGGTGTCCACCTGGGCTGGGACCAGAAAAATCTTTCATGGAAATGGATCATAGTCTCAAGCCCAACTAGTAAAGCTGTCATAGTGAACATCCTTTTCTTTGCACCGAGTTTTTGGCCATGGCAGCTGGGCAGCAAGCTCTCAGGTAAGTACGGTGTTTGTTATAAGATAGCTGGCCAACATTTCAAATATTGAACAAAATATAAGCACTTTCCGCGCGTTCCACATACCTAGATGAGTGTTCTGTGAATGCTATCTGTTATTTGGATGGTGATATACTTCTGCATGATCATTTTAATTGCTGTTTCCTGCTCTTGTTTCTATCAACTTTTTATATTAATATAA
This sequence comes from Indri indri, assembly GCA_004363605.1. Lineage (NCBI taxonomy): Eukaryota > Metazoa > Chordata > Mammalia > Primates > Indriidae > Indri > Indri indri. The sequence continues at coordinate 148,205 of RJWJ010000346.1, read as the reverse complement.
ACTTTTTAATGTATACTCTACTTCCCTCAAGTCATTGTTTCTTCTATCATATTTTATCCTAGCATTTCCTAAATTTTTAAAGCAAAAAATATCATGGTTTAATTCCTTATTTAACATACCTAGATTCATTCCAGGCTTGTCTCGAGGTATCCAAAATTCTTCCCTTTCTATTATACATATTTCTAAGGCTTATATAAATTTATATTTGAATCTGAATTCAATTTATTTTTTAAATTTAAAGTTCTATGTTTAACAAAGGAAAGTTTTCATTCATTTTTTTTTAATTCCATTTTTTTAAAATCTTCTGTCTTTCCTTACTTAGTATTTACTGAATACAAATGCAAGTTATTAAAATTAAGCTTTTGTATAGGAATACTTAACCTAATTCAAGGTAACCTCAATTTTTATAAGTCTCACTTGATTTAAATGAAATCTAAATCCTTTTTTTTTTTAAACCAGAGGAATATCTAATATCTACAGACCTCTAGATTTCATCAGCCTCCCTCATTCTCTGCTGTCACTGTTCCCTGCACATGCCATTCTGTCTTCTTAGGTGACAGGAGTTTGTAAACTATTACCTCCTTTGTGAGGCTTATCCCATGTCCCCTGGCAGAGTTGGTGGCTGGCTTCTCTTTGTGCCCTGAGCTCTTCATTTATACCCTAATTGTAGCACTGTCCTATTGTACTATATTAATAATTATCTGCTTACTTGCCAGTGTCATTAGCAGACGTAGTAGTGACTTTGTCTTATCCCTTGTTGCCTCTCCGAGATCAATTAACCCAAGTTTGTTGAATGAATGAAGTAGTCTTTTGTGTGCATGTGAAAATCCAAAAGAGGACATCCAGAGATGCTGTTAATTCTTCTCATTTAAGGATTTGGCGAAATTCAGCTATTTTGTGAAAGCGCTCCTTCCCTTTTTAGATAACAATTGCTAATAGGTTTCCAACAAAAATAGCAGAAACCTAGACTGCTAATTTACTGTTTATGTTTGCATATATTAAACTGGGACCCCAAATGAAAATATTAGAGTAGAATGTTAATCATGATTTGAAGTCAAATCAATTAGAAAACATTATAAGTAAGTTTGCTGTTATTTCTAACTTCACATAATGGCATGATGTTGTCTGTGGGCATGTATGTTTTGGAATATGAGCATCATTAGGTTCTTTTGAACAACTGTACACTAATGAATTTACATACATAAATACCGCTAATTAACATTTGTTTATTTATTTTGCATTTCACTGCTATTTACTAACAGATTTCAAGACAATAGATAATTTTGTAAGCTCAGTTTTATAAAAACCACTAGTATTTTTGGTCCCTAGCAACCATTTAATATGTAAATTAGGTATTCTCAGGCTTAATGTACTTCATTTCTATAAAACAAATACATCATTAATCTGATTAAGTTCTTGGGTGGGAGTGCTGTCCTCAGATCATTGTGGATTGTTTATCGTTGGGCATGCATCCAAAAAAAAAAATTCAAGCCTGGCACTTACAGTTTAGATTTAGGAGAATTGTTGAAACCTCCTAAATGACATTTTCCAGAAGAATAGAAAGGCACTGCTTACTTACAATTGCAAGCATTACCTAAAACTTAATGATGTTCTTATCCTTAATTACAACTCAGTTTGATGATGATTCAGTGCCTGAAATTATGCCGTTTTCCTTCGATGTTATAAAATGTATAATGAAATAAAGGTGATCCAAGTGAATCAAAAATAGATTCTGGCTTTCCAGTAGTGACTTAATCACTATGTTTCTGAATTCAGAACTTACTTGACTGTCATGGCTATTATTTGGTATGTCTTTAGCTTTTAGTCAAATTTACTACCTAAGAACTGAGAATGTTTAATTTTAAGGTTAAGGAAAGTTCATGATGTTTTTATTCACATAGCAGAAGGACCTTTTTAAGAAAACTTAACATTATTTGAATTCTGCCTTCTTAGTTCACGGATTACAAACTTGTATGTCCTCCTTTTGGAGGTGGTCTTTGTCTAATATAATAATGGTCTTCATTTACTGAATATCTACCATGATACCTCATTCATCTGCCTGGAAATCCTGTGACGTTGGTATGTTTATTCCCATTTTACAAATGATTAAGTGAAGACTCAGAGTGGTTAAGTAGGTGCCCAAGGGCACATAGATAGCATGTGGTTAATCTAGGACTCAAACACGGTTCTCTCTCCAGAGCTTCTGCCTCCTCCAATAGAGGAGAGAAAGAAAGGGGATGATACACTAACTTGTAAGGCCCGCTAGGCTAGGATAATTTTGAACAGGGGTTGGCAAATCTTTTCTGTAAAGGGTCAGATGGTAAATATTTTATGGTCTTTATTGCATATTCATTTAAAAGAAATTTTTTTGCTTTTTTTACAAACTATGAAAATAAAGAAACCACTCTTAGCTTGAGGGCCACTGAAAAACAGGGTGAGGGCCAGATTTGACCAAAAGGCCTTAGTTTGCCAACCTCTGATTTAGCACTGTGTCAATAAGCCCTATATATATTCTCTCAGGACTATATAACTATAGTCAACAATAAAATAATTTATATCCACAATACTGGCCTTTAAACACCAAGAAAATGGATAAGTTATGTTCTCTAAACCCTATTTAAGAAGGCACGAAAGCATTACATCTTAGATTTTCATCAAAGAAACCGAAATAAAGTTTTGGTGTTTATAGTGATGTTTTAGGTATCTGGAAGATTCAACTTTTTGAAACACTTCATAACAGATAAAATGAAAGGTATTATTACAAGTGGATTTTGACAGTTACAGAATTTAGAACATACCATTTTAGTTTCATACCTGAGTGTTCAATTTTATTTTTTAAAAATCTCACCTCCTTGATATTTGAGTGCTTACTCATCTGTCCACCAGTTTTTGACATTGCAGACTACTGGTTCCTTTTTTCACACAGTATACATTTTATCGAAGAATACTAAGGAGTAGCTAAGAAAATGGTTCTTTACCTTTCTCTGGGACTTGACAATGTGGTGGTCAGAAATGTGCACATCATGGCAGCGTATAGCCCAGTATGTGATATAAAACTTGGATTGGCCTACTTTAAATTACGTTTAGGATTCATCCACTGTACCATTGTTAGTCAATACAGTTAGAAGGTATGATCCAATAGGATTTAGAGAACTACTACCTCTCCAAATTTCTGATTTTGTGAACTTCTGGGTCTTTTTTTTTTTTTAATGTTTCTTCTCTGGAGATCCACCAAGAAATGTGCTCTTTTTTCCCTGCCACCTCTATTGATTTTATTGAAGTTAAAAAATATAGATAGCTAAAACTTAAGTGTTTATTGTTATATTGTTCTAAGCTCTTTACATGTAATAATTCACATTATCTTGGCAGTAACTCTTTGAGGAAGAGTTAGATCAAGGTCACTCAGCTGGTAAATGGGGAGCTGGGATTTGAACTCAAGCAGGCTGGCTCCAAAGTTCATGCTCTTAACCATTCCTCTATACTCCTTCTCAAATTAAATATAGCACTAGACTTACACCTTCCTACTATTAAACTCAGTGAATTAGTTTCAGTAAAACAATATTATCTATTACATTAAATTGAGAACCCCAGTTTGAATTTCATTGGTTTTGAAATTTTGTTTGTCTTTAGTTTGTAAACTTGTTTAGTTTCATGGTTGTATGGAAGCTATAACTATAAGGAGGTTATACTTGTGTTTGTACATAATAATTGAAATTACAAAAATAATTTAAGTAAACAATTAGAGTAGTCCTCAATTTTTTTTCTTGTTTGTTTGTTTGTTTATTTATTTATTTATTTATTTAATATTGCTTAAGTTTAAGAAACACTAGCCAGTGACATAAAGTCAGGCTTCTCATATGGTATAGAGTTCCTTAAAGATATGCTCCCTGCTTGTCTTTAATTTGGTTTCTCACCATTCCCATCTTTATACTTTACCCTTCTAAACTACTCGGGTGTGCTTTTTCTTGTCTTGACTGTCACTGTTGCATAGGATTCTCTCTTCTTATTTGCTGCCCCCTTCAACTCAGATCAGGTGCCGCCCCTTCTAGTAAGATGAACATGATCCCCTCAGCCTCACCCGAGCTTAGTTGGTGCCCTTCTTTTGGTAACCCCACAGTGTTTTGTGCTCTCTTCTATCATTTTACTCATCAAATTGTTTTATAATTGTTGTACCTATTTTCATTAGAGTGATGACTGGAGCAAAGGGACAGGTGCTGAATGAACAACTATAATTAAAAGTAACTATACTTTCTTGGTCCCTTTGGCTTCATTTGCCTGAAGCCACCATCTTTTTTTTCCTAACTGCCTTTTGGAGCCATCATCAGCTGGTTTAAAGCTGGTTTAAAGCATTAAAAGCTCTCACTGGGGCACAGTTTATTACGCTACATTATTCCTTGTATACTTACCTAGATCCTTCTCTTATCATCTCAGTGACTTTATCCTGCAATTAATCCTCTCTTTTTCCCACATCCTTAATTTCTCCTTCTCTGTAGAATCATTTCTGTTAGCAAACAAACATGTTATAGTACTTCCCTGGTTAAAAATAAATCTCTCTTGACCCCGTTTCCATTCTAGCTACTGTTCCACTTCCCTATCACCCACCACCTCTTTTGGTTCCTTTTTATAGAAAAACTTTTTTGGTAGAGTTGGTTCTAGTTGCTTCCCCTCACATTGTTTCTGATGATGCTAGATTCAAGAAATGCCAGTATGTTGGGAGTACCTAGATCCATCTGAAAACTTTTCTAGGGCTTTTGAGTGTTGTAAGTCAGGAAATGTCAGGAACCAAAAATAAAAGTTTCTGAATGAACCCCCTGAAGGTAAATGTTTTCTAATTGGAGGCATAGTTCTCATTGGCAGGCTCAATTTTCTCATCGTTTTGGACAATGCCTCCATCTCATGGGATAGGGCTTCTTCTTCTTCTTTTTTTTTTTTAATTTTTAATTTTTAATTTTTTTCCACCACCTCCTCCTGTGCTGGGATAGGGCTTCTTAATGTACAGTTCAGAATGAGAATGGTAGAGGAGCGCTTAGACGTGAAGGGTGCTGAGTTGGGAGGGAATGGAAAAGGTTTTTTGGGATGCTATGCCCTTTAGTCCTATGATTGTAACACAGCCCGTGATTTCCTTGAGGATTCCTAAGGTTCTGAAAGCCAAACTGGGCTCCTCTTCTTTAAAGTTACCTCAGGACCTCAGGGAAATCATGCAAAGGGTTGGTCTTGGAAGTTGTAATAGAAAATACAGTCTTTCTCTCTCTCTCTCTTTTTTTTTTTTGAGACAGAGTCTTGCTCTGTTGCCCAGGCTGGGGTGTAGTGGTGTGACTATAGCTCACTGCAGCCTCGAACTCCTGGGCTCAAGTGATCTTCCCACCTTGGCTTCCCAAAATGCTGGGATTACAGGTTTGAGCCACCGTGCCTAGACTACTCATTTTTGAATGAAAAACCTGACATTCAGATTGCCCAATGTACCATGCTAGTAAATGCTAGGAAATGTCAGTGCTGGGATTTGAAACCCAGGTCTTGACTTCATAGCATGTGCTTTTCCCACTGTTTCCAATACACAGACCTTTTAAGTCTTAAGCTGCACTGTCCAATATGGTAGCCACTAACCCCATGGCTTTTTAAATTTTAATTTTAATTAAAATAAAATTAAGTTTAAATAAATTAAATTAAAATTTTAGCTCCTTAGTCCACTAGGCATGTTTCAAGTGCTCACTAGCCACACATGGCTTGTGGCTACCATATTGGACAGGAAAGATACAGAATATTTCTATCAGAGGGATCTCTTAAGACTGTGCTACTTCTAAGACATTCATTTTCTGCAGAAGTATCATACACTCTTAGAATTCCTATGCTTAGAGTACCTATGCTATCATAGGTACTGACCCTAATTGTAGAACTTTTGATCCCTTATTTTTTTCTCATTATCCATTTTGAGTATCTTCACATTATTTTTCACAGAATTCCTCTATTACTTGGGGTAGTCAGACATCTCCATTCATCTCTTTAACCTGCATTTTCTCTTTTCTCAAAATGGCCTGTTTTGAATTAGCCTTGCCACTTCTACTAATTTGAATTCCACATCACAAGATGAATGTTAGTATTACACTCTGTGCTTACCTGACCGGCACCTCAGGGATTCACCTACTAGATCATATTCTCCCTGTTAATATATTCCTTTGGTTCCACTTCCTTAACATTTTTTTCTCACTCATTTGCTGCCTTTAACAATTTGCTGTATTTGCTGTCAGAACACTTTTCTGGTGACTCAGTACATGTTTGTATTCAAGTCTCTTTTTCTGTTTGAGGTGTCTGTATACTTGAAGTTCATGCCTTTTAATTTGACTTGCTGGAAAATAAAGAGTTATTCTTTCCCTGCATCATGAGTTGTCAGGATTAGAAAGCTCTTTGACCTTTAAATTATGACTAATAATTTGCCTAAATCAGGTTGCTGGGTGATAAGATCTTAGTGAGTTATAGGATCACAATGATGCTTCCAAGGTCTTAATCCTCAGCCTGTGTCATCAAGCTTACAAATAGAGGAGTCTTGAGAACAAAGACTCTATCTTTGCTTTTCCGCATGGCACATGGCATGGTACCAAGCATATCATCTTGTGTATTCAGTAAATATAGGTGATTAACTGTATACAGAGGCAAGTTTAAGGTTAACCATCTCTTGATTTTTTTCTTGTCTTCTTTTTTTTTTAACCCAACACAGAGTGAGTAATAGAATGTCTTTGTATACCTTTTAATTTGGAGAATTGATAAACATAGATATAGTTCAGATTTAGAAAGTGCTTCATCTTCTGCCTTATCACTCTGTAAGTGTGTATTCTCCTAATATCAACTAGTTTAACTGTAGAAGGTGATTTGAAGATTTGTAGGTATAACTCATTCTTGCCTTTTTATAATATATCTATTCTATATTTAGCCACAATTTTCTGTGCATTTTGACATGGTAGTTTTTATGTTAATACTTTAAATAATATAAAGGCAAAGATAATATCCTCTTTTATCTGGACTTGTAAGACTTAAGCTAGGTTTTTTATTTTTTGTTTTTCTTTTGGCATCTGCCGTGTGGAGGTATATGCAGGGTCAATGGGGAGCAAAAGGCTGCCCCGTAGCACTTCAGAGGAAAGATGTTGGTCTGGCTTTCAAGTTGGCCCTTGACAAGCAGGTAGCTCCCTTGATACTGATTGGATTCAGCTTGAGAATAAAGAGCATCAGCAGAGTCTGGCTCAAATATTCATCTTTATCCATGAAAGACTCCAGTCTAAGAGAAAAAAGAATTGCACAGATGAGGTGAATGAGAGTAAAGGTATGTGTGTCACTCAGCTCTTGCAAAAGCATTTCTCTAGGGGATGGCAGGTCAGAAGCCCAACAACAGTGGTTATAATTTCCCATAGAGGGATGTGCGCACGCGCGTGTGTGTGTGTGTGTGTGTGCGCGCGTGTGCACACATGTGTGTAAATAACAAAACTATACATATAAAATGAAGCTATATTTATATATATTCTTCGTATCTGTTCATTTTGCTTTGATTAGTCTAGTGCCAATGTTTTCATGATTATGGCACCATGTAGTCCTTCACAGAACAGACTTGGAAACCTGTGTTTTCTAGGCACTAAATGTCATCTCTTGCCACTAAGCCATATTGTATTTCTCCCTGAAGAGGTCAAACCTTTAGGTAACTCCTTACATTTCAATGTAATATTACCTCTGCCTCCCAAAGTTCTCCTCTTAGTAGTCTGATAGACTTCTGCTAGTCTTTTTAAGTACAACTGAAGTACTACCTTCTTGTTGAAGCCTTTCCAAATTCCTTCAGGCCAGTAGTTCCCTCCCTTGTGCTCCCACAGTACTTAGTTTGCCCTGCTATTTTAGCACTTGGCACCTATTGTAATTGTCATCTCAAATGTCTGTCATCCCTCTCTCCTATGAGCTGCTGGAGCAGGGGTGTTTTTATATCCTTTTTATCTAGCACAGACCTGGACTCATAATGGGTGCTCAATAAATGTTTGAATGACTGAAAGAATAAATGAATGGATAAAATATACCACCTCATGTTTGAAACATGCTTGAATTCTTCCAGCCAGCCTTTTCTTTTGTGTTGCTTTTCTTTACCTTCTTCCCTGCCACATGTTCTTCTGTCCTACCTGGTAGATCTTAGAGCTTGGGAAATATGTGTTTGAAGATTTAAAATATAGTGCTTTGAACTCCTTAGAGAAAAAGTCTATGAATAAATAATTAGACTCATTTCACATCAAAATCTAAAGTGTGAAAAAATGTTCATATCATTTGGCGCTTTATTCACTTGTATGGTAATCTAATGGCATATCCATTGTTAACACTGAACTATACTGAAATATTTTACTCTCGGGGCTTTTCATCTGACAAAAGGAGGCTTTCTGAAAGTGAAAAAGCATAGCTCCTGTCCCTGGTATGCTAAGGGGAAATTTATTAGTTTTGTAATGCATGGGTTAATATTACCATGTTTTATATTGAACATTACTTTAAAAAATTGCTATTAATATCACTGCAGCATGTATGTATATAAGTCCTGTCAGCTTTGGGGTATGTAAATCAGGAATGTTGCTGAAGAACTACTTAGCATTTTCTTGGGGGTGAAGTGCTTAGTTTTGGAATTTAATTGTAGGTTTTACATTTAAGCTGTTCAGTATTACTCTTATAAAGGTTCTATAAATTTCTTGCTTTGTAGTTTAACAGGTTTAGTCACCACAGTTGAAAGGCATCATCCTCATAATGAAGCCAGAAAAGAATAAAGGTTGATCATGCAGGGTTGGCTGGCTGTGACATTGAACAATAGAGCTTGACTTCTTCGTGTCTGTTAAATTAGACTATGGGGTGTGCTTATCTTGCTGCAATGATATTGAATTGTAACAAGAAAATGTTATGTTGTGCAGCTCTGCAAAGGGAGTGTGCATCTGTTCTCACCTCATACGTATGGCAAAAGCTTTAAAACATTATTGAAGCTGCCTAGTGGGCTTAAAGTCTAATGGCACAGACTGGGTATAATTCTGCAACAAAAACAACAACAAAAAAAAAATCAAGAAAAAGCACAAAGGCTTTTAAGTAGCTTGTAAAATTTTATCTATCGCTGTCTTTCTTTTAAGGTCTTAAGGCAGCTCAGGATAGGTATGCTGGAAAAATTTCATTTTGAAGAGGTCTTTGAAGGAGATAGGTGATACGTATGACCTGAAGGAAAAGTAACAGAATATTATATTGCATAGGTGATTGATTTATTCTAAACTTTTCTACAGTTGTACTTGATATAGTTCAACTCAATTATTTAAATACTGATAAAATACCTACTATATTCCCATAGGAGGTTTTGAAAGAGTATGAGATTCAATTCTGCCTTCAGGAATTTGGTGTTTTTTTTTTTTTTTTTTGAGGAGATAGAAATTAAATCCATGAAATAATTTCTTAGAATTATTAGATTGTATGAATGACAGTATTCTAAGCTGTCAAGATCATTTAAAATTTTGATTCTGTTATTATATGTATCATTCCCAGATGTGTCACATGAGCATTTGATAGGCATACCTTTTATGTTTTTAAGTCACTGCTAAAAATGTTGAAAAGTCAAGGCCAAGGTTAGGAAAAAGCCTTCTGACACTTCCCACACTTGTTCTCAACACATTCTTTTTGTCAATTTTTGAGCACTACGTTATTTTTTAAATGTGCGTAAACTAATTAATAATATGTTACAAAATTTTATGGATGCTAAGCTACTGTTCAAGTTTTTTATATATGCTTACCTCCCTTTTCCAAAAAAAAATCAAAACAGCATTTCCATTGTGAAAATTGATGACACAAATTGGGTCATTCTTGTCATACCCAACTAAAACAGTCGAGAAGCCAGGGGGAAAAAAGCACTCAGGACACAAAACATTGTTCCAGGAATGTAATAATTCTCTACAAGCCTGGCTGCTGAAACTGCCTGTTGTGACCTGAAACCAGTTTTATCTAATGACTTCTGAGAGGGCTTGTTGCAACTGTAAAACTGTAATACTAGTTTTACAGAGAAGACTGATTCAAAATAGAAGTTGAGTAGCTGCTGACCTGATGTCCATTTCTTTCACTTCCTCCTTCATAACAGAACCAGAACTGAGGTTTTGTTTAGGGTAAGAATATGCCCAGTGAAAATACTATGCAGATTCTCCTGTGTCTGTGGATGGCCTCATGACACATTCTGGCCAATGAGCTATAAGGTAGAGTGTATAAGTTATCTGATGCTGCATAGCAAATTACCGCAGAGCCTAGTGGCTTAAAATGATAATAAGCATTTATTATTTTATACAAGTTTAGGGGTCAGTAACTCAAGAGAACTGAACTGTGTAATTTGGGTTTGGGTTCTCTTATAAGATTGCAGTCAAGATGTCAGGTGGGTTTGCAGTTATCTGAGGGATTGACTAGGAGGATCTTTTGACTACCTTTTATTGCTTCTCTCTAATAATAATATTTTCCCTAGGGAGGTAAAGTTAAAATGTTTAGAGCACTATTATAGGTGAAATACTACTGTGAATTTCAATATGTTGATTAGAAATAAGTGCCTATTAATAGTTCCATTCACTGGTTTCTCTTTTTGAAATGTTAGACTACTTTGAATCTTCTGTCACTCCTATAACTTGCTTTCTCTTGTAAAACTTTGATAATCTGCCTGAGAAACCATCCTTATGCTCCATCTGACCAAACAACCACTGCAAATGCTCTCACAATTTGACCTAAAAAAAAAACAAACAAAAGTACAGGATAATACAAAATTAAGTGCTAAATTGATTATCCTCAAATGTAAAACCATCCAAGCAAAGGCTGCATATGTCAGGAATGGGAGAAATCAATGATGGCTAGAGGCGGGGAGGAACACATCATTGTACGAAGAGGAGACTGATCGAAACATGACTAACCCCAAAGCAAGACACACCTGCATGATGATGAAGAGACTAAAGAAAGAGTCGAAGATAATAGAATGTCCCTCTCTAAAACAGGCTTTTAGACAAGAATTCATGTTGTTGAACTATGAATAAGCACTGAATATGCACAAATTTCTCTTCCTTTAAGCAGTATTTCTCCCTTACACATAAATATGTAACATATGAAAGTATCAAGAGGACACTAAGGATGGCATGTAACTAGCATGATAGTTATGGGCTAGGGACCTGGGGACAGGGTGGGCCATCAGCAAGAGGGCATGAGGAGGCACAGGAAGCCTTAACTGATGTTAAATACCTTGTTCCTGTGTACAGCCTGTTCTTTGCCTGGTGGTAGAAAAAGTCTGAAATGGTTTTTTGGGGTTCTTAATTTCACGGGAGGCAATGTTTACCTGAAGATAGAGGGCCTTGGCAATGTGATCCATTAATAAGTTGGTGTTCATGTTTGATTTGTGAATATTTGGGGAAAGTAAGATGTCTTAGTTGAAAGGTTACAGGATCTGAATTTAAGTCAACAGATATTTACTGAGTGCCAATTATGTATCAGGTTCAGCGGTGTTGATTACTCAATCTCAGAGCCTCCTGGATTTGGTATTTCCTTTATAGTCTCATTCACTTCAACATCCTGAGTTCAGACCCAGTGGCCTCCTTCCATCTCTGTCTTCCACCACTCTGTATTCCTTGTTGTGCTGCTGTAGGGCTATGTATCGAATCACGTGTCTCAGTCCAGCGTTGAGGCCTTTCATCAGTCACCATCTTTATCTAAGTCTATCTCTGTCATTTCTCATTATAACCAGAAGATATGGCCACACATGTGTCTTTACTGTCATTGTCATACATACACATATTGAAGAGTTGCACATCTGGGCTTTTGCTTATTCCTTTTCCACATTAGCATTTATGAATACAGTCTATACTTGATTACCCAGGTGTTCTTTATTTAATGTAAGTCATACTCCTACAAGTTTATGTGAACAAAATTTTGGTACATTAAACCATTTAAGACAAGAGTAAATAATCAATTTTAATTTATCTTTGTTTAAAGTTGGATTTTTATTTAGTGGATATATGATACATCTATATAATACTTTGTTATAGACACATGGAACCTCGGAATTGGAAAAAATTGAGAGCTTAGAGTATACCCCCTTTCCTTAAGTTTCAGATTAGGAAACAGATTCTTAGTGGTTAAAAGATTTGGCTTAGGGCATTTGGCAAATAAAGTAGGGAGAGTAGGGTTAAAACTCACATTTTATACCTCATTATTGAATGTGATTTTCATTAGAGTGATTCCTTTTATTTCACCTCTTGTTTTATGTAATTCTTTTGTAATATCCCTAAAGTTAAGAGCTGTATTTTCTATGACACCCCCAAATATTCATAAAATTAGTGCATACAGTAGTTTTGGATAAACTTGGAAAAGATTTAATTGCCATGTAGATGTATGCAAATATATCAGTCATAATGGGATAGTCATAGTGGGATGAGGGGGTGGTCTGTTATGCTGTAATAACCAACAGCCCACCCCCCAACTGCAATGGTTTACAACACCAGCATTTCCTTCATGTTGCATATTTGTCTCAGGTTTAGAGTGGCTATGTTCCATGGTGTCTTCAATCTGGGACCCAGGATGATGAAGCAATTTCTGGAACTTGTAGTAGATGGAAAAGAGACACAGTAAGGCACATACTGAGTCTCAAACAATTTTGTTTTCATATCTTATTGGCCAGAGCAATTTACATGGCCAAGCCTGTTGTCAGTAGGGCAGAAAAGGATTAATATAATCCTTTTCCAGGTAGGGGCAGCAAATATTTTTGAAAAATAATTCTCCCCCACCCCCCCGTCCAAAAAAAAAAAATCTGTGACCTTTGATAGAGTGTTGAGTAATGCTCACTTTTCAGGTTGTGGCACACTATTAGTATCATCACTGGTCCCCGCATGGCCACCTTATTCTTTTATTCATTTGTCTGTTTTAATTTGTTCTTATAAAATTCATTCTGTTGTTTGGGGTATGTATTTTAAATTTATATAAATGATATTGTGCTAGAGATTGTTTTCTGTTCCTTGATTTTTTCACTCAAAATTTTATTACGAGATTTATTTACATGGCTACATGTGCATACAGTTTGTTGCATTTGGTGAATACATTTGTCCTTCGGTATACCTGGGGGATTGGTTCCAGGACTCCCCCAGTATACTGAAATCCAAGCATACTAAAGTGCTGCAGTTGGCCCCGAGGAACCTGCACATAGGAAAAGCTGGCCCTCTGTGCCTGTGGGTTTCACACCCATAGAATACTGTGTTTTCAATCTGCCATTTGGTAGAAAAAAATATGTGTATAAGTGGACCTGTGCAGTTCAAACCCACGTGTTTTAGGGTCAGCTGTACATAGTATTACACATAAGTGTCTACCATACTCTACCTATCCACTCCCCTAGCTTGCCTTCAATTCTCTGCCACAATAAATGATGCTCTGTGAGAATTTCTTTGGGCTGTACACCCAGGCGTAGGATTGCTGGATAATGAGACATACATTTATTTAATTTAACTATTAAATATTGTTCTGTTAATATTAATAATTAATTAAAAATTGTGACAATGGTTGTGCAATTCTGTAACAAAAAACAATGAGTTATGTACATAACTGGGTCAACTTTATGGCATGTAAATTGTATCTTAAAGCTGTTAGAAACAAAACAAAACCTCAATCAGATCATTTTCCAAGAAGCAGGTTGGAAATGAGTTAAAAGTCTGACCCCTAAGTTTAGGGGGAAGATTTTCTCCCTCTATTGGAACCTGAAGGTGAAAAATCAGGATAGTTTTGTTCCCAAGCTCTGTCCTCAAGTTATTTGAAAATAAACCCATGCATGTTATTTCAGCTAACAATCTCTGTGCTGATGTGCCTCTAACCCTGACATTTTTACTTCCATATCTCACTACCAGTTTCCTTCCCAAATGTCCAATTTCCGCTGTATCCTTAGTGTTTATATCTCAATGTTTAGAAACCTTGGAGATCTTTTTCTTTTTTCTCATTTCTAGATCAATCTTTTATCATGTCATATCACGGTATCTTAAAATTATTTTTCAAATATGCTTCCTTTTATTCATTAGACTTTACCCTGCCCCAAAGGGAAAAATAATTTCTTTCTTTAACATTTTAGAAACAATAGCATTGGCAGATTTGTGCTAATTAATAATTACTTAAAAACAGCAATGAAATTTCTTCTTTCAACAATATTAATAAACATCTGACATAAAATAACACTTTTGTGAGTAAAAGGGATTCTTATATTTAATGTTTCTTAATAAATCTTAGAAAGGGGTTACTGTCATGATTTTCTCCTTTGGAGGACAGGAAAATTCAGTTCTGATTTTTACTTTGTTTTACTTAAGTCCTTTCCTGGTCACCATAACATTTGTGTTTGTCAAAGAAGTTAAACTATGGTAGTTTTCAAGTAAAGTATCAAAAGTCCATGATAACTGAAGAGTGCTTGAATGCTTCAGCTTGAGATGGGTCAGCTTTAGGGGTGAAGTTGCGAAGAGAAAGCCATCACACACACTTCATCAACACTGTGGAATGAGAGACCAACGCTTTTACTGAGCAGTGGATTTCCAGTGAACATATAAACTAATTGGTGGATGAACATGCCCCAGGAGCAATGATTTTAAGGTCATAGCAGGCTCAGTGAATAATGCTGACTTACACTGCATCTCACTGATAGCTGATCTTACCAATGAGCAGTGTAGAGGCATTTAAGCCTGAGCTCTCTTCCATGTGCCTTGAATGGCATGTCAGCGGTCACTGTTTTTGACATCCTTTATATTTGTCCAGTCAGCTCTAAATCTTTAGGTTGGGCTTCAGAGTACTCAGGAAAGAAAAGAGAGAAGCAATTATTTTCAGTCATTGAGTTTTGAAGATCTTAGCGTTAATTATGCCAAACATTGTTGGTTCATCAACAAATAAAAACCTTAAAAAGGGGGTATGAAGCATTCTAAACTTGCTTAAACATAGTTCATGGTGATTAAGAATGTCTTATAGCCACTAACATATTTTTAGTACACTTTCACCCAGGCACTTTCATGTATAGTTTCAAAGCCAAATATTCAAATTAAAGCTAATTTCAATTATGGAGAATAAATATTGAAAAACTTCTTCACTTTTAATTAGCATACACTTTCTTATCATTTGAAAAAAGCAATAAGAAGTACAATTTGCTATTTCTGTGTGGTGCCCAGTGTAAAAAATATTTCGATAAAATAAAATCACAGTGTTACAGCTCTAGTAATACTTTTTAAAAATTATTTAAATAATAGTGGGCTTTGAGATTTGAGGATTTTCTCCCACTTAAGTCTTTAATTTATCAAAGATTATTTGAGCATTAAAAATGTGCTTTGCCTGTTGTTTTCCATCTCTCTGTGCTCTCTGACCTGCTGAAGTTTTGCAGGAAGTGCCCAATCAAAGGATTTGAAGAAGCAGTACTGAACATTCTTTGCAAGTGTTTAACTAAGAAAATGAAAGTTAGAGGCTAAGTTGGTACTCTTGTTTGTGACTCAAATTTTAAAACCTGTTTCCCATATAAATAAGTGAAAAACAGAAAGGATGTAAACTTCTAAATCTGCCAGAATTTTATGTGTATTAATTAAAAAATAGTTTTATTGTAGCAAAAGAAACACGTTTAGTTCCTAGAGAGAGTAGCATGGGTGGTATTCTTTTGTTGAAACAGAGATTTGAAGTAGAATAATTGTTTTTCATAATATACGTGTATTATAGTAGACACAATGTTGAATTGGAATCATTTTAGTTTCGGATACATTAATGATTAGAAAAATCATTACCCTAATTCCCGTTTTGTAACTCAAGAACAAACTGAAAGAGTTTTTGTTTCTTGGAGGTCCTATTCTTTCCAAAGGGCTGATGAAATATGTTCTGCTGTTACTGTCATAACCTTGCCTTTCAAATTAAGATATAATAGTCAGAATCTAATATAGAATTAATTTAGATTCAGTTGTCTCTATTAAGAGAAAGTGATATCATAGTTTTTAAAAATGAAGATGATCATTTATGAGAGTCTGGCTGCAATCAAAAGCAGTAACTATTATCCTTATAAATTCTTTATTCAGTAAAGCATTATCCTCTTTTTGCTATTCATTTCATTTATTCTTATGAAATCTGTTTACCTTTTATTAAAACTTTCTATTTTAGATGGATAGATTTGTGATAAAACAAGCATGGTAAAATGTTAAGGATAGAATCTAGGTGGTGGGTATGTGGGTCTTCCCTTAAAATTCTTTCACATTCGCTACGTAGTCAAAATTTTCATAATAAAATTTTAGAGAAAAAGCTTTTTATTTTGATTGTCATAGCCAATAGCCAAAAGAACTTTTCCATTTTTGAAAAAATAGAATAGATATTTTCTTTTTTTTTCACTTACTAAAGCATAGCAATGCAAATACAATATAATTTATATATTAATAATATCACACATTTAGCCAGTTAGCAAAACACAAAACTGATTCTTAATTGTAAACCTGTACACTGTATCCCATTCATATTTTGGTTGGTGGTTTAAAAAGCTAACTCAGGCTTTTTAAAAACTGAATTAGGGCAATTATATCAAAAGTAGATTTTTAACCAGAATCATTTTCCATTTTGTTAGAGGCCATGCTGAAATAAAATGTTTGGAGAGTTTTAGGAATGAAACGTGGAAGTGTATGAGGACCAGAGTTCATTTAACATAGACTAAATTTTCTTTCCAGTTATTTCCAGCATACCCTGGAGTGTGAAAAGCATCAATAAATAATGCTTATTAAACTTCTAACTAGGCGTAGTGCCAAATATCTCACATTTTAGAGAGAATTTTTTTGTCCTTAAAGTAAATAAATATAACAGCTGCATTTTTGGGGTGCTTTTCTTAGTGTTTTCATTCAACTGTTTGCTACATGTGTGCCTGATGTATTGTTGACTCATAGAAACAATGCCGAAATGTAGTGTATGAATGCCCCCTCCTTTTCAAGCTAACAATCAATATTATTATTGTTCCTGTCCTGAAATCTTTGTTGGCAGACTTGGCTTATAAAGTTTTAATCTTGCTGAAATGCTGAAGCTTATTTTATCCTTACTAACATTGGAGTCTACGAGTTTATAAGTCATTTTATCTTTGATATTCTAATGTAGGAATCTAGGAATTATTTTTTAAAGTAAAATTTATTTTTACTGTGAATATTATAATCTCTTTATATGGCTCTACTAGTAGCCTCTGTTTATTAATGAACATAAAAGTAAGTGAAAAAATTTTAAAAATCATTAACCTGGTCCTTGCATTCGTTAGATATATTTACAAGTCATCTGTGATCAGTTTAGTTACCATCTCTTTGATATCCTGTAGCTGTTACTGCATGCCTTTGGGGTTATGATATCATGCTGGGGAAGAATGGTTCAGCTGCAGGTTTTATGTGCCTTTTTATAGTTGTTCACAATATCCCATGCTAAATTATATGGTGAATTATTATACATTAGCTAGTTAAAGATGTCTAATTGATTCACTGTGCTAAAATACCAAAGACTGCTGCAGGAGCGGTGCTTCCAGTTAACAACCTATCATGTATTCATGGAGACGACAATGCTTGCTCACATATTGGCAATATTATCTAATTTGATGTGCCTTGTGTTGTAATTCAATCATCTATCATTAAAAAATATGACGATAGGGAGTGAAACCACATACAAACCCATAAACATACATATGTGCATGTTTACTTATATTAACATATATATTCAATGAGTTTTTTGTTTTACCTGCCATTAATGCTTGCATTAGTGAGTTGTAAATGGAAAATATCTATTAGGTTTAAGGTAAAATAAAATAGGTTTTGATTTAGTTCAAGTGAACCGTCTCTTTTAAAATTAGCCCAGGGGTCTTGAAAAAATGCAAGTAATCTAAACACAATAATGCACATTGCCCAATTGCTTCTGTGTATGATACTGGTTCAGTACTGTAGTGCTTTGACAGCCCATTACTGAATGTAATGAACAGCTATTTTTAAACAGAAGAAATTCAAGTTGACAGCTTGGCAATGAAATTCAGCTAGTGGGATAATTTTTGTCATCTTTAGTATAGAGAATGGATTCAGTTTGGTTTAAGGAAATTTGTATCATGTAGTTTCTAGGGCAAACATTTTTATTAAAAGATAATTTTGTCCATTTTAGGGGCAGATGTTATGGTTAGAGTATGAATTCAGCTTTTAATGCATATTTTAATGAATTACTGAAACATTATCTCTAGAACCTAAGTTTGCAATGAAATTTCTCATTTTTCTTTCCTGCCATGGGTAAAATAGTAACTATAAGAGGTGTTTTTAAATGTTGCTTTTTATTCTTTCAGAGTTAAAAGAAGTAGCTTTTTAGAGATAAGATAGTCTTTAGACATGGACATAAAGCTTAAGGCAGTGTTGTCTTAATGGAAGTAAGACGAAACAGCATGGAGGGAGAGAAGAAAAATATCTCCTTTACTATATTTTAGAGAAATTCTTTTACTAGGAATAAGGAGATGGTGACATCTGATTTTGACAACCCTTGGAAAAATAACTTGGAGAAGCTTGTTCTGCAGTCCTTAAATAAAACAGATATTTTTAACTCATAACATAAAAAATGATAGGGTAAATCAGAGTGAATTATTTCATTTTTTTCTGTTTACAGCAGAAATTGAGAATTTTAATTGCTACTTTTGTCTAAGCCAAGTTAATTACTAAGGTTTTTAAGATAGAGATTTTAGGTTCGACATTGAAGATTGTGTTAAATGTGGTTTGAAAAACCAGCAATACATTACTCAATGAAATTTAAGTAAGCAGACTGAGTACTTTACCTAATATCCAATAATGTTTTTGACCCAACTAATGAAAGAAACTAAGTCTATAGCAGTGGTGGAAATTTAAAAATTGCCAGAGTTATCCCCTTCCAAACCGCATTGCCAGAAATCTCTGTTTGTGGGTCTTCATCACCCTTCCATGCTTCAGGGGCACCTCTTCAGGGTCTCCAAGGCACTGACAACTTGAGTGATAGCTTTGTTTAGTTACTATGCCTTGAGTAGGATAATAAAGCAATTATTTTTAAAGGCCAATAGACTTTTCCATTTCTGATCTACTTCTCTACTTTACTTATCTCTTGGAAGGCATAATGGCCCCAAACATAATGTAGCAATGAATCTGTGTACAAGTCAAGCATTTTTGGAGAGGCTGTCATGTTAGGTCACTACTGTACTCTTGAGAATTATATTATATCAGTGAATAAAAAGAATTTCTTGACATGAAAGACTTGGTATACCTCTATAAACATTGTATTTAAACCTAGAGAGGATATTGGACATCTAACAGGATTTAGCTTATTTTTAGCAACATTGCCATCAATTTGTAGCCTGAACTCTGAGCTCTTGATTTTGTTGTGAAGTGACCCTCTTGAAATCTTGGTGTACCTATGGATAGAGGACCTTGTATAAGGCAGAAGGGCATTATCACATTAGCCCTGCTTCTCTATGGTGTCATGGTATTCTAGGCCAAGTACCTGAAGAGTATTTTCTCTTTCTTGTTCTCTGAATACCTGGAGATGGAACCCATAGTACCCAGCTATTGGATTAACAAAATAATTTGTTACATTTTGTGATATTATTTATGGAGAGGAAACTGTTGCAAGAGTGAAAGCAGAACTGATGATTCATTCCAAAACCAAGCCTAGAGATACATATTTTTTTGAAGGATGTTTAGTTCTGAAGATGGGCAAGATGAAGGAAGTCACCAGGGATTCCAGTGGATGCTTTCTGTATTATGCGGCTTCATTTTTCTTTGTACTTGCCCTTTGAACTGTACTCTGAGGTCTGAGCAGTGAGAGAAAAAGAGAAGAAATTGTGGTACTGTGATATACTATAGAGGGCTTGACTAAAATATGATATTGTTACCAGCCGCTGAGTGGAGCTTTTTTCAAGTTCTTGGTGTTAGTTGGGAAAAGAATTTCAGGACACACCAACCACGTAAGCCAAGCAAGTGACAGCTTTTATTGAAAGTGAAAGTACACTCTCAGGAAAGAGAGCACTTGGGCTCAAAAGGGAGCACCTGCACTGGGAGGAAGTGGTTTTAGATTTTTTGTAGTTTTACTAATTGAGGGGAGGACTATTCAAGGCCAAGGGGATGGCTTTTATTAAGAATTTGGGTAGAGATTCCTAGAATTGGGCTCCCTTCCACTTTCTTAGTTTATATGGTTGTTTCAGAACTGTCATGGTGATTTCAAGGGTGGGGAAATTTTAAAACTGCAATGTAAATGATTTCATAATTAGCCATAGTTCATATAAGGTGACAGAGATAGCTGAGAAGCTGGTTGAAGCTGGTTCTTGATTGCAGTTATCAGCCCCTTTTGTTTAAGGTTGTTTACTGTAACACCTGCACCCAATCTTCAAGTCCCTGCCTCAGGTCTCAGCCCTGTCTCCTAGTCTCCTACTCTAATAATATGGCAGTGGTTTGCAAGATACTGAGAAAGTTTCCAACCCAATTTTCATCCATTGCAGCTGTAAGAATTTAATGGGATATTATTCAATGAAGCATACTGGTCGAAAGGTTCTTAAAGCAAACTAAGAGAGTCAATATCGTGTGGTGGCTAAGACACATTCTATCTGGAGCTTACTAGCTGTGTAACTTTGACCAAGTTATTTAACCACTTTGTGACAAATGAAAAAAAATAATTACACCTAACTCCTAGGCTTAGTATAAGGATCATTTGACTTAAACATTTAAAATTCTTAGAAAAATCTTTGGCATGCAAAAAGAGCCTAAGACAGGTAATCTATTATTGTCATTTTGAAATTCATTTTCTATTTACACTTAAATTCTTATAATTTTAAAAATTAATTTCAGAGTTCATTGTAGCTGGGATGCTTTGTATTAAAGACCTGGGTCCTTAATTGAAGGTTAAAGTTATCAGGAATTCTAACTTTGAAAAATGAAAGTCAGAGTGAGAATTCAGTTCAATTTGATTAATATTTATTAATCGTAAATATTAAGTAGCATGGGATGGGATTTATAAAATATTGAAATCATGGCTTTTACCCTACCAATAAACTCTTTGAGAGTAGATGATATGTTACATGTTGCTGATTTTTGTAACCGAAATGGTGCCTTGTATAATTCAAATATTTGTTCAATGAAAGTGAGGTCAACATGAACCCTAATATATTGCTAGTATGTATTAGACACTTGATATGTACAACTTAAATGAAAGGATATTTATTTATGTATATGTGTGTGTGAAAATAAGTGTTCACTATTTCCACTAGTGATGGAGGACTTAAATTATAATAGAAGAGTATTAGATTATATATAGTTAGAAGGATCCCAACTATAGGTTTGGTAAACATCCTAGTCTTTTACTAAAAGAAATAACAGAAGCTACAGAATTGTAAAGAATAGGTTATCAGTTGGTATTTAACTGTCTTTATTTGCTGTTTCCAAAGAAATATTTAGATATTTCTTTTAGCATTCTTTCTCATTTACTTAATTTTTTACATAAATATGCACATTCTTGAGAAAAAAGAAACAAAAAGACCTTGGAATGAAAAAATTTTACTACAACCAAATTTACTTTTTCTACATGTCATCTCTTTCTCTTTGGGGAAGCAACTAGAGGAAAATGAAAGGTATCACCACCAATAACTCTCCCCTTTATTGCTTAAGTGATAAATATGCCTGGGGAAATAGGACTTGTAAGAAAAAAATATTTTGGCCAAGGCAGCCTACCTGTCCTTGTCTTCATGATCTTGATTATAATCACAGCAGAAATCCTCATGCTAAATGTTTTTCTTTTCCTTCTTTTCTGAGAGGTCAGTAATCAGTTATCCTATTTTCCTATTTTAAGATTCTTCCTTCTCCAGCCCACATGTTTTCTCCAAAACTAGTGTCTGGGATACTAACTCTAACTCCTTCAAACAAGCTTCTATGTTATTATCATTAGAGTAAATTCAATTTAAAATACTTAGTGAAGTACAATATTCATAAGCCAATTATTGCTTTAGGTTACAGCTGTAGCGACATTGATCAGCATTCATCACAAAGGTAGTTGAATATGATTTAGTTGTATTTGTTTGTTTGTATGTATGTATGTATGTATGTATATTTTAAGTAGGTAGTACACTCACATGATTGAAAGTTTAAAATGTCCTGAATAGTATAAAGTGTGAAAAGTCTTCTTCCAATCCCTGTCCTTCAATTCAGTTCCTCTCCCTAAAGTCAACCACAATGACTAGTTGCTTTTGTATTTTTCGAAAGTCATTTCCTGCATACAAATAAAAAACATATATGGTTGGATATATTTTTGTATACTTAAAAAATGGAGATGACTTTCCTTTTATAAAATTGCTTTCTGGAAGGCCAAGGGATGGTCATAAACTCCTGAGAGAACCAACTTGCCTTAAGTCATATTTCTTAAAAGTGTCTAGTATATAATAGGCTTTGAAAAATAGAAATAAGTAAGAAGAGAAGCCAAAGGTGGATTAGGAAGTCTCAGTAATTGTTGTCTTCTTTTGGAAATTCTCTTCTCAAGACAGAAATTCTAGACGTCACAAAGTTGAACTATTAATAGCTAGTTCCCCCGTGACTTGCTGAAGAAAAAGTGTTTCCCTGGAAAGTAACAGTGAACCCTAAGATTCTCTTGAAAGCATGAAATAGCCTGCACAATGGTGTAAAGAACATGCTCCATTTTGGAGTCAGGTTAATCTGGGTTTGGAGACTGGAAAGAGGACTTTGCAGCCTGAATCACTTCTTGAGACTCTGTAAATTGGGAGTAATCAAAGCAAATCTTGTAGTGTATTTCAGAGGATTAAATGAGATCATGTAAGTGAATAGTGTCTTGACACAAAGTAGGTGCTCGATAAATGTTAGCTTCTTTATTCATCAGTTTACCATTACATTTAAGATGCAAAGGTGACTTTTAGAGGGTTGTGGTGTTCAGTCTTACCGTGCTTCTCAGAATTGAAAACAACATTTAGAAAGAAGTTTTTGTATTATCATTCATCTTATAAAGATGCAAGTGTCCACATTGTTTTTTTTTTAACCTAACAACCAGCTTTTGTGTAGTATTTTAACAGTTTACAAATGTTAACTTTCCATTGTCTCTCTAATCTCTGAGGGAGATGAAAGAAATAGATGAAAGGTGATTACAGATGAATACTTCTGTAGCAATAGTTGATAGATTAAATTATTTAAAAGTGTTTCTTTTCTTCCTCTTCCCAGCGGGAACAGTACGTGGTTTCTTAAGGCCGTAATGATTTATATAGAAAGGAAGACTGCTTAGAATACAAAGACTCTCGAATTGTTTTAACTTCCCAAATATAAAAATAAGACAAATAATGAGGCAAAAATATCACACCCTTAAATTTAAGTTACAGATAAACAAATTGAAAATTCACCACCAACTTTTTGAGTTTTAGTTACACTAACTCATTGTGAGATCTGAGTTAGCTGGATTCTTCTAAGTTAAAAAAAAAAAAAAGAAAAAAACGTTTAAGAATAGTACCTTTTTTAGATTCCCTCAGAATTATAGCTGTAAGCACTATATAAATTTATAAAAAATAGTTCTGAAGACTAGCTTTAGAATTTCAATAGTTATTGTAAATTCAAAACAGTTACAGAAGCACTTTATTTTCATTTTAAAGATTTACAATTAAAGTGATTTTATGTATACCTCAAATGCCTGATTACATACAAACCCATTACAGGGTTTATACACACATTAAATCCCTTCTTATTATGGGGTTTTGTGCACATTAAATGCCTGGTTGTTATGGATTGTTGTTTTTCTTGTTACTGTTAAATGCAACATTTCCCTAGGTGATGAAATGTATTATTATTGGGAACATTTATTTTAGTGTGTTCTGTATTTTAAAAGAGAAAGGTATTTAAACAGCAAAGATGTAGCTGTTATGAAATTTATTTTTATAAATAGCTTTCAGCAGAAATTAGAGCAGTGTTTTAAAATTACAGTTAAAAAAATCATTTAATCATCACACTCCTTGTTGGCTAATAGGGTGGTAAGTGACTTTTTTTTTTCCTGCAATAGACTATTCTTGATATGCTCACTAAGTGGACCTAAGAGTACTAGTATATTTTATGTTAGCAAGCCTTGATAGCAAAGTGCTAAAAGTTCAGGGGGCATTTGTCTCCTTTCTCACAAATTCATTTAAGTACCAGTCTTGCTGGAGCTTTAACTGGGGCAGACAACCATACAAATGACTTGAGATAAAATGAAAATAATGGACTGAGCTGGGCGAGGGAGAGTGGTTAGGCTGAACGCACATCAATAAGCTCCGAGTGTGATTCTATGCTAATGCAAGCCTGATGGATCAGCTTTCTCTTTTAGCCTGGAGGACCATTAAGCTCTGGAAGCTGGGTCAAACTGATAGAGTCGGCAAATATAGCCCTTCAGTTAGCAGCAATAGTTAACTGACTGTGATTCCTAATGTGCGAAACTAACATTGCTTAAAAACCCTCTATGATCAGGACATAGATCAGGAAGAAGATAATAGATTCTGCTTTAATTTGCATAATCAAAGCTTTTCATTTTCCCACCTATAGATAACATAAGAGGGGGAAAAACATGACTACTTTCATTATGTTAGTTTTGAATCATAGCAAATAATTTCCATAAAAATGTAAATAACTTGTTTCAAAAGAAAAGAGTGTAATTGAAAGATTTTCTGTGTTGTTTCCTTGAAATTAAGCTGAAGGCACAGCTACACAGTTTGGGTAATAAGAATCTTGGATATATGAAATGTAACAAAGTTTTTGAAAAAAATAGTGAGTCTTTTTAGTGATGTGATTCAAACACTAAAACTTTGGTACCTGCGTTAAGCCAGATTTCTTATACCACGTGGGCTTTGAAATAGATGTAAATCAATACTCTGACCAAAATAACAGGGAACTTTATCATTTTTTTTTCTCAAAGCAGAGAAAATGAAATAATTTATTTTATAGCAAAAATTAAAATAAACAATACCAGAATGGAAAGAATCCAGAAACAATATTTACTTTCATAGTGCACAAATGCTAAGAGGCCTCTGGTATTATAGAGAAGAGGGTCTTCCGCCCACTTACACCACCTTTGATTCCTTTTACCCCTTCTTTTGTATCAAAATATGCTACAACTATGGTGAATAGTCCTGTTTTTGACTAATGATTATTTTCATATATAATTTTTAAAGTTCTGTCCTTTTGACTTGAGGATATTTATTTTCCAAACTTATCAAAAACATTTAATTTAAATTCTGTTGAATTCATATTTCTATGTTGGGAGGACTCTCTTTGTTCATTCATTTAAGAGACATTTCTTGAGCACCCATTTATTTTAGGCCACTTGGACACTGGCGATGTCATTTCCTTCTTTGAGTTTTTGGTTTTTTTTCTTTACAAGGGGATAATAAACAAACAAAAACATAATACAATTTCAGACAATGATAGACTCTTAAGGAGAGACTTCTCCAGTTGAGAATCTACGCTGACCATGTTGCTGCCAAATAGACTCAGGTATCAAATACGCTATTTTTCAACCACAGGTTTCCAAACTGTCTCAAAAATTTCTAAATGTAAATAAAAGGACAAATAAATTTTTGTTGAAGTAAAATCAAGTGCTTTTATGCACTTTGTTGTCATCCAGATGGACATGTCTGTGAAAAACCTAATAACATTCTATATAAATGGATTTCTGAGTGTTTAATATGTGCTAGTTCTCTTCCAAGCACTTTACTCACTTAATATCTCATTAAAAAACCTCTAAAGGAGGTACGTTAGGCAAAGAATGTTAAATAGCTTGCTTATAGTTATATAGCTATTATAGTAAATGGGTGAGATGGGGTTAAAACCCCAGCACCTTGGCTCCAGAATCAGAGTCAGTAACGGTAATCACTATTACTCTGTGACAATCTGGGGAAATTTGTTTAGCTGAAAATGCGTTGCTATCTTAAAATGCAAGTTCTGGGAAGGTAAAGAATGCATTTGTCTTGTCCACCTCTATCCCTACACTTAGCACTGAACCTGGGCAATAGAGGGCACCCAATAAATAGTTGCTGAATAAGTAAGTATAAATGAGTATTTTATATGTGTAAATTCAAAGTAATATTCCATATCAAATTATTTTCACAATTTATTTTGCAACTTCTGTTTTGCTGGTGTCCTAAGTTAGTATATGTCTTTACGTATAATCCAGCACCAGTAATAATGGTGATATGATCATTTCCTAGGGTGGGGTAAGGTAGGGCCAGAATTTCATGGCTTAGTTCTATAGCCCGTCTGCCCTAAATATGTGGCATTTCTCAGTGGATCATGTAAGAATGAGCTCATATTGTGTTCTTGCATAATATTTGCTACTCTTGTGTTCTGAGTGAGTTAATTCACTTCGAAAAGGTCAGCAGTTTTCTTCTGAAGGTGACTGTACTATATTAATATGTAGAATGTAATCTGGCTCCCAAAATGTTTTGAGTAATGTGGAGTAGCAGAGGCTTGCACACTTCTACTTTCAATTATGTTTCCTTTCTCCCTGTATCTTTGGAGAAGATACTAATATTATTCTGTAGGTATCAAATTGTATACCTATAATTTGTATATCAAATTGTATAATATGCTTATCATTAGGTAACCTGCATTTTTTTCACTCAACAATATGACTTGGAAATTTTATCATGTCAATGAACATCATTATAATTTTTAATTACTTATTCTGTTTGATTGGGCTTATCATTTTTTAATTGGCCTTATATAATAGACCTGAATTCCTTTCTTGGTTTTATTATGGTGCTGCAAACAAAACTCCAGTGCATGTATATTCATATAGTTGTATAAATTGTCGCTGGGTCAAAGATTATATTTTATGGGGCATGTATAATCTGATATGTTGTTTGAAATTATACAAAAACTTGGTAAAGTCCTTGCATTTAGGGAGTACTTGTATGCAGGTACTCATATAATAGAGTATTCATATGATAGAAATATAATTTCTATTTTCTAATAGAATTTTCTAATACAAATTTTCTATTAGAAATATAATTGTATTTCATATAATAAAAATATAATTTAGGTCTCAGCTGTTTAAAAAAATGTTTCTTAAGTCTCTTAATCTATAGATTTCTTCTCCATTTCCTTTTGCTTTTTCCCTTTGCAGTTTGCTGAAGAAATTGAATTGTTTGTCCTGTAGATTTTCCTGTAGAGTCTGAATTTTGCTGGTTGCATTCCCATATTGTCATTTAACATGAACCTCTGTCTTCTGTATTCTCCATATATTGATAGTTAGATCTAGAGGCTTGAAATATTTCAAGATATTTATTTGTTTGTTTATTTATTCAAAACTACTTCATAGGGAGAATTGTTCTCCTCTGCCAGGAGACAATGTCTGATTGAATGTCTTATTGTAATATTTATAACCATTCTTGATCAATGCCACCAGTCTCTATGTTCATGTCTTTTTAGTCATTTAAGTTGTTGTTCCAGTTTGGATTTGCATAGCAAACTATTTCAAAACTTAGTAGCTTATACTAATGTCAATAAGATGGCAGAATAGAAAGCCCTAGACCTCATTTCCCCCTGTAGACACTGATTTAACATCAATGTATGATCCAAAAAGCTTTTTTGGGAACTCCAGAAATTAGTTAGGAAGTCACAGTATCCAGGCAAGATCAAAGTCAAGAACAGCTGCATTGAAATTGGTAAGAAAAGTGTTTTTGTTTCGACTGTGTCAGTCCGTTTCCTAAGCCAATATAGGTCACAGTAGGGAAGAAAAACCCAACTCATGGCTTCTTGGGAGGAAAAGAGAAGAGTGGAATGTACATGCAACATTCTGGCTTTTCAGAGGGTGAAAAGGTAAGGGTTGGCTTGGGAGTGGGGCTGCCCAAAATATTGGTTTCTGTCTTGTCTGACTCAGTGTGCTGACTGAACTGGCATACCCTGGACACCTGGCAGCTGCAGAAAACAAAAGAGAGTTCAGTAGCTTTTTGCAGCACCAGCAAACCTGCAAGTACCACAGACAGACACAAGAGGAAGAAAGAGGCTATAAACTCCTGAAAAAGAAACCTACAAACATCTGTAATTGGAAAGTTACATGGATAAGGTGAGGAAGACACATCCCCATGAAAGGATTGAGGGGCCCTCAGAACTTCTAGCCATGCTGCTTGTACTTGTAAGAAGCCAGTATGTAAAGATTGGGAAAATAACAGAGCAAGGCACATGAAGAAACAAGGAAATATGGCTCACTCAAAAGAAAAATAAACTTCCATTTATTGACCCTAAAGAAATAGAGATCTATAAATTACTGAAAAAATTTATAATAATCATCTTAAAGAAGCTCCATGTGTTACCATAGAATACAGATAGACATCTAAATGAAATCAGGAAAACAAAGCATGAAAAAAATGAGAATATTAACAAAGAGATAGAAACTAAAAAAAAAAAAAACCCAAACAAATTCTGGATGAAGAGTACAATAACTGAACTGAAAAATTCATTAGAGAGGATCAGTAGCAAAATTGGTCAAGTAGAAGAAATTATCAATGAACTCAAAGACAGGCGATTTGAAATTATCAAGTCAGAGGAACAACAAGAACAGCAAGAAGAACGAAGAAAAGTAAAGAAAGTTTAAGGAATTTATGGGACACCATAAAGCAGACCAATAAATTCATTATGGAATTCCAGAAGTAGAAGAGAGAATGGAATAGAGAGCTGATTTGAAGAAATAATTGCCCCAAACTTCCCAAATCTGAGGGAGGAAATGGACATCCAAATTCAAGAAATTCAGTGGACTATAAATATGATGAATTCAATCAAAGAAGCTCATACTGAGACACATCATAAATTGTCAAAGACAGAGAATGTTGAAAGCAGTATCAGAAAAACAACTTGACACATTTAAGGGAGCTGCCATAAGATTATCAGTGGATTTATCATCTGAAACATTCGAGGTCAGAAAGGAGTGGGAAGATATATTAAAAGTGCTGAAAGAAAAAAAAATAACTGCCAGGGATACTATATCTGGCAAAATTATCCTTTAAACATGAAGGAGAAATAAAGATGTTTTGGATAAACAAAAGCTAAGGGAGTTCATCACCACTAGACCCGCCTTACAAGAAGTGCTAAAGGGAATCCTTTGAATTGAAACAAAAGGATGCTGGACAGCAACACAAAAACATATAAAAATATAAAGCTCTCTGGTGAAGATAAACATATAGACACACACAGAATCCTGTAATACTGTTAAGGGGTGCATAAATCACTTAATTCAAGTATAGTATTTAAAAGATAAAAATGTAAAAAAGAACTTTAAAACTAATTTAATGGATATAAAAATACATAATTTGTTACATTGATTAACAAAGTGGAAGAGAGAGATGTTAAAGTGGAATTTTTATATGTGATTTAAGTTAAGTTGTTATCAGTTTAAAATAGATTGTTATCACTATAAAATATAACAATTCCCATGGGTAACCACAAAGAAATGAGAATAGGATCAAAGAATGTCACTACAAGCAATCAGCGAAACACAAAGGAAGACATCAAGAGGGGAAAGGAGAAACAAAATAACTAGAAGACATATAGAAATAGTAAGTTCTGTGAAAATGGTAAGATCTTCCCTATCAGTAATTACTTTAAGTATAAATGTTGACTTTAAATTCCTCAAAGAACAGAGGGCGGCTGAGTGAATTTTAAAAAAAACAAAAACAACAAATGCTATCTATAAGAGACTCACTGTAGATGTGAAGACATATATGGGCTGAAAGTGAAAGGATGGAGAAAGATATTCCATGCAAATGGCATCCAAAAGAGAGCAGGGGTGGCCATACTTAAATCAGACAAAACAAATTTTAAGTCAAAAACCATCACCAAAGATAAAGAAGGACACTATATAATGATAAAAGGGTTAATTCACAAAGAAGCATAATAATTATAAATATATTTAATATATGCATCTAACAGCAGAGTACCCAAATATAGGAAGCGAACATTGACAGAATTGAAGGGAAAAATAGACAGTAACACAATAACAATAGATTTTAATACTTCACTTTCTATAACGGATAGATGAACCAGACAGAAGATCATAAAGAAAAAGAGGACTTGAATAATGTGATGGACCTATTGGATCTAACAAACATATACAGAACACTTCACTCTGCCACAGCAGAACACACATTTTTCTCAAGCGCACATAGGATGTTTTCCAGTATAAATCACATGTTAGGCCAGCAAAAGCAATCTTAACAGAAAAAAAAAAAAATTTTTTTTTTTGAGACAGTCTCACTCTGTCACCCTGGCTAGAGTGCAGTGGTATCATCATATCTCACTGCAACCTCAGACTCCTGGGCTGGAGTGATACTCCTGCCTCAGCTCCCAACTAGCTGGTGCTATAGGTGTGTGCCACTGCGTCTGGCTAATTTTTCTATTTTTTTGTAGAGATGGAGTCTCACTTTTGCTCAGGCTGGTCTTGAACTCCTGACCTCAAGTGATCATCCTGCCTCGGCTTCCCAGGGTGTTAGGATTACAGGTGTGAGCCACTGTGCCCAGCTATCTTTTCTTTTCTTTTTTTTTTTTTTTTTGGAGACA
>RJWJ010000346.1:36120-117545 GCA_004363605.1 Indri indri | reverse complement strand
TGCCGTGGCGTCATCCTAGCTCACAGCAACCTCAAACTCCTGGCCTCAAGCGATCCTGCTGCCTCAGCCTCCCGGGTAGCTGGGACTACAGGCATGCGCCACCATGCCCGGCTAATTTTTTTTTTTTTTCTATTTTTAGTTGTTTGGCCAATTTCTTTCTATTAGAGACGGGGTCTCGCTCTTGCTCAGGCTGGTCTCGAACTCCTGCGCTCAGAACGATCCGCCCGCCTCGGCCTCCCAGAGTGCTAGGATTACAGGCGTGAGCCACCGCGCGCGGCCCCAGCTATCTTAATAAATTTAAGAAGATTGAAATCATGCCAACTATCTTGTCTTATCACAATTAAATAAAACTAGAAATCAAGAGCAAAAGGGAACCTTGAAAATTTATAAATATGTGATAATTAATCAACACACTCTTGAGTAACCAATGTGTCAAAGAAGAAATCGCAAGAGAAATTAGAAAATATCTGGAGACAAATAAAAGCTATGGGATGTAGCAAAAGCAGTCCTAAGAATGAAGCTTATAGTGGTAAACACCTACATTAAAAAAGAAGAAAGCTCTCAAATCCACAACATAACTTTTCACCTCAAGGAACTAGAAAAAGAATAACCCCGAAGTTAGTAGAAGGAAGGAAATAAAAATTTGACCAGAAATAAATGAAATATAAAATATGAAAGTGATTTTTAAAAATCAACAAAACTAAGATGTTTTTTAGAAAAGATCAACAAAATTACAACCATTAGCTAGACTAAGAAAATGCAAATAACAAAAATCAGAAGCAAAAGAGGAGAAATACAATAACCGATGCCAAAGAAATAAAAAAGGATTATAAGAGACTACTATGAACAATTATATGTTAATACCAACAAATTTGATAACCTAGAAGAAATGAATAAACTTCTGGAACATATAACCTACCAAGACTGAATTAAGAAGTAAAAAATCTGAACAGACCTTTGACTAGTAAAGAGATTGAATCACTAGTTAAAAGCCTCTTGACAAAGAAAAGCCCAGGACCAGATGATTTCACTGGAGAATTCTACCAAACATTTAAAGAATAATTAATACCAGTCCTTCTCAAACTCTTTCAAAAATCAAAGAGGAGAGAATACTTCCAAATCCATTCTATGATGCCAGCATTACCTTGACACCCAAATCAGACAAAAATACTACAAAAAAAAAAAAAAAAAGAAAGAAAACTACAGACTAATATCTCTTATAAACATTGATGCAAAAGTCTTCAACAAAATACCAGCAAACCAAATTCAAAAATACATTAAAAGGATTATGCATCATAACCAAGTAGACTAATTCCTGTAATGCAAGGAATAATTCAGCCTATGAAAATCAAGTCAGTGTAATACACCACATTGACAGAATGAAGGACAAAAACCACATGATCATCCAAATTGATACATAAAAACCATTTATCAAAATTCAACACTCTTTCATGATAAAAACAATAAGAAAATGTGGTATGTACATAAAGTGGAATGTTATTCAGCCCTAAAAAATAAGGAAATCCTGTTATATACTACAACATGGATGAAGCTCGAGGACATTATGCTAAGTGAAATAAGTCAGTCACTCTAAAAATAGAACTACCATATGATTCAGCAATTCCACTATTCAGCAATTCCTAAGTAATTGAAATCAATATGTCAAAAAAATGTCTGCACTCTCATGTTTATTGCAGCACAATTCATGATAGCCAAGATATGGAATCAACCAAAGTGTCCATTAACAGATGAATGGATAAAGAAAATGTGGTACATGTATACAGTGGAATATTATTCAGCCATAAAATTAAATGGCATCCTCTTATTAATGGCCACATGGATGAGCCTGGAGGACATTATGTTAAGTGAAATAAGCCAGGCACAGAAAGATGAATACCACATGTTCTCCTCATGTGGATGTGAAAGCTAAAAAGGTTGACTTCATGGAAGTAGAGAGTAGAATAGTGGTCACCAGAGGCTGGGAAGGATAAGGGGGAGGTATTGGGAGAGGTAATGAAAACAGTATTTGAGCTAGATGGGAAGAATAGGTTCTAGAATAGGTTCTAGTGTTCTATAGCACTGTAGGGTGACTGTATAGTTAACAATAATTTATATATTTTCAAATAGCTAGAAGAGAGGATTTTTGAATATTTCCAACACCAAGAAACAATAAATGTTTGAGGTAATGGACATGCTAATTACCCTGACTTGAACATTACGCATTGCACACAGATATCAAAGTATCATATTGTCTCCCATAAATATGTACAATTATTATGTGTCAATTAAAAATGATTTAAAAAAAAATCATTAGCTCATTTTTTTTTCATTGATTGTCTTAATATATTTTGCTATTAAATCTCCTTAAATCTGATTTTTTTTTGTCATAAATAACTTGGCAATTTTGTTTGGATATACAAAGATTGTGTTTTTGGTGTACCCTTTCAATGTGTGTAGCTTTGTGTGTGTTTTTGCTTTTAAATTTCAGAAGCATTTTCTGGAATTATAGATTCAGCCTTTGTTTTGGTCCATTACTTTTGTTTTCTTTTTCAAGGGCTCCTATAAATTGTATGTTGAATCTTCTTTGTGTTTCTATATATGCTACTTTATCCCATGTCTTTATGATTGCTTTCTTAATTTCTTTTTCTCCTTATTTTTTATTACATTAAAATACATATAGCATAAAATGTACCATCTCAACCATTTTTAAGTGTACAGTTCAATGGTATTAAATACATGCATAATATTGCACAATCATCATCACCATGCATTTATCTTCTCGTTTTTTTTGGCTTTAAGTAATTTCTTCCTTTTTATTTTCTAAGGCATTATCAGTTATATTTATTTGCTCTCATGTTCCTTCTGGTTCAGTTTTCATTTTCAAAAAATATTTTCTTTCATTTCTAATTATTTTGCATTTTATTGCCTTATTTCTGAGTTTTCTAATTCTGCTTAATGTTCTTTAATATCTTCTATTTTTTTTTAACGACTTCTGGCTTGTTTTGTAGGCATGTCTTTCTGTCATGCTTTTATTTGTAGATATTATTTTTCTCTTTTATTCTTTTTTCTTTCTCTAATAGGAACTTGGCATTTAACTGCAATCTTTCACGTGGCTCATTTTTGTGTGAAAATAGTTATCCTGAATATTTAGGTAGGATAGTTGGGTCAAAATAGCTTTTCCAGCTAAAGTTTTAGAATTCCCAGTTTCGTTTTAAAAAAGGTGGCCTTAATGCTTTATGAGATTTTCTCCTCTCCAATTTGTATCTAGTTCTTTTCTTTCCTTTGGCCCTGTTGCCAGTCCTGCTCAGTTTGCATTCTACTCCCAGCCATTTATCCTTCTTGTGGGCAGCTTCAGAACCTTTGTACTCTCACCTGAGAACTGGAGTCCCAGTGTCAGTTGCTGTTCTCAAGTTGGCCCTCTATACTTTTCAAGGACTACCTTGGAAGTTGTTTGCAATTTGGAGGTGTCAATGGTTTGTTCCCATTTGTTTATATTTTGTCATTCATGGAGGTATCTTATTATAGTTTTGTTGTAGATGTGTTCAAGGGTTTTGGTTTTTGTCTTTAAAAAGTATGCTATTATCCTGATTTAAGAAACTGAATATTGAATTTTGCTATACATTGCTAAAATGATATTCAAAGTTATTGCTATTCATATATTAATAGTATACATGTATATCTGTTTTTCCCTTCTCTCAACAACCTTAGGTATTATCTCTTTTGAAATTGTCAATTGGCAAAAAGTAATACCTTATTGAGTTTTTATTTACATTTTATTTTTTTATTTTATTTTATTTTTATTTTTTTTATTTTTTTTTTATTTCAGCATATTGTGGGGGTATAGATGTTTAGGTTATGTATGTTGCCCTTGCCCCCTCTCTCTCCCCAAGTCAGAGCTTCAAGCGTGTCCATCCCCCAGATGGTGCGCATCACACTCATTATGTTTGCATATATCCATACCCTCCTCCGCCGCCACCTGCCTGACACCCAATAAATGTTATTCTTATATGT
Source organism: Indri indri (assembly GCA_004363605.1). Classification (NCBI taxonomy): domain Eukaryota; kingdom Metazoa; phylum Chordata; class Mammalia; order Primates; family Indriidae; genus Indri; species Indri indri. The sequence continues at coordinate 113,534 of RJWJ010000346.1, read as the reverse complement.
GCACTTAGGTGTTGATATTTACATTTTATTGATTACTTGTGGGGTTAACAACTTTTTATATGTTTATGGTCCACTTGCATTTTTTCTATTGTGAATTCTTTGTTATTTTGTTCATTTCCCCATTGCTGTATTTATCTTTTTCTTGTTGATTTAGAAAAGCTCTTTTAATATTAGGGATATTAACCTTTTATTTTTCATGTGTTGTTAATATTTCTTCCCCAGCTGTTTGCCTTTGGTACTTTAAAAAATTTGCTTTAAAATTGTATCTAGTCAAATGTATCAGTATTTTTCATTATGATTTCTTATCCCATGAAAAGGTAACATTATATGGGTGACTGCAAAGTCCCCCATATATCCCCCAGTGGATGCTTGAAATCACAGAGAGTACCAAGCTCTATATGTACTATGGGTTTTTTTAAATGCATATATACCTATGATAAAGTTTAATTTATAAATTAGGCACGGGAAGAGATTAACAACAATAACTAATAATAAAATAGAAATATCATAACAATTTGCCAGCATAACTACTCTTCCACTTTGGGGCCATTAGTAAATAAAACAAGGGTTACTTGAACACAAGCACTGTGATACCACAATTGATCTGATACTGAGACAGCTACCACGTGACCACTGATGGGTAGTATATACAACATGAATATGCTTGTCAAAGCATATGTGATGATTCATGTCCTGGGTGGGATGGAGTGGCACAGTGCAAGATTTCATCATGCTACTCAGAACATTGTACAGTTTAAAATTTGAGAATTATTTCTGGAATTTTCCATTTAATATATTTAGATCACTGAATATAGTCAGTGGGTCACTGAAACCATGTAAGTGAAACTGCCAATAAGGGGCTACTACTGTATTATTAAACTACTTAAATTACATATAGAATGCTTTAAATTAATTAAGTTCAAAGATTAACTAAAATATTGGTCATGGAAATTCCTGAACCATAAGGCTTTGGAAATTATAAAGAGAATTAAGGATGGATAAAGGTGTATATAAATTTAAAGATAATGGGAAATAACCAGGAGGAATTAAATTTCCTAAGTTAAGGCAATAATTAAGAGGTAATTTAAGGAACTGAGATGTTGTGGATGGTATATATGGATGGAGTATTTGAGATATAGAATATAGGAGAGATTATTAAGGTAAGTGGGAATTACTTTTAGCTAACACATATTTATATATACATACATGCATATAGACACACATATATGTGTACATATATATTTATGTGTATGTATATATCTGAGATCCAATAAAATAAAAGTTAAGAAGAAAATGGATTTAAATAAATATGGGATATATAAATACATACATATATGTATATAAATGGTAGGTATTTGTTAGGCATTATAGATTCTTAAAGGGTTGATTTGGGTGATGAAGAAGGAAAGCTTATATATAGATTGTTTGCTCTGTCAATAGCCATTGTGTTTTCACATATCTTTTAAAAAGTAAAATTTACAATGTAATATTTACCCATTATGGCAGATATTATTATTTCCCTTTTTTAGGCATTTGGGAAGTAAATTGGCATATTAGAAAGACCATGGACTTTGCAGTCAGGTAGTTAGATGGAGTAAGCTTAAGCACTTACTAGCTATGTGACTTTAGTCAAATCTTTTGTCTGTGAATCTTGGCTTTCTCGTATGTAAAGTGGAAATTAAAAATAGTACTTCAAGGATTTCTTATGAAGATTTTCAAAAAAACTATTTATTATTTTTCCCAAAAGAATAAATAAGCAGTCCTATTTTAATCAGTGCACGATATTTGCTTTTGAAGTTTGTTCGAATGATTATTATTTCTTCTGAAGACTAAATGAGGTAATACATATAAAGTAGATACCGTGTAGTCACTTCATAAGTGGTAGCCGTTACACTGTTATGAGACTCAATCTAATAACTTGTCTTAAGGTTTGAACTTTTGAATCAGTCTTCAAAACCTTATTTGCACTAAAATATGCCATCTAAAACATTCGTAATACAAATACTCCATATCTTCTCTTTCATTTTAAGGAATATTTATAGACAATACAATGTAAGCCAGGCCCCGAGGATATAAAAAAGTAAGACTTGGTTCCTGTCACGTAGGAGCCTACAGTTGGTAGAGAGGGAAGGCAGGTACAGGAAAGAAGAAACTGCTTTTTCTAAATTCTGCAAGTCAGAAAGGAGCATTCTGGAGTCTGGTTTTTAACAGACTTCGATTCTCCACATAGCAAAGCACAAGTTATGTGCTGATGAGATTAAAGTTTCCAGCCAAATAATAAAGTTTTTTATTTAGATACATTTAATATCTCCTTATATAATTATTAAGTTATATTTTTCCTAGCTGCATTTAAATCTGTGTGTATTTCTTTCTTACTTCTCCTGAGATTGATATGCAACCAGCCCATTTCAGTTACCAACATGAGGAATAAACTGGAAGAGAGAAAAGATGAGGAAGCAGCTGATTTAGCATTTACTCTTCCAATACAAAGAATGTAAACGAATAGTTCTACCATGATGTTTCTTTCAATTTCTCCTGGATTAGTGGGAGAGGGGTCGAAGGAATGTTTCCATTGGTGAAATGAGAGTTGAAGTGCCAAATAGTACATCCCACTATCAAAACTACTAAAAAGAAAACCAGAGACATGGATTATTATTGGCCAAGATATGCCTTTTGTGGGCATCTCCTTTCTGTTTCATTTTATGAAAAATGATAGGCATCATATTAAGAAACAAATAGTTTATAATAATTGGAACCTTATTAGTAGATTTTATATTTTATTTACCAAAATGTTAATAATCTATGTCTTAAAACTTAACCATTGAACCACCAACAAATTAGATCTAAATAATTAATCCCATTATTGGAGAAGGATTATAGTGGTGGATTGAATATCAGCTTTTTTTTTTTAAAGAGCACTATGTTTAGTACATTTTAGAAATAATTTCATAAAATGTTTTAAATTTTTTAAATGTGGATTTAGAGAAATAAATTATGTAGAGAAAATATAAGTTAAATAAAACAAATTCCATCTAACATGGAATAACCGACTTCTGGACTATGAAACATTTCCATGCATGATTTTACTGTGTAGAAGTTTTTACTAGCTACCTAAAATTACACAATATTAAAAAACTCTCTATCCTTGGAGAATTTATAGTTTAAATGTGGAATAAATAAACTATGTGATAGAAACCCAAATGACAAAAGCTAAAACAGTTTCTAAAGAGAAAATACAACTACCTAGGACAGTGGTAGACTTTCTAGGATCATTGTCGTCTGTGGCTGGTTTTTGGTTATCACTGGGATACCCATCATTTATCTCTGCCCTTCTTTTATAACTGCCTTTCAACTAGCAAACTGGAACCAATTCTTCCATTTAGAGATTATCCATGAGGCACCACCCAAATTAAATACTATTAAGCAGCAATTACATGACTTTTAGCACAGTTTATCTAGCTACTTGCAGCATAGGACAAAAGGAATATGATCTCCATTCACATATGCATGTGTGCATATACATGGTATGTGATCATCATCGTAATAAACATCACTGTTCTTTGGAATTATGAACTATCTCTTGAATTTAATAGAAATTTAGGGTATGAAAACGATAAGGGTTGAGAGAGAGAAAGAGATTGAGGAACAAAATTAGTCACATACTAGAGTAATTTTTTCAAAAATAAATACAACGTGGTCAGCATGGAAATCATTCTGTTTCTATTTACTTCCTTTGTGTCTGTCAACCCAACTAGACCTCAAATCTCTAAGGCAGTGACTGCTTCCTTTCAGATTTAAATTTACCAAACAACTGTGCTGGATATTGTTCCTGACATTCCTGACCATGCTGGACCAAGTACTCCTCCTCTGTATTCCTAATAACATTGTGTGATATCTCTATTAGCTGTACTAACACCACTGTAGATACATTGAAACCCTCTGTATTGAAATTCTCTATTTCCATGTTTGCTTTCCACTCCACTAAAATATAAGCTCCTCAAACTATTATAATAACTTTGCCTTTTTGGTGCCTGGTACATAGAACTGAGTAATATTTATGACATGCAATGTCAAAGACTGGCCAGGCACTAGAATGGTAAAAAAGACCTGAGAAATAGTGATAGATGTGACTCAGAATTGTATTCTTCTTATTATTATTTGAACAAACTTGATTCCAGTATTTACCAAAATAATATAGTTGAAAAGAACCAAAATGTAATTTTTCTGTAGCATGTGGCATTAGTTTAATATCCACCATGTTCTATGTTTTTTGTATCCCCTTGATATTTAATAAATTTTATTAATATCTGATTTAAATTTTAAAGCAGATAAATGAAGGCTTAACAGAAACAAAAGGAAACTGTTAGTAAATGGCAGGAGTTGTTGTCTTGAATAAAGGAATATAGGTTGGGCCTTATTTGAAAAGTAAGAGTTTTTAAACAGATAAGCATAGGTAGAAATTTTTTAAAGGAGCAACTGGTGTGCCCAAAGCAGAACTAGCAACATCGTGTATATTACAAGGATGGCCCCCAAAAGGCAGAGGACAGTTGGATACCTCAGTATTTTAAAGGGGAATTTCATTCAAAAAACCTTATGCATGATCTCATTTCAATTTTGATTTACTAGAAACATATGGTGGGCGTATGAACAGTTCCCTTCAAATCAAAATGCATCATCGTTTAGGAATATTCCGAAGGGGAAATAGTCTGTGACTGCACTCTCTGAGAACCATCTGCTCACCTAGCTATGTCCCTTAAAACTGAAGCTTTAGGATATCCTTTGAAATCTTTTGTTTCATATTATATGATGTGTGGTAACTGAAATGCCATTGCATTTGATTTTTGTGTGAAACAGGACTAAATCACTATTTAAAAGAAAAGAATGAAGTTACCTTGTTTGGTGATTTAAGGAAAAGACTTCCTCATAATATATTTAAGACATCTAAAATGCCTTTCATCCTTAGGGTAGCACTGTAGTTCTTTAGTGCTTGAGTTGATATTGCACTTTAATACTGCACCTACAAAGAAAATTACAGTTTTTAAATTGTTTATTCCAAGTGCTTTCAAAATGAAGAGACTACAAAAGTGGTAAAAGTATGTTGTTGGAAAAAAATGAAGTAGGAGATTATTAATTTCTTATAGGCAAAGAATATTGCAAATTCAAAATATCCCATTCATTATCAATATGGGATCCTTCTACAGGTTTGCATATTATAATATGTTTTTAAAATGGGATACAAAATGACTTTGTAGCATCAACTATTTACATTCTCTAGCTGCTGAATCCTTTTCTTGCTGTGAAATGTGTTCATTTTATTGTGTCTTAATGTATATCAAGAATATAAGAGAAATGTTAAATCTCGTCACATTCAGGTTTTAATAGTACTTTACATATTTTTTAAGAATTTTGAGCTACCCAATTTTATCAACTAAATTATTTTGTGCAAAAAATGCTTAGCATCATGTGTTCCATTTAGCAGATGCTCAATATTTTTGGGGGGCAAGGGAGGAATTGGGTTAAATTATATCCACAGTTGCTTAATGGAAAGAGCACTTAATTTATAATCCACCAACCTAGTGGTCTTAGGCAAGCCACTTAATTTCCCTGTCCTTCAGTTTCCTCATCTGTAAAATGGAGATACTGTCTTACATAGTTGGTCTAACAATCAATGCTTATGAGTAAAAAGCACACAGCATATGATACATAGTGGGTACTTACTATATCATAGCTATTATTATTATGCAAATGGAATATTATTAAAATAATGCACAAAAGTTTTTGTACAATTATATCAAAGGTAGTTCTGGATCATAGACTCTGAGAAATAATTACAGGGAGGATATAGAGAATTTAGGAAAATAAAAAAATTATTTAAACAAAATTTGAAAAACACTGTAGAAATGTATTGCCACATGCAATTATATCTGTCTACATGTCTAGTCACTATCTTTTTTAAAACACACGATAAAGTCCAGTTTGCTGTAGTTCACTATTGAGTTAATAGGAACTTGGAGATTTGATCTAATAAAATGCAATTCACAGCAGGGTAAAGCCATGACGCCATCATAAAGTTTGGAGAGGCCCAGGATTACAGCGTATACCTGTGTCCACCCTGAGAACTAGTGGATCTTTATAGGCCTGGTATTTTAGTTTCAGTACAATGATATTATTTGTACATAACTATATATCAAATAAATTTGCTTAACCCTATTACAAATAAAAACTATTTTTAAACCATTATTTCCTCACCGTGGTTTGGAAAGTGATAAAACAACTTAAAGCTAAAAAGCCTAAACTGTAATGATTCAGTAAACAATTTAAAGATAACTTATGTAGGTAGCTAGAAAAAAATTATAAAAACTAAAAAGTGTAGATTAAAGACAAAGCCCAGTTATCTAGAATTCCAAGGCAATAGTCCATTTTTGATTGAACATATTAAGCTGCTTCTGTGCCTTCACTTTGCCTAGCTGCCATTTCTTAACTATGAAAGGAATTGAAAGTCCATCAGGGCTTTTGTCAGTAGCACAGAATAGTCATTTGAGGAAGATGGCTAGGCCAGACATGCAAAGATATTTAAAGAAAAAAAAATGAAGATGATAGACCTAAATTCAGGAATATTAGCATATTCACCATGGTGCAGGTATGAGCTAAGCTTGGTGAAAGGCACTAGTATGAGAACTCATGGAATTGCCAAAGCTTCCTCACACAAAGGGATGAATGGTACTTCCTCCATGTACAGTTCTCAGTGGCAAACAGCCTATGTAAGGCTGCAATGACAATTTGTTAGGGTGACCATAAAAAATACCTATATGTGCCATAGATTTAATGTGTAAAATTAAAAGGCAGTGTATATTAAATATTTCCTAGGGATCTGTGATTTTGTGACCAAAGATCTGAATAACACTTGAAAGCAAATCCTAAATTTTTTTCTACAGAAACATGATAAATATCTGGATAGTTGGCTAAATTTTAAAATATTCACCTAATAATTCAGGAATAGTCAACATTTCAATAATATTTGCTTTTTTACAGTATTGGATTGGATTTGATTTTGTTTCTTTGTTTTATCCTATTTTTTTCTCATCATTTGCTATGATTACAGATAGAGGTTTAATGTTTAGCATTTGCAATATCATCAGATAATGGCATGTCTATGGCAGTATAGTACACAATATTTATTTTCATAGTATGAGTGCTACTTGACTCTGAGTGATTTTCTGTTACAAGATTTTCATTGGTTTGCAGGCCTACTTTACCTTGGCTTCTGAATATGCTGAAATCCTTACTTCTGCCCTTGGTTATAACACCTTTTATTTGTTAACATCTAAAATGCTCTCAAATCTTTAACAATAATAAAGGCATTGGCTATTTTAGTTAATATGAGCAGAATAAAACCAAGGGGAAACTTTCTGATGGTTGCAACAGAAAGATATAAAAGTTGATTGTTTTTCTTTTCCAAGAAAATTATGCTGGTGACTTTGGCACATGCTGCTTTGGCGACCCTTAAGAGTTTGAGGTTATGAATCCTCAACAGTAAGCATCTTTAAAAATGTATAACCTTAGCTGGGTGCGGTGGCTCATACCTGTAATCCTAGCACTTTGGGAGGCCAGGAGTTTGAGACCAGCCTGGGCAACATAGTGAGACCCTGTCTCTACAAAAAAGAAAAACATTAGCTGGGAGTGGTGGCGCATGCCCGTAGTCTCAGCTACTTGGGAAGCCGAGGCAGGAGGATCGCTTGAGTCCCGGAGTTTGAAGTTGCAGTGAGCTATGATGATGCCATTGCACTCCAGCCCAGGCAACAGAGAAGAGAGACCCTGTCTCAAAAACAAAAACAAACAAAATAGTTACCGAAGAATACCATAAAAAACTGTCAGCTGTATAGTTACTTCATTATAGAGTATAATAAATTCCAGGAATATGGGACTAATTGCGGTAACTGTCATTTTACACTCAATAAACACTTTCCTTAATTTCTCCCCTATGCAGTGAATCTCAGCAGAATACCTCTCTCTTTTGTGGCCTGGTTGGTACAGCATGGCATTGACATCAGATTAGCAACTGAGGAACAACTTTGCGAAACTGTTTATGGAAGTGAATTTGCAGAGTTCAAGATTGTTTTTTGTTTTTTTTTTTTTTCCTATCTCAAATCACCTAGCAACTTTAGATTCAGGCAGAAGTTGGAGTTTATTTTACAAAACACGAAAAAGCTTTTAAACCAACGCCTTTGAGGTAAATCTGTAGCAAAAGTGAGGCCACCTGCTGTTAAGAAAAGTGCTTACACATTCAGGACATTTCTATCCCCAATAGAGGCTACCGCTGAGGAAAACACTGCCATTATCGTGCAGATCCTATAGGTGGCAGCAGTTCCTACAGTTTCAGAACATAACAATAGCTCGATTTGTGGGTCTAAGAATAAAGCTGTCATGAACTCATGGGATCTTTATACTGTAAGGGCTCTTCTTTGAAATGTGATACATGAGAAAATTACCATCAATTTTTAATTTGCCTTTTAAGATTTAAGTCGCTTATCTTTCTTTTAAGTTTCATTTCGTATTTGAAATTGTGTTCCCAAATAAGTGTTAGCCATAATTTTATGGTGTTACATTATGAAGTATAAATCTTTAGGTAATCTTAGGGAAAGATATGATAGAAAGTTTTTTTTCCCTTTTCCTTCCCACCCCCAGCCTTCTGCCCCAATTGCAAGAATAATCCATTGTTAATTTCGACTGCTGCTGCAATCTTAAGAAGGAACTCTTAGCTGCTGTACAAGCATAATTTTCCTCACGTTCAGGAGCTGAGTGGTTAATGGTATAACATTGCCATTCAACTTCTAGAGGCTTTGAGCCAAATTGTAGCACCTATAAAAGAGTGATTTTTGTAACTGTCTTTAAGAAAAAGGATTTTTGAATAATACTGTAGTTTCTGTTAGGTGACTCAGAACTGAGGAAGTAAGTACTGTATGCACCCTTAGAGCAACTTACCTTTTATTTCTGAGAAGAAGCAGAGTCCTCGTCACTTTGGCAGGTTACTTGTGCGCGCACGCACACACACACACACACACACACACACACTTTCCACCCATCCAGAATAAACTCCACATCAGGTATAAGGATTGTCATTCATTCCATTTTAATGGTTGCAGTGATTATTTTAAAATTTTTTTCCATGATAATTATTTTGCTTAATTCAGAGAGTTGTAAAATCCTAAATGAAACTAATTTTTTAGTTCAAGTCAAAATAGAGTTAAGCCTACCTATGGAAATGTTTATTCAGGAATTCAGCAACCTTGTCTTTTTAGTTAAAATTAATTATCCAGAAACTTTAACATGATAATTTATTCAAAATAATATGAAAATATGAGAATATTTTTTTTAATTTCAGAAAGACTACGTTCTCTTTATTTATTTACCGTTTGAGATAACAGAATAGTAAACCAACTGCAATATATGAATATCTTAATATTTTCTGAAGGGAATAGATTAAACTGTTATTCTTTTGGAGCTGGTCTATTTAATTAGAAACATTTTAAACTGTTGAATCATAATTTTTGGAACTAATCTAAATCTATTAAATGAATTATTGAACAATTTCAAATTAAAACATACATATTTATAAGCATTATACATATCATACACAGAAATACATATATACATTTCTTTTAGCTAAAGGAAATTGTAGCTTTTTGGGTTGTGGAACATTTGGATCATACAAGCAGTAGATGCATGCCTATACCTCGCTATCATCTATGTACAAATTAACACTTATTAAACTTTACCTTCAGAATGATCTTTTCATAAGGAACGATGAGTGTCGCATATACTTCCATATTGCACTTGGTGAGTATGAATGGAAACAATATTATAAAAGCAAAAAAGTTTGCTAGGAATCTTATATGCTCTTAATTGTTATATTGTGCATTGTCTACTACTTAACAAACAATATTGTTTTTAAAGCAGATACGAGGAGCAAAAATACAAATCAATTTATATTTAAATACTTTTAATGTATGTTAACATAAAATCTATTTTTGATGGCATAATGACAATTTAATTATATGCAAATATATATTTTTTGTCCTTGCTTTTGTTTTTAGCATATTTTTCACAGTTAGCTGAACAGCAAAAATCCATCACTTAAGGCAAGGCTCTTTAGGTTATCTACAGGCATTGTGTTTGTCTTCTCTTTGAAAATATTTTAAGCACCAAGATACCACAAAATAAATTGCATGAATCTTTTTGCAATTGTTTGAGAACATTATGTTAAAATTAATTAGTTTATGTTAGTTTCTTATGTAAACTGTAAACATATAAGGGTGATCACTTTTCTTTAATTTGTAAATTTTACAAAGTATTTTAGTAAAATGATACATGCCCTTCAGTGAATTTATATTGCTATTTAGTAAGATATTCCCTAATGTTAAAGTTGACATTTATGTGTGTAAGTAAAATCATTTTGATGAATGAAAAAGCTTTTGATGAATCATATCTTATGAAAGCTTACAGTTGTTTTCAGCAATTAAAATGCATGTAGTTTAAAAAATGAAGTAAAAAATATTTTAGGCATCATAAATATGGAGAAAAAATGGGATATTTTGTTAAGCTTGTACAGTTTAGACTCATTTAAACCCAAGTTTTAGAAGTTTCAATTCCTTATAATTAAAAATTTGATCTATTTAAAAATGAATATGCATTTAATGTCCCCATAATAAACTTCAATAATAATAAACTTTAATATTAGTAAAATATTACCTAAAAGATGTTCACAGAAACTGTGGATGTGTTTGATAAGATTAGGTTAGGATAAGATTAACTTGCATATTTTGAGGGCAATTTTAGGGCTTAGAGAATAGTGTAATAGACTGATAGAGAAAGACATTTCAGGAGAGGGATATAGTGACTGATATGCCTAAATTTGAAAAAGCAGCAGATACAATAAACCGCTGATTCTATGTAATGGGTGGTGAATGCAATTTTCTCACTAATAGAATTTTTCTGTTTAACCTATTATCCATATATACATATGGTACATGTGACCAGATTTGTAAGCATTAGGATATAGTAAAACAAACTTAATTTTAAACATACACTAAAAATAATTGTTTCTAAAAAAAATTTAGTTAGGCGGCCTATGATTATTATCATGAGCATCTATTGCTGTTATCTATTGCTTGTGGGGGAAAAGAATTTGATAATGATTGAGCTTTCTGGTTACCTGGGTTCCAGATAAATGAGTTTGTTAATACTAATTCTATACATTTAAGTAAGGATATTTATTTATAAACATTTCAGTAAAATATTATTATATAAACAAAGTTCTATTCTGAGTAGATAGTTTAAAATATGAGGGCCGGCTGGGCGCGGTGGGTCACGCCTGTAATCCTTGCACTCTGGGAGGCCGAGGCGGGCGGATCGTCCTGAGCTCAGAAGTTCGAGACCAGCCTGAGCAAGAGTGAGACCCCATCTCTACCAAAAATAGAAAGAAATGAATTGGACAGCTAAAAAAATATATATAGAAAAAATTAGCCGGGCATGGTGGCGCATGCCTGTAGTCCCAGCTACTGGGGAGGCTGAGACAGTAGGATTGCTCGAGCCCAGGAGTTTGAGGTTGCTGTGAGCTAGGCTGACGTCACGGCACTCACCCCAGGCAAGAGAGTGAGACTCTGTCTCAAAAAAAAAAAAAAAAAAAAAAAAAAAATGTGAGGGCCAACTGGATGCCATGGCTCATACCTGTAATGCTGGCACTTCGGGAGTCTGAGGTGGGAGGATCGCTTGAGGCCAGGAGTTCGAGACCAGCCCAGGCAACATAGTGACACTCCATCTCTACAAAAAAGAAAAAATTAGCTGGGTGTGGTGGCACATGCCTGTAGTCCTAGCTACTCTAGAGGCTGAGGCAGGAGGATTGCTTGAGCACAGGAGTTGGAGGGTGCAGTGAGCTATGATCACACCACTGCATTCCAGCCTGGGTGACAGAGTGAGATTCTGTCACTAAAATAAATAAATAAATGAATTATTTTTTTTAAAAAATGAGGACTTCGAGCAGCCTTTTCTCTGAGTGACCTTCTACAAATTCCTGGACCCTAGAAATGGTTTTATCCTAGGTTTTACCCTAGGTGAGCCCTCTTTTCACAGGCCCGAAATTCTGTAGAATCCATGTTGGATATTATTAATGAGCATGTTTCTTTCTGTACAGCAGAGAATAATGATTTGAAAGTTAAATTAGTATCATAAACACTACAGGTATGCCAGCATATGAGAGAAATTATTCTCTCCCTTCATGGAATCCATATTGTCTTCATGTGCATCTGGTCTCATGACCCAGAAAAGGGGCCTTTTGAACCATAGGCATATAAAATCAGGCTCTGCTTAAAGTTAACATTTCCTAAAAAGGCACCGACTATATCATAAAAAATTATAATGCCAATGCTATAGCTTTGAGTGCTCTCCAATCAAATCAACAAGTATATATGGCATGCATGCTGTGGGCAAGACATGTGCTATATGAAAATACAATGAAGGTTTCTGCAATGGACATTTTCCCCGTTAGGCCTGAGACCAGCCCCATCTACTCTCTTACCTAAATGGCTATGTCACCTTTGGTCAGTATGAGAACAACAATGCTGAATATGAAATTTAGCTTCTTTCACATTTAAAGTCAACTTCCCATTCAACTAAATATTTTTTTCTTAGTCTCTCTTTTCTTAGTCTCTCTTTCTTATGTTCTTTCAGTAAGATAATGATGAAATCAAAATTAAGAACTCATGAATTCAACCACAATTATTGAGCTTTCCTATTTTTAAGCTGTAGGAATCCAACAGTCCCTATCCTGAAATCCATTGTAGTTTAATGGATTATGTTAGCCTTAAGGTTGTCACCTAGTTAATACAATATATTAAACATAGGCAATATAATTGCTCTCGCATGTTTAGAAAGTCAGTATACAAGCAGTTATAAATTCATAATGACACAACCCAAACTGGGATCCTAAATTCTTGGCTTCTAATTTTAGACCATTGTACTTCTAAATTTTGTTTGTAAGTCTAGATGTTGAGAATTCAGAGCACAAGGAAATATAAAGCTATCATGTAGCTGAAATTCTACGGGAAAATAATGCTGTTGCAGTTCTCAATGTAAAACAAAAATAATTATATGAAAAAATATTGATTTTAAAAACTGACATTCAAGTAAAACTGGGCTTAATCAAAAAAGGAGCAACCCCTGAAGACCCTTTGCATTGTAAAATTCTAACAGTGTTGTGATTCCTATTGATTTTAAAGGAGATATGAATGGAACCTCTGAATATCCCCGAGACTTTAAAAGTATATGATATTGGCAATTATCACAAAAATGTATTTCTAGAGAAGTCTGAATAATTGCCTCTTAAAAAATATGTTTCCTTGCAGAATCTCTAAGGGAATGAACAAGTTTCTAAGAACTAAGGGTGTACTCCTAAAGCAATACTACGAACCTTTACTCTGAAACACCTCGTCTTGGTACCTTATGTCTTCTTTGCAGGAATGAATGCCTAAGTCCTAATGAGGAAAAACATACTCTAAAATATCTGAGGCTATTGGGAGGGAGACAGATGAGGTATGGTTAGCAGAGCAGAAACAAAACAAAATGGATAGAACCAAAGTTTTTTTTTCCTTTGTGGAATTTGACAAATGATTCTAATATTTGTATGGAAATGCGAAGGATCAATAATAGTGAAGATCATCTGGAAGAAAGTTGGAAGATTTACAGTAACAGATATCAAGGCTCATTATAAAGCTACAGTAATTAAGATAGCATGGTATTGGTGTAAGGATTGATAAAAATCTAATGGAATAGAATAAAGTCCAAAAATAGACCCACAGATATGTGGAAACTTGATTTTATAACAAGGGTGGCACTGCAGAACAATGAATATGGGTGGTATCTTCAATAAAATATTCTGATCCAACTGGATAGCCTTATCGAAAAAAATAAATCACAATCCTATACCTCACAATATGTTCACATACCAATTCCAAGTGTATTATAAATCTAAATGTGAAGGGTAAAGCAGTAAAGTTTCTAACACAAATGTGTTAGAACATCTGTACCCCCATAATATGCTGAAATAAAAAAAAAAGAATATTTTCTTGATTCTGAGGTAGGCAAAGATTTCTTAAACAGGAAAAAAACATAACCATACAGAAAAGATCAATAAATTGGTTTACATTATTATAATTAGGAATTTCTATTACTGGAGGATGCTGTTTAAAAAGTGAAAAAGTAAATTACAGAGTAGGAGGAGGTATTTGCAATGCACATAACTAAAGACTTATTTCTAGAATATGGCAAATTGTTACAAATCAACACAACAATTTCACAAATGCAAAAGACATGAACAGGCACTTCACAAACACTATATCCAAATGGCCAATAAACAGAAAAAGATAACCTAAGTAGTCACTAGGGAAATGCAAATTAAAACCACAATGAGATATCAATACATGCCCAACAGATGGCTTAAATTAAGAAGAATGACAAAACCAAGTGTTGGTAAGGATGTTGAGCAACTGAAACTCACATGCACTACTGTTGGAAGTGGTAAAACCATTTTGGAAAACTGCTTGACAGTATCTATTAAAACTGAACATATATGTACCCTGTTCCTGGCAATTGCATTCTCAGGTATAGTAGACCATACAGAAATGTATGTATATATGTACCAAAACACATATACAAGAATGTTCATAGTATTTTTGCTAACAGCTAAACCTGGAAATAACTCAAATGCCCATCAACATTAGGATGGACAAATTTGGTTTATTCATATAATGGAGTACTATAAAAGCAAAGAAAACGAATCAACTACTACACGCAGTATCCTGGATAGATCTCACAAACAATGTTGAACAAAAGAAGACAGATTCAAAATAGTACATATAGTTATGCATTGCTTAACCATGCTTAACCATGGGGATATGTTCTGAGAAACGTGTCATTAGCTGATTTTGTCATGCAAATATCATAGAGTGTACTTACACAAACCTAGATAGTATAGCCTACTACACACTGACGCTATGTGTATATACTATTGCTCCTAGGCTACAAACTTGTACAGCATGTTACTGTACTGAATACTGTAGGCAATTATAAAACAGTAATGTGTATCTAAACATATTTAAACACAGAAAAGGTACAGTAAAAATACATTATTATAATCTGAAGGGACCATTGTTATATGTTAGGTCCTTCACTGACCGAGACATCGTTATGTGGCACATGACTATACTGTATGATTCCATTTATATAAAGTTCAAAGGTTGGCAAAACAAAGCTATAGTGTTAGAAATCAGGATAATAGTTACATCTGGGAAGGAAAGAAAGGGCACAAGGGAAGCTTCAGGGGTGCTGGTAATATTCCAGTTCTTACACTAGGTGATGATTTTGTGGACATGTTTACTTTTTGATAATTCTTTCAGCCATGATCTTATTTCTTTACTTTTCTGTATATATGTTGTACTTCAACAAATAAGATTAATGAAAAAGATAACAGGAGTTTTCCCCCCCTAAGCTTTTCAAGTAGAGAGTAGAAAGAAAATAGTCCAGAACATAGAAAAGGAGCTTCTTCTGGTTTGGGCAAAGTGGTTCACAGATGAGATAAATATTTTTAATTTAGCCACAAACTCATAATATGTACTGGCATTGTTCATAGAATGCCTCAGTGTCGCAAGGCTCTTTGGAATGTGGTTCTTTACCTATGTGGGATAGTGTTTATGAACCTGAATATGGTTCAAGGCCAAGAACTTCAGTCAGAGAGCTAAAGCCATTGAGTGCTGAGTGTATGTTGCTCAGCACAAATGCTACTTCTTCCAGAAAGTCTGCCCAGATCCATAAGTTTGGG
The DNA here is from genome assembly GCA_004363605.1 of Indri indri. Classification (NCBI taxonomy): domain Eukaryota; kingdom Metazoa; phylum Chordata; class Mammalia; order Primates; family Indriidae; genus Indri; species Indri indri. The sequence continues at coordinate 97,663 of RJWJ010000346.1, read as the reverse complement.
CCATGTGCTTTTCTTCTATGCTTCCAACAATCCTGGGTGTATCCCCAAGATACCGTAAGCTTCCTGAGGGAATGACATTGCCTATGTTGTTTACGACTCAAAATCCAGTGCCTAGCACATTGCCTGGTACTTAATAAAATAAGCACATGAATGCATGTTTATGAGTCACTTGTTCATAACACAAGAGGTGTTCAGCTATGTTTTAACTATTTTATAGATAGATTTGATCATTTTGAAATACCTAATTCTTCTTAGCACTGAAAATTAGGATGAAGGAATGGGGACCCTTTTGTAGGCACTTGCCTTTTGTTGTAGTTAAGTTTTACCATAAAGTAGAAACTTGAAAAGGCCTGGTATTTCTGATTCTAGAACAAATCACTTTTCTTATAGTAACAGGGTGCTCATCTTGAAGTTACTGTATAAAAAATGTGAAATCAGTTCTTTTTTCCTGATAACATAGACTGTAGTGATATTTTGAAATTGCTCTTAAATAATTTACAACTAAGAAAGAACTTTATAGCAAAATCATTATAGGTAGTAATTTCTCAAATGTTTTCAGTATTCCTTTTATTGTGCAGAGTTGAAATACGTACTATCATGATAATTATAATCATACCGAGAAGTCAGGCTTGAATTTCATATTTTTACCATATTTTTATGCTTTCTGTCAAATTTACTGTGTTTTTAAGAAATGAAGTTTCGACATTGGATTCATTAGAACAGATGTCTATATCATACAACAAACATAAATTGTTTAATTTAATGACAGTACCTAAACCAGACAACTGGAGTGAAGACAAGTGAAATTCTTCTTTTGCATTGGTTGTTGTGTGAAGGCAATCATAGACACAATCTGTGTCCTGGGACGAGACGTGTGAAATGGACGCAAGTCCTCCAATTTCGTCATTTTGTGCATTCAGATGGATAGACCGAAGACCATGAGGCCCTTTAACTTAGAAATTGCCACGGTTCTTAATACAGTGGCTCTCCAGTGGCTTCAGTTGTCACCTTTTCTAAGGCTTGATACTACATCTGCCTTAATGAAGTAATTCTGCTTCAGCCAGTAGATTTTCAAATTCAAGACCTATAGAATGCTAGCATGTGAAAATAAAGGATATTCACCAATATCCTCTAACATTTAGTTGAAACGTTAACAGAAGCAGATCATATTTGAAAATGAAGCTTAGTCTATGGTTAATAGTATATTTCCTCTTAAAATTGTTATCAGCTTTTATAAACTTAAATTATGTATTTTTATTTTGCTATTTTTTGATGGTCAGTACTTGTTTCCAGTGGGGACAATATTAAACTGTAAAGGTTCTGAAGTACTCCAAGTTTCTCAACTACTCTTATTTCCAGATAAGAATTAAAAAAATGTAATGTAAAAAATGTTTTAAAAATTTTTTAAAAAATCTTGGTATGTAATGTAACTAAGGTGTTTTGCATCTGAGAGTGTATGTGGCCAACTTAACTGTGGGCAAGAGCACTATTATGATGACATCTCTGATGAATCCTTCTTGGACCCAATGTCATTGATGGTGTTGGTTTGTGGGTTGGCCCTTCTTCACAGCTTGGTTCATTGTCAGTGCCAATCAGTGATTATGATGCAATTCATGACAAAATATTTTTTATTTAAAAATGGGATACAGTTTTTTTGTGTTTTGTTTTGTTTTGTTTTGAGACAGGGTCTCAATCTGTTGCCCAGGCTGGAGTGGAGTGGTGCCATCATAGCTCACTGCAGCCTCAAACTCTTGGCCTCAAGTGATCCTCCCACCTCAGCCTCCCAAGTAGCTGGGATTACAGGCATGTACCACCATACCCAGCAGATAAAGTTCTTTAATAGAGTACAGAAAAATATAGGCTTTTTCTTAAGGCATTTGTACCTACTTTAAGGGTTTAGTGTGGCAGAACATGTTTCTTTGATTTTATTTATTAGGGCTAAGTTATATGATCTTTTGGAGACATACTGTATCTTAATATTTTGTTGTATTAAGCAGTGGTTAACAGACAAAAAATGACTTTACTTTAAATCTTATATAAGTTGTAATGACTTTAGGAGAAAGTCACCTGTGCCAGGTAACTTAGCCTAGGAAGCAAATATCTCTGTATATTCTCTATTTGAAAACAAAGTAACAAACCTTTTTGTTTTTAAGTTTTAATTCTGAACCTCTCTTCCAACCCATCTGAAAATCATTTCTCTTTCTCTCTCTTGAAACAATTCAGAGTATGTTCTCTTGTTTTTGTTTTGCAAAGCGCTAATCAAAATGCTGATGGTTAAAAAAATTGTTTGATAATAATGATTTTTGCTTTTTGTTGTTTTTCTTTTTCATGAGATTTTTTTTTTCCCTCAGGGAAAGCTGATGGGGATGTTTTTGACCACCTGATTTTTACCTGCTGCCATCGACTTTTCCTTTTTGAAGTGTGACTAAGCTTTTGACAGCTCTTTCTTTGGTAATTCATAGAAGAAAAAGCCTTTAGGAAAAAAATATTTGTATTTGATTTTAAGGGGTAACAAAATTTCTCTGTTGTTTGTTTTTTGGAATTGCGTTAAAGAAAATTATGAAATTGTAATCACTAAGTGCATATTTTTGAAGGTTTTTACTTCATTTATTTCCTTCATCAAAAAAAAAAAAAAAAAAACCAACAAGCAAACCAGTAACTGTTAACCATAATTTATTTTTACTCTTCAAGTGACATTACTTTTAACTGGCTACATTTGGATAATAAAAGCCATGGATTTTAAACGACTTAGTAATTTGGTTTCATTTTTAACACAAATAACACCTTTTCATCCATTTTATATAAACTTCAAACAACATATGTTTTAACTTACTGCCAAATAAGAAGAAATGTGTTACATTAAAGTGCATGTTGTTTGCTTGCGCATTTGGAAATACCATTCATTTTATAGCAATTTCGAGTTATTTTTCTGTCACTTTGTATTCCTATTCAAAGAGACGTACAGAAACCCTCACTCAAAACAACTCCCTTAGGGTTTACTCTTGGATGTCAGTAGACATGAGCGGAGGTACAGTATAAAACAAGCTTAGGTCATCGAAATGTCAACTCTTAGTGACTTGCATTTATTACTATCCTTTGAATAATGTCCTCTTGAAATTCTGTGAGTGGGATTTTAATATATTTCTTTAATGTTTAGGTGGGCAAGAGAGAGATACTACCTCATCTTTTTCTTCTTCCCTCTGTTGGTATAAAAAAATGAGATACTCTCATGCTCTATGATCTGGTCCAAATTTTACAGCTGTGTATTGCTAAGGGATAATGGTCATACAGAATGTGAAATGTTAATGACATAAAAGACTAGTACATAAAAATGGAAATTTTTTTCAACGTTAAGATGCAGTTTGAAGTGTTGGATTGTTTTTAAATTAACGAAGTGAAGCTCAGATATTAGAGAAATTCAGAACAAAATAGATTTTGTTGTATTCTTATTCTTGACCTTGGGAACTAGAGACTTTTTTTGGTTAAAAATCTGAAGAATAAAGGAAGTAGCAGACATAGAAACTAATACCTATTTTGCCTCCGAGTGGCTATGTGACCTTGGGCAAGCATTTTATTTTCTGAGCCACAGGTTCTCTATATCCATGAAGTTTAAATTCTGCTGATGGGACGGCAGACACGGTACAAGAACAATGCGGGACAGTGATGGGAATCTCAGGGTGACAGGAGGGATGACGTGCACAGGAAGTCCTGCCTCTGATTTAGTCTTTTTTGGGTAGCATAAAAATATCTGGGGAAAGGGGGTTATCGAAAATAGCCAATGATATGGATGCCCCCCTTTTTTTCTTTCCATCCCTTAAAAACTGCGACAAGTTTAATTTAGTAGCCATCAACAAAAAATGGGTTAATATTTTTTCTCAGACAGAGGAAAAGCAGCATCGTCATTACACTGCTGGGCATACCACTATGTTTTTTATGGTGGTTTCCTTATTTTCCTACAGTTTGAAAAGTTTGTTAAAGAGTGATTTGAATTTTTCTAGTGTTCTTCAGCAGATTATACTGCAAGCTCTTTGTCTGGAAAGAGGGTGAGATGTTTTGTAATCCAAGGAGCCAGGTTTATTCTCCACACTGCCTATTTGTCTCTCTTCTATATCTAAAATGATTGAAGAGCATCACAGCATAAGATGTAGAGGAATAATAGAAAACAACTCTTCTGGAGCTTCTTTGTGGTTCTAAGACACTACGCACTGAGAGGTTAGAAAAGATCACTTCTTGCAAAAAAATTTGTTTTTGAAATTCCTTTTCCTTTAACATCTTAATTGCACCAAGAGAATGTGGTTTCTTTTAAAGAATACAGATTAGAGTTACCTAAAACATACCAATTAGTATAGGAAAGAGAGACTCCATTGTGGCAGATAAGGTTTAGATAGAATTTATAAATAGTAAATTAGAAACTTTTAAAACATCTCCAGGAAGCTTTCTCTGACCCATCTCACCTCCTGCCCCTGCTGGGTTAGGTGCCCCTCTGTGAAGCTCTGGCAATCAGAACGCTGTTCTTAGCACATGATCATTAGTCCGTGAGCTCCTTGAAGACAGGAACTGTATCTTTTTTTAACTTAGTTTTTTCATCCATGTCAAACAGTAGTCACTCAGGAAATATCTGTTGAATGAATGTCAGGTGTAGAATGATGGTGGATAGACCCTAATTCTGTTCACATCGTTGTAAAATCAAAATGAGCAGTATGTTTAGATTTGAAAATAATCTCACTGCTTCTGTTAAGAAGGAAATACCACGCTCACTTTGGCAGCGCATATACTAAAATGGGAACAATATAGAGACAGAAGATTAGCATGGGCCCTGCGCAAGGATGACATGAAAATTCGCAAAGTGTTCCATAAAAAAAGAAAAGAAATAAATAAACAAATGCATCTGCAGTCTTTCATAAGAGTTGATATTTATTATTTTTGAGGACTGACTAGAAAAAGTATATCTATGTAAAGTTTTAATATAAAAAAATTGCATTACAGTTTTATAATATGTAAAAAAATCATGAAAATATTAATATATTATCAAAAATATTGTCAATTCTGGTAACTTGACTTTGCTTTGGGTTTTTAAAAGCTTTTGTAGGGTTAATTTGAATACTGTCCTTTATTGGTGGCCAAGGATGTTAGTCAGAAGCAATTCTTACTCACTACTAGATCTTGGCAAGTTACATGAGCAAGGCGGATTTGGACCCAGGCTGAAATATCTGGTCAGCCTCCACTCCTTAGCAGCTGACACAGTGTAGCTCCAGCGGTACACTTCTCATTTCTAAGTACATTTCTCATTTCTTATTTATTACAAGCCCACAAAGAAAGCCACCAGTGAACAGGATCAACCAAAAATTTTACTCTCCTTCTATTGGGTTGCTGTTGAGTAGATCCAGTTTCATTTTCATTAATGATTAAATTAGATTTCTCTCACATATAATCATATTCCTTTGGCAGAATCATGAAATCTAAAATATAGTAACTCAAAACAAAGAACAATAAATAATCCTATACCTTAAATTCAGCAAAGTTTTTTCTCCCTCTTACTTTCAGAATAAGGCCATAGTTGCACTGTGCCATAACCAAGTTTATAATTTTTTTTTTTAAATGCCGAAACATTTGAAGTTTTCCAGGTTTTTTTTTTTTTTGTAAAAGTCCTCAGTACAGTTTTACACTATCCTTTATATTGACTGATCTAAAGATTTGACTATTAATTTAAACAGCATGATTATGCTTTTCTTCTAAAATAAATCGAGGCTTTTAAAATGAATTGATCCCTTACTGTCCTATAACAATAAAGCATATTCAGCAGTCATATTTTTCAAATACTATTGCACAGTCTCGTCAATACTTGAAGAGAAGAACAGCTGTTGTCTGGTGAGTGAGGGTTAAAGGTAAACACTCCCTACTGATTCAAAGAAACACAGGCACCTTACTTATTATGTATGTGTAAGTAGAGCTCAGTAGAAAATATTGTCAGATTTCATGTATATTTCATAGAGTAACAACAGCATTTTCTACTTTTGATTAATACACCCTTTAAAGCCCATCCTTGTAGGTGACTTGTACCATATGCCCTGTAGGCACTCAATAAATATTAGCTGATGATGAGAGATGAATATCCCTGCTTTTCAGTTCTCATGGCTTTTCAGTTCTGTACATGAGATAACCAAACCTTTTAGGTAGAGTTGATCAATATCTGGTGGTTTTCTACATTCCTAAGGGAATATGACTTTGAATTCTCTCTCTTCATCACAGATAAATTTGTAAAGTCATAAAAGTAGTGTCCCAGTTTGGAGCTTGGGAAATGATGTTTAAATGAGTAATGGTAGCCCATGGTAATGCCAATGCTGAGTTTTACTGGCTGTTTAAGTCTAATGTATAGGCATCTCGGGACTCTGATACAGTGATTTACTTGTGAGAACCTTTCATGCTCCTGGCAATATTATTCATTGGCACCATTTGTTGCATTATTAGTGTAACTGTGGGCTTGGAAGTTAAGTATCAGCATTTGGCTAAAAGTAACTGCTAGTCAAAGACCATAGACATTTTCATGTTTAGGGCTTTTTACTTGGAAGGAGGGGGGATGGATATTTCTATTTATTATTCATAGCTGCAGTATATTTGTTGTGATTCTTTTGTTAAAAATGAGACAAAATATGAATTAAAGCCAAATGTAGTTATAAAGGCTCCGAAGTAAATTAGAAAATGCATTTCATACATCTCTAAAAATTATGATGTTTAATTTTATTAGCAGGTTGAATATTTTACTCAGTTAATATTGGGAATGTTGATAGATTACCAGACATCTCTGTTTCACTGGAAATACTTTGTCTCTGTTTATTTTTTCATTATCAGATAAATAAATAGTATAATATTAGATAGTATCTTAGTCCATTTAGTGTTATAAAGAAATACCTGAGGCTGATTAATTTATAAAGAAAAGAGGTTTATTTGGCTCATGGTTCTGCAGGCTGTACAAGAAGCATGGTACCAGCATCCACTTCTGGTCAGGGCATCAGGCTGTTTCTACTCATGTTGGAAGGTAAAGGGGAGCTGGTGTGTGCAGTGGTCATATGGTCAGAGGGGAAGCAAGAGAGAGGGGAGATCCTAGGCTGTTTTTAACAATCAGCTCTCACAGGCACTAATAGAGTGAGAATTCACTCACCTTCCCCACCCTAAAGGGATTCCTGAGACATATGCCCCCATGACCCAAACACCTACCGTTAGGTTCTACCTTCAACAGTGGAAATCAAATTTCAACATGAGGTTTGAGGGGACAAATATCCAAACTATAGCATTCTGCCCTTGGCCCCCTAAAATTCATGTCTGTCTCACATACAAAATGCAATTATTCCATCCTAATAGTCTCCCAAAGTCTTAACTTGTTCCAGCATCAACTGAAAAGTCCAAAGTCTCATCTGAGACTCAAGGCAAGTTCCTTCTAGCTATGAACATGTGAGTTATTTACTTCTAAGAGACAATTCTTGTACAGGCATTGGGTAAACATTCCCATTCCAAAAGGGAGAAATTGGCTAAAAGAAAGGGATAACAGCTCCATGCAAATCCAAAACCCAGCAGGGCAGACAGCAAATCTTAAAACTCCAAAATAATCTCTTGTTACTCCATGTCCTACATCCTGGGCACACTGGTGTGAGGGTTGGGCTCCTAAGGCCTTAAGCAGCCTTACCTTCATGACTTTGCAGGGCATAGCCTACATGTCTGCTCTCATGGGTTGGAGTCTGGTGCTTGTGGCTTTTTCAAGGTTGCACATTATTGGTGGCTTTATAATTCTGGGGTCTCAATGGCAGCCCTGTTCCCACAGCTCCACTAGGCACTGCCCTAGTAGAGGCTCTATCCCTATGACAGGCTTCTGCCTGGGCACCCAGGCTTTCCAATACATCCTCTAAAATCTAGGTGGAAGCTGCCAAGCCTCCACCACTTTTGCATTTTTAGTGCCTACAGATTACCACCATGTGGAAGTTGCCAAGGCTTACCTCTTGCGCTCTCTGGAGTGGCAGCCCAAGCTGTACCTGGGGTCCTTTGAGCCACGGCTGGAGTTGGAGAAACCAAGATATGGGGGGCAGCATCCTGAGGAGGCTCAGGACAGCTATGCCCTGGACCTGTCCCCTGAAAGTCTTTTGTCCTCTTAGGTCACTACGCCTGCAATGGGCGGAGCAACCTCAAAGAGTTCAGAAATCACCTTTTTCCCATTGTCTTGGCTCTTAGCACCTGGCTGGCTCCCTTTTAGTCATGTTGATCTCTCTAACAAGTGATTCCTCTGCAGCATCTTTGTGTTCCTCTCCTGAAAATGCTTTTTCCTTCTCTATCACATGGCCAAGTTGAAAATTTTCCAAATTTTTATGCTCTGCTTCTCTTTTAATTACAAATCCCAACTTTAGATATTCCTTTGCTACAATATATGATTGTAAGCTGTTAAAAGTAGCCACGCCACCTCTTGGGTGCTTTGCTACATTGAAAGTTCTTCTGCCAGATACACTAGGTCATCACTCTTAAGTTCAATCTTCCACAAAGTGCTAGGGCATGGATACAATATATCCAAGTTCTTTGCTAAAGCATAACATGGGTGTCCTTTGCTACAGTTCCCAATAAGTTTCTCACTTCCATCTGAGACTTTGTCAGCATGGCCTTTACTGTCTATATTTCTATCACCATTTTGGTCACAACCACTTAACCAATCTCTAAGACATTCTCTCATCTTCCTGTCTTCTTCTGAGCCCTCCAAACTCTTCCAGTATCTGTCCATTACTCAGCTTCAAAGCCCCTTCCACATTTTCAGATATCTTTATAGCAACACCCCATTCCTTGGCACCAATTTTCTATCTTAGTCTATTTAGTGTTGATATAAAGGAATACCTGAGGCTGGGTAATTTATTAAAAAAAAGGAGGTTTATTTGGCTCATGATTCTATAGGCTGTACAAGAAATATGGCACCAGCATCTGCTTCTGGGGAGGGCTTCAGGCTGCTTCCACTCATGGTGGAAGGCAAAGGGGAGCTGGTATATGCAGAGATGACATAGCCAGAGAGGAAGCCAGAGAGAGAGAGAGGGGAGGCACTAGCCTCCTTTTAACAACCAGTTGTCATGGGAACTAACAGAGCAGAAATTCACCTCCCAACCAGTCAGGGTATATCTATTCATGAGGGATCTACCACCATGACCCAAACACCTCCCATTAGGTCCCACCTCTGACATTATGGCTCACATTTCAGCATGAGGTTTGGAGTGGACAAATGTACATGCTCTAGCAGTCAACTATTCATTTTTCATAAATGGGAAAGGAAATTTTATAGTACTTGGCAAAGGTGGAAGAAAGTACTTGGGATAAGAAATAAAAAGTGAATGTATGCATCTCAGTGTGTGGGATAAAATGGATTCAGGGAATTTATTCTTTGATATTTAATTTTTCTAAATTAAATTTTTTCCATGTAGGCATGACGAAAAGTAAGAGAGAGAGACTAAAAAAAGCTCATTTTGTGAAAAAACAAAGGTATTTGTGTAAATGTAGACAAGATATACCTGAAAGTTGCACACTGAATTATTATGTATTCCTTTGGGGAATAAATCTCTAATCAGAGGGTCTTTTCTTTTTTTAATTTTATATACCTCTGCATTATTTAAATTTATTTTGAAGAACATGTATTATCCCTATAATTTAAAAAGATTAAAGAAACAGGAAGAGAGAGAGAGAGAGAGAGAGAGGAGAGAGAGAGACATAATGTGAAGGGCTATAGGCAGCCACAGAAGGTCAAGAAAGGCAAAGACTCTGGGTGTCAGAGCTGGATCCTGCCGTGTGGATCAATTCAGACACTTGCTGGCTATGAGGGAAGGGTGGAGTCTCCTAAACAGAAGAGAAATCTGGAGCCAAGGTCAGTAGTGAAGTGGGGGTCTGTATGGGGAAGGGAGTAGGGCTGTAGAGTGGAATGTTGTGGTAGAGTAAGATTGGAAAGGTAAGGTCATTTGTTATGAGTTAACCTGAAATACAGACATTGGTGATCATGAAGTGTAGTTAGGATTTAGGGATTTTGTGGCAACAGTTTGATGCTTGTTTCCTTTACAGTAAATTTTTACCCTGGGAAGCCCTTGGGAGTTCAAGTATGTGTCTATTGAGAGAGATCAGTCATGGTGAGCCTTTATTTAGTATTATTATTCCTATTTAGAAAATGAGCAATGCTTAATCTCTCTAGATAGCTTCAATACAGTGGCATGACTTTAGGTTGTAGAGTTGGCCAGGTTATATCAACATTTAGAAATTTAGCTATTCATTTTCTCAGTTTTGGAGATGACCCATGTAAAATATTTTTTTGAAATTGTCTAATATGAGGTTAGGGTCTTACACCTAGAAATTGAAGTAAAAGAAGCTATATATTAACCAACAGAGTAGGCTAAACTGTTCCTTTGCTAGACTAGACATCCAGAACTACACCAAAACATATGGATAGTAACACGAACATATACATTCTCTATGTAAGGTTAAGATCTATATAGCTAAATATATTCATTAGTACCACTTAGGAGAAGCTTTTTCTTTTGTCATATTTCTTTGGCAAAAGCTAGCAGTTCTGTTAGCAGTGGTTTTGATGATAAAATCCTGTAATTCAAGAGGTTGGCTTATTCAACTGAATAACTGCTACCTTGGGCAATGCTGGACCAACTGCAAGGGGTCTGTTTTCTTGAGACCTGGAAAGCTGTTCTGTTTGCTAAACAAAGGGATTGTTGATTTCAGTGATTTAATTCCTCTTTTGGCTAAAGGCTGCTGAATGAAAACAGTGCTTATTTGGGAAGGAATCTGTTGCTAAGGCAACTGATATCTCCTTAATTATTGGCCAATATTCCCATATGAGATTGGTCTCTTTTGATTGTTGGAAATAACCAAATTATCCTGAGCACTTTCAAGTACGGAATTTGGTGGCGATGGTGGGGGATGGGAGGATTTCTCTCAAGTATATAATCAAATCTCTCCTATTTGGGTTGGCACAGTGAAGGCACTATGTTTTGGGGGGTAAAAATATAGGTGACCCCATGATATTTGCAAAGTCTTCTTCGTTATAAGAGATCTTATTACTTACGACCAGTTGCAGTTCTGAGATTAATGACCTATGTTCAATCTTTTAAAAAAAATTTAATTCTTTGATGTCTGTGAGAAAATATAATATGTCTAATCAGTCATTTATCCACAGGAATAGGCAGATATGAGGAGAAACTTGTAAGTACTATTCGAGTAATTATGCTAACAAGGATTGTCTTCAGAAGTGTCTGCAGCCATTTATATGAAGTCCTTTACTTGAGTGTTTCTAGTCGTGCATATGCTGACCTTGTAGAGTGACCTCTTTTCTGCCTATTACTTTGTAGGATCATGTAAAAGACCTATGGTTTCTTGTCTCTTGGCAATGCAGTTGTTTGATCATTTAAAATTAATTGAAGCTTTGAATATAGTCAGGCTCACGTTCTAGTATATTCATATCATACTTCACTTCATAATCGTTCTCTAGTGTGAAGGAAATACTAAGGAGTCAGTATAATTCTTACAAAATGGGAGTTTGTCTTTATAATTCTATTGTATGTCTTTTAAATAGTTATTGTAAATCATAAAGATCACACATTATCTCATGTCCTTACAACAAAATGGGAATTCACTGTTCACTGGTACTTGTCCTCTGACAAGCCTGGTGAGCATTGATGAAATTCTTCTAATATTACTCGGGGTGTCCCAGATCTTCCAGCTGAGTGAACGTGAGGTTCTGAAATGTGACTTTGTGATTTCTGTGCTGTGGAACCATGCGGATTTTGCAGGAGTCTCACATGAAAGGCTTTTGGCACAATAGCGCAGGGTAAAATCTGTTTTGTGATACTTTTGAATCGTTATAGTTCTTACTCAGGATTAGTCTTTCCATGTTTCATTCATAGGGATGACATTGGCTTTACACCTTGGGTTGAATTGAATATAAAAATCTTCGTACTATGTATTGGAACAATACTTGAGTTGGATTTCATGTACATATTTATTTTCTATTCTAGACTTGCAGAATTTCACTCTTCATTTTAAAGAGCTCCAAGAAGTAAATACACATAAGATTCACTTGATGAAAGTATTAAAATACATGAAAGGGACAATAGCCTGCAACATTGTTGACTAAAACATAAGCACAAAGCCACATAATAAAGGTTCAAAGTGGTTGCCGTCCCTACATGTTTCTTCAATATCATTAATCTAGTTTTCTAAAGTGCACAAGTGGGTTTTGCAGTATCTACTGACGTTTGTCCATCTCAGCCTACAAATACAAGAATATGGTTAGATCTGTGGTACATTTTAAATTAGTCTCCTTTTTTAGAACTCTTTTAAGTTTATGTCTTATTTGAACTATATTGAAGTCTGAACTATGAGACATTGTACTTTGCAAAACATTTTTGCGCTGTGTTTTTCAAGTCCATATTTATAATTCCTTCAGAGATTTTTGTTTTAATCATCCAGTCTAGGAGATTAGTTTTTCCTGGATTATTGTAGGAAAAAATAACTTTTTAAAAAGATTATACAAAAAGAACTAATTCTCTATGTTGATTAAGTCATAAAAATTTGACCCAAGTTACTGCATATGTTAAAGTCTATGCACATCAATCTGTTATTAATACTTTGTTTTGTCACATAATAGTTGATTCTATTTTCTAACAAAAATGTAGCATTTTACCATTTTTTCAGATTCACTGAAGATCAAAGATATAGAGAGAATATTTTGTTAGCATTTTCTTAGCTTTTTAAAAAAAAATCTTGTATACTTGGGTTTTTTCCCTAGAGACTTGTACTTAAATACTAACTTTCACTTTGCATCATATATATTTATATATTCAATGTGAATATTTTATATATACATATTAATACCTATGACAAATCGTAATCTTTATATCCATATACATAACAATGTTCTTTTTCTTTTTGCTATTATAGGTTTTTTTCCTTCAATCTAAGCCTAGTTAATTCTTTGGTCAGTATTTTAATTTATCTTTATTTATAACAATGTGTGATAGCTCTGTTTTGAGAAAGTATTGACACTCTATTGCTACTAGATACTTTCATTGGGTAAGGTAGAACTGTTGACTATGTTACAGAGAATATAAAGGAACAAAGGAGAAATGTTCAATCACAATTTTGAAAGGGTCTATTTACAATGCTACATATTTCTGGTAGAATCTAAAACAGTAATTTGGAGTAAGGAATGGTGTAAGGAAAGAGACTTGTAGCATTTAAATTTCCTATTTTCTGGTCCATATGGCCATCCTATTCCACCTTTCCTGATACTTTCTCCAACTGATAGAATTACCTCTACTTAAGCTTTAAGCTCAATCAAGGGCTTGGGACAAATTGAAACACTGGGTCTACTCAGGGAATATTTTTACAGCACAGTTCAAATGTCTAAATTAGGTCATACATTAGAAAATGTAAGGCTATATAAAGCTTGCCTCAGGCCAAAATTACCAAATAGATACACATTTATCTTTGGTGTTTTCTAACTTACCAGTCATACCTTATCCTTTGAATTGTCTTTCCTCTTCCATAAACCCTGCCCTGTGCTGTTGTACACCCTGTGACTGACTGGGATCCTCTGCCACCTCCTGGCCTGCTCTCCTTTTCCTGTTCCCTTTCTGCTCTTCAAGCCTTCTCTACTTCCCATGCTCTTGTACCCTTTCCACTTCCTTTAATAATGGCCACCGGTTTATTTCAATCCCTCTGGTGTATTTCAGTCCTTTCTGGTTTGCCACATTAATTAGAATTTTAACTTACTCAGCTTTTTAGGGAAGAGCATCTCAAAGTATACCAACCTGATGGCTGGACCTGGGTTTACATACTTTTTCAGGCTGGTTCACTACAGTATTTATTTTAAAGGGAAAAGAACACTGAGAGTCTAGCATGCATATCTACTTTCAAGATTTAATATTTAATAATTTAAATATGAGGTTCTAACTGTCCCTAAAGGAAAACTGATTTTTTAGAAAAGAGAAGGCAAAACTTTATTCAATAATTTTGAGCCATCATAAAATACACTCTAGTTCCATATTCTTAGCCAAAATGAAAATATTGTGTATTAATAGGATATGGAATTTGGGGGAGATAGAAAGCATTTCTTTTTTCACTCATCTAATTATTTTTACTCTTTGTGATGTTGACTGCTGATTTGTCTAGTGCTATAATTGTCTTTTAGAGATTTTTTTTTAGCATATATTGTAGGTAAATGCTCATTTGTTAAATTATGAAGAGGGCATTTTTATTCTCTTCCATCTTATTTTTCTTGCAAAAAAAATGCAATGGGGAAAAAATAAAGTCTACTAAAAAAAAGGTTATTTCATTATTTTAAAAAAGTCTTTTCCCATATTCCATACTTTTGTTAGCGTAATGATCAAAACAATTTTTTTTCAGAAATTTAACCCCTCCCCTGCTTGTGTTATTTAGTTTTAACCCCAAAACAAGCAATGCAAGTACCACAGATTTATTGTGCATGTCAAAATCAATACTTGTAGGAACGTGAAGGAAAGCAAGAATAAAGAGGATATAACATATAAGATAGAGTAATTTTTCTTAAGATATTTATGGTCTATTGAGAAATCAGGTAACCACATATGAAACAACCTATTAGCAAGCCAGAGTAATTTTAAGTTCTAAGATACATGAAAAAGTTAACAGTAGCAGGCTTCAGAGAGAAAAGAGAAATTACAATAGGCTAGAGATGTCAGAGATGTTTTAGGCTGAACTTTGATGGGGAAATAAAAGGGAAGGGAACCTTTTAGTGGGAAATCTTCAAATGCTTTTATCAAGATTTTCAGCCCAAAGATGATACATGCAACAAACTGAGAAAAAGGGAAAAGAAAAATTAGCTTCTAGGTCTCATTGGCGCACGTGAAGCCTGTCCAAATGCAGCGGATGGACTCCTATTTTAAAGCATCCTGTTCTTAGTCAGCTTGGGCTGCTATGACAAAATATCATAGACTGGGTTGCTCAAACAACAGAAATTTATTTCTCACAGTTCTGGAGGCTGAGAAGTAAGTCCAAGATCAAGGTGTCAGCAGATTCAATTCCTGGAGAGGGTTCACTTCCCGCTTGTCTTAGAAGGCCATCTTCTCCTGATGTCCTCACAAAGCCTTTACTCGATGTGTGCACTTGGAGAGAAATCTCATGTCTCTTCCTTTCTTTATAAAGGTACTAATTCCACCTTGTCACCTCATCTAAACCTTATTATTTCCTAAAGGCCCTACCTCCAAATGCCATCTCATTGGTGGTTAGGGTTTCAAGATATGAATTTTGGAGGAACACAAACATTGAGACCATAACACACCCCGAAGCTCATGCGTTATGCTCAGGTGACTCAGGACATAGTCTAGACTTAATTTACGGCCCTTTTAGGATCATATAGTTGTGTCAGTTTGGATTTCCCATATTTATCATGTTTTTAGATTTATGTTTAACTCTCTTCTCAAAATTAGTTTTGAAGAAATTGGCTCACTGTATGACTCCATAAAAGTGAATATTTTCCTTTAGATAAATGTAGATTGTTTATTTAACAACTGCTTCATGGATACCTATTATGTGCTTCTTGCTGATTTTTGGTATAGGAGTTTATTCAATTTCCTCTCCCTTTACTTCTTACAAGGGCAGAATTGAAATGAGGCCTTTGAGTTTCTCTTCATCCTTGCTAGCATTTGGTGTTGCTGCTATTTTTTATTTTAGCCGTTTTAATACATGTGTAGTGTTATCTCATTATGGTTTTAATTTGCATTTCCTTAATGGCTAATATGTCAAAGATCTTTTCATGTGCTTATTTGCCATCTGCATATCCTTTTTGACGAAGTATCTGTCATATCTTTTGCCCATTGTCTTAGTCTGTTTTCATGTTGCTGTAAAGAAATACCTGCGGCTGGGTAATTTACAAAGAAAAGAGATTAGTTTGGTTCATGGTTCTGTAGGCTGTATCAGAAGCATGGTGCCAGCATCTGCTTCTCATGAAGGACCTCTGGCTGCTTTCCCTCGTGGTGGAAGGTGAAGGGGAACCAGCATGTGCAGAGATCACATGGTGAGGTGGGGAAGTGCTAGGCTCTTTTTAATAACTAGCTCTTTGGGGAACAATAGAGCAGGAACTCACTTGTTACCACAGGGCTGAACCAAGCCATTCATGAGGCTACCACCTTCATGAGCCAGACTCCTCTCGTTAGGCCTCACCTCCAACACTGGGGATCAAATTTCAACTTGAGATTTAAAGGGATCAAACAAAGTATATCCAAACTATAGCACCCATTTCCTTATTGGATTGTTTAGTTTTTTTACAATTGAGTTTTGAGAATTTTTAAATATATTCTACACAGTAGTCTTTTATTGGATATGTAGTAGTTTGCAAATATTTTCTCCTAGTCTGCAGCTAATCTTTTCATCTTCTTAATAGGGTCTTTTGCTGAGCAATGGTTTTTAATTTCGATATAGTTCAATTTATCTATTTTCCTTTGTGGATTATGCTTTTGGCATTAAGTCTGACAACTATTCTAGCTCTAGATCCTGAAAATTTTTCTCCTGCATTTTTGTCTGAAAGTTTTATAGCTTTATGTTTTATTCTAAGTCTATGATTTAGTTTGAGTCAATTTTTGCATAAGGTGTGAGGTTTTGGTTGAGGTTCTTTTTTTGCTGATGGATGTCGAATTGCTCCATTCTTTAAGTTTTAAATATATAGTTGACCCTTACATAATATGATGGTTAGGATGCCAATCCCCCTATCTCCACACAGTCAAAAATTCGCATATAACTTTTGACTCCCCCAAAACATAATTACTAATAGCCTACTGTTCACTGGAAGCCTTACCAGTAACACAGACCCTCGATTAACACGTATTTTGTAGGTTATATGTATTATATACTGTATTCTTACAATAAAGTAAGCTAGAGGAAAGAAAATATTATTAAGAAAATTGTAAGGAAGAGAAAATGTACTTACTATTCATTGACAGGAAGTGGATCATCATAAAGGTCTTAATCCTTGTTTTCATGTTGAGTAGGTAGAGGGGGAGGAAGAAGAGAGGTTGGTCTTGCTGTCTCAGGGGTGGCAGAGGTAGAAAAAAATCTGCATATAAGCGGACCCGTGCAGTTCAAACCCATGTTGTTGAAGGGTCAATTGTAGTTCTTTTTTTAAAATATCAGCTTGTCTCCGTTAAATTAAGGAGTAATAAGGAGTTTAAATCTGTGTTTGTTTCAAGGAAAGAGGAAGCAAATGGCTGTGTGTTAAGTGCTAGGGGTATAGAAATGAGAAAACTGAGTAAGGAAAGTTGAAATTCAAGGAGAAAGAGTTGGATACTACTTGGATACTTCATACTTTCTGCAGAATATGTTTATTTCTATTTGAGAAATTTTCTCATTCCTTAAGAATTTTGTCATATAAAGGAATGATTCTCTTCCTTGTGTATGAGACAGTTTTCAGTGACTTTTGTTTAAAGAATAGTAAAGTATTTTGCTTATTTGTTCCTAATTATACTTGCTTTTAAACATTTGGAGATGATGGTGGTTGGTTTTAGTCAATATCTGTGTAATAAGTTACTCTTTGTTTATTTGTTGGGGTTGATATTACGTTAAAATCCTGATTATGATCTGGTCAGAAATAAACTCCGTATCTCATTGTAGGGCGACTCTATAAATACAGATACTCATACACTCAGACTTTTAGTGCTAATGATGAATAATGATCTGAGGTATTTCTCATAGCATAAATATAGTTCAAGAAATCCATCTCCTTATACCAAATTGGATTTCTGTAATAAGTGTGCTTTACTGAATAATTTTCTTTCAAAATTAACTCTGTTTAAACCATTCTTGCTTTTTGTCATATTTCAAAATGTGTTAGCTAATATTACTTTAAATAATCAAGGTATCATTTTTATCTTGCAAATTTATGCTGATCAAAAAATCTTCAAATTTGAAATGTTTATAAAAATGACTGTGTGACAGAATGGCAAACACACTCTTTAAAATGTTTTAATTCTAAAAGCTCACAAGGCATTTAGAAAGGTGGTGCCTACAAGAAAAGCGTTATCTTCAATATTATTTACCTGTTCATTTTGGAATTCATAAAATTTGTTCACTTTTTTTTTGAAATTTTAATATGGGTTCTTATCATCAGAAAGGAATAGAAAAATTGAAGGCAGTTTGGAGCTGAATAGAAGTTATTAATGAGCTTAGCTTTGACTGAAATGACAGATTAATGGCTAAATTTTCCTCTATAGCAAGTCTGTTAAAACTACTAGCTTGCTTCAATAAATTCTTTTTGTCATTACAAATTGGAAGGCAAAAGGCAAAGTAGTTTTAATTTCAATTTTGAAACTCAGACCTTAAATCTTTAGTGACCTTCACCTAGAACCAGGACTGGTTGTACTTCTTTGGAGCACTTTTTTTTTAATCTTATAGACATTATGAATCATGTGACACATCACATTTTCTTCCTTTATTGACTGCAGAAAAACACTGAGCCAAATTTGTGGCCTACCTCTAATTAATATTCATGTAATATACTTTTTTGTATCTACCTTGATTTCACGTTGCTTTTTTCTTGCGTCTATTCTCTTTGCTTGGATTTCCTCACCATTTTGGAAATCCCGTTGTAAGAGTAATAGTAATATATATTTCTTTAGTCTTCTTTATAAGTGCTCTGTATGTTATATTAAGTTTAATTTTAACATCCCTTTGTGATGTTATCCCCATTTTACTGACGAAGTATAGGGCAGTGCTACTGAAAGTACTAGACTGCAATGAGTTTAGGAGCTTGAGCCAGAAATAAGTCAACTTACTGCTTCCTTCATCAAGAAAGTCATGCTATGAAAAAATTGTCAGCTGAACTAAACAGTGTGCTTAATGTCATAGTTTATCTGCTTTCCGATACAAGAAACCTAACTAGTCACAAACTGATAACAAACAGTTCACTGTCAGTCTGGAGAACAAACTGTGTTTCTCAAACTATCTGGGGTGAAGGAACTTTGGGTGTGTGTGTTTCTTTTTAAATCTTTAGCACATATGGACCGAAACTTTCATAAAATACAATAAAAACATTGTGGCAATGTCCAAAGTTTCTATGTACTTTATGTAATTACCTTGTCTTGAACAAGTAACAGTTGCTTTAAGACTGGCATGGGCAGACCCTGTTTTGAGTAGCGCTGGTATAGAATGTATTAGCGTTATCAATTGTGATTCTAGATCCTAGTGCAAATTATAGTGTCTTATTCAGCATCAACATGAGTGTTGCCTAATTTGCATAAGTGTAACCTATGGCCACATTGGTGGGAACAGCAGAGTAAACATCTAAGTATTAGTCCTATCTAGCATCAGTACCTTAGGTTTGTCTGGTTCGCATACAGCCAGTCACAGCAAGGGAGTGAACTGGCAGTATACCTGTAGGAGACCCAGTCACAGGAAGGGAGTTCCTTACTACAGAGTTTAAGAACGCTGAGCTTTCACACGCAACGGACTTGCTCCCACTGCAGGAAAGCATGTTTCTCTGTTTTCTTCACACTCAAAGTTTGTGTCAAGCTGAAAGTTCTGAACTTCACCCTGATGAAAGCCCTCATACAGGATCTAATCCACAGTGACCAGGGGACAGGAGAACTTCTATACCTACAAGAGACCGTCGTAGACATCTTTACCTTATCCCGAAGGAGTGTGTATGTGTGTGTGTGTGTGTGTGTGTGTGTGTGTGTGTGTGTGGCATGTGTAGTAATAGGAAAATTTGGTCTTGATAGATTGAATAATTTTATATGAGATATTTTTTCTTTTAGGCAAATAATCCTATAATAAATATAAATAATCTGAATAGGCTTTCCTGGTCCATTTCTACATTATTATGTTACAGGCAGTGGAACAAATGTGGTGTGGCTCATGGTAAGTCTTAAACTCTGTAGCTTTGATGTGAGACCACTGAAGCACAGGAAAGTGACAGGAAAGAGCTAATGAGGGACTGAGCCAGGCTGAATCTTTCCAATAGCCTAATTCTTCTTCTTTGTTTTTAACTTCTAGTTTTGAAATAATTTTATATTGTCGCAACAGAAAAGTAAAAACGAGTTGAATTCCTGCTTTGGTTTGAGTATATACCCCAGAATTCATGTGTTGGAAATTTGGTCCCTGGTGTGACAGTATTGGGAGGCGGGGCCTTAAGAGGCAATTAGGTCATTAAGAGGGTTTAATGCTGCTCTTGTGGTACTAGGTTAATTCTCATGAGAGGGGGTGAGTTCTTGCTCCCAGAACTGGATTAGTTACTGTGAGAGCAGGCCACCCCTTGTGTTTTGCCCAGTTCTCCTTCTGCTTCTCTGCCGTATCATGACACAGCATGGGGCCCTCACGAGAAGCCAACCAGATGCAGCCGCCCTGTCTTGGACTTCCCACTTTCAGAATAGTGAGCCAAAGTAAACCTTTTTTCTTTATGAATTACCCAGACTCAGGTATTTTGTAATAGCAACAAAAACAGACTTAGTTCTCAAATACACTTCCCCCTGCAACCCTTAATGTTAGCATCTTACATCACCATAGAATAATCATCGAAGTCATGAAATTGACATTGATTGATTCAGTATGATTAACTGCCCTATAGACCTTTTTCAAGTTTTGCCAGAATTTTGGTTTTCCCACTGATGCCCTTTTTTCTGGTCCGTGATCCAATCCAGGACCACATACTGCATTCAGCCGACATGTTGTTTTAGTTTCTTTAAATCTGTGGCAATTCCTCAGTCTTTCTGTCTTTATGAACTTTACACTTTGAAGAGTAATGGTCAGTTATTTTGTAGAATGTCCCTCAATTTGAGTTCATCTGATATTTTCTGTTATATTGAGGTTTTAAAGAATACCACAGAAGTGATGTGCCCCTTCTCAGTGGCTCATATTGGGGTGTATGACATCAACATGACTCATTGCTGATAATGTTAACTTCAATCACTTGGCTAAGATGGTGTTTCCTAGAATCCTGCCACAACACCACTATTTTTCCCTTTGTAATTAATAAGTATCTTGCTGGGAGATACTTTGAGACTATGCAAACATTCTGTTTCTCATCATACTTTCCCTCTCAGTTTTTAGCACCCACTGATTGCATGGTCTGCATTCTTAATCATTACATTGTACTTTTGTAAATTGTCTGAAAGTGAAAAGAGACTTTAACCGAGGGCTAGAAGATCTGCCTCCTAAAACCATCTGGGGCTCTTGCTGTAGCTGTTCCCTCCTCCTGGACTGTCCTTCCCCTAGATTTTATCTCTTGACTGGGTCCTTCATGCCAAGTCTTTGTACCAATTTAACCTTTTTTAGTGAGGCCTCCTTGATCACCTTTTTTGATTATACTGCAAACTTCCGTCTCCAACCTTCTTCCTTCACTCACTCACCCCCTGTCTTCTAATGTTTGTGTTGCTATAACAAAATACCTGAGTCTGGGTAATTCATAAAGAAAAGAGGTTTACTTTGGCTCACTATTCTGGAAAGTGGGAAGTCCAAGACTGGGCGGCTGAATCTGGTCAGCTTCTGGTGAGGGCCCCATGCTGTGTCATGACATGGCAGAGAAGCAGAAGGAGAACTGCGCAAAACACAAGGGGTGACCTGCTCGCACAGTAACTAATCCAGTTCTGGGACAGCAAGGACTCGCCCCCTCTCATGAGAACTAACTTAGGCTGTGCCTCTTATAGCTCCTTGCAGCTTCAGAGTTTAGAATAGTGAGGTATGAATGACAACATTTTGAGAACTTTCTCTGCTTGCGGGCAGGGGAAGGAGTGCTCAGTGAAGTTTTCTTCCCACTGGGTCTTCCTTAAGTCAGCTGTGGCACTTCTGGTTGCTGCTGCTACCACCTGCTGAGGGGCTCAGCCTCCAGACTGCCAACCCCACAGCACAAACTCATCTGATGCTTGACCATTTCTATGTAATTTTATACATTAAACAAAATTTCCTGTTATCTTTTTATGTTTTGGGGGGAGGCAGTAAGGTAGTGGTTATAAAAAGCCGTAAAGTTACTAGCTCCTCCCTTAGCCAACGTTTTGACTTTGGACAAATTAAGTTCACCTTTCTGTTTCTCATTTTCTTTATAAACTGAGTCTAATAAATCATAGGTTTGCTGTAGGGAAGAAATAAGAAAACACACATAAAGCTCTTAGCATGGCACCTGGCATGTTGTAAGCATTCAATGAGTGGCAGCTATTGTTATTATTATATTGCTTTTATGGATGCATTTTAAACATGGCACAAAATTGTACTTTCATTTATCTCATTTTGACAGTACACCTCTTTTTCTGACCCACATGTACCTAGATTTAAAGAACATTTTTCCTACCCTTTCATTATTGCTAGCCTTTGAAGAGTCCCTTAGTTTTATGCACTCTCTCAGTGCATGAGATATGATGTGTCTCACTACAGTAAAATAAGTGTAGTTGCTCTGTATTGGAAGGCCAACTGGTTAAAGATAACACAAAAATATCTATACCTGAATCTATATCGGTATGAAATGTTGAAAGACGTGATGTATAGCCAACTTGAAATGGGCTTCATTACACTTGCTTAAAATTAAATTTTTGTTTGATTTACATTTTTCATGGTTTTTTCTTAAAATGAGATAAATACAAACAAACTACCTTTCTAAAAGCAAATAAAAAAGGCGTCAATATTCCTAGGATCTCCTGAGGGACTTGGAATAATGTGATATATGCTATCTATTTCCCATCTGTATGGATGGAGCCAGTTCGGGGCGGGGGCGGGGGGAAGCCTGTTTAATTACAGTTGATGTTAATGTTATTCCTAAGAAGTCATGTGTTTTTATGGAATTAAAACATTCTGATAAGACCTTTGATAATTTGCTTTTGTGTTTATTTTCACATATATGCTGGCTGCTGATCATAATTTCTAAGCCATGGAGAGAGAGAGAAATACCCTTGGGCAGCTCTTCTGTGTAGCCTACTACAAACTGTCAGCTCACCCCACTGACAGGCTCCTGCCTGCACCCCCACCCTCACCTTGTTCTTCACGCAGAACAAGACAGGGACCAAGGGAGAGAGGAGCTGGAGTGTAGGAGTGTGACCTGTTCATAGCAGTGACTCAGTAATTGTTTTAGAGTTAATGAATTAACAAATAAACTACATTTCCAGTTCACTACGACTGCTAGAAAGGTCAGAGCTAAATTTTTTATTCAGTTGTGCCAACTAGGATAGGTGTCTGATACATCTTATTTTTGTCCAAAATTGTTTTTAAATTTTGATTACCTTGCTTTATGGGTGCTTTCACATCACAAGCCCCCTCCCATATTTGCAGTATGAGACTTAAGGGACATTGGTTCCAAATTCTTAGTGCACATGCGAGGAGAGCTCCTCTTGGGACTGTGGGCCGGTTCCAAACGTGCCTTCCTCTGCTCACAGCCCACAGCACTGGCTCCTCTCTCTCTTCTTGGGTAGGAGCACTGGAAAAGACA
The DNA here is from genome assembly GCA_004363605.1 of Indri indri. Lineage (NCBI taxonomy): Eukaryota > Metazoa > Chordata > Mammalia > Primates > Indriidae > Indri > Indri indri. Next base: position 74,211 of record RJWJ010000346.1, on the reverse strand, counting down.
TCTACTGGTCACTGTGGACCTTGACTTATTCTGACAGCGTAGAACAGAATGCCATAAAAGCTGGGGTGGACATTTCTACCACCGTACAAGACAGAAGAGAAAAGGTTAATAAGAAAATCCTTCAGAACTTAGAGATATCAGAGGGTGAATGGTTCTGTAGAGGCCAGCAGGAAAAGCACCACTAAGGGAGGTGAAGAAGGTGAAGGAGCTGAATTAGTTGTCCAGGGCTAGGACTTATATCCAAGAAGGGCAAATGTGTTTCGGAGTAAGATAAGATTTACATAATGTTTGTGCCAGGTAATATGCCAAAAATACCTTCTGCCAGACTTTGGTGACTGACTAGATAGAGAGGTGGATAGAGAGGCGAGCCCAATGAAATGAAGCATTTTTAGGATAGCATGCCATAGATGGCCCAGAATGTCCAACTTTACCCAAGGTCTCTCCTTTCTAAGAACTAATCAAGCCTAGTTCTGCCTTGCTCTGAGAACAGGTAAGCATTGGTTTATGGTTACTAGTTTTTACTAGGTCCAAAGGCAAAAGAGGGAATTCTATGCACATTAATCAAGGATGTCTTAATTCCAAAGCAAAATATGCTGAGATGATAAAAAAGGCAAAGGAAAAACTAATGAGATTGTAAATGCCATGAGAGCAGAGACCTTTTCTGTCTTATTTACTACTCTGCTTCACTGCTAGACCAGGACATTACACATGGTAGATATTAGGTTATTAAGTATGGAATGTCCAATTTCCTTAAGTACTATGTTTGACAGTTGATGTCTCTGACATTTCACTTTGACACTTCTTTTTTTTTTTTATCGTGAAGGTACATCCTCATTCTTTCAAATGCACATTTGGCTTGTGATTATCTTTCAAATTTTTTTTAGAGCAATTTTTATGAAACCATGGGTAAGTCAAAAATTTGTGTTATTTTTGAATATGAGTTCTGTTGTGGAGCCAATGCAGTGCAGACTGCTTGAAATATCAACAAACTGTTTGGGAAGGATGTGGCTAATGAACGCACAGTATGTTGATGGTTTAAGAAGTTCCATTCTGGTGATTTTAATCTTAAAAATGAGCCATGTGGGTGTCCAGAGGCCAAGGTGGATAATGATGAGCTGAAAGCTGTAGTGGAAGTGAATCCATCTCAACCTATGCGCGAATTAGCGGCAGGGTTTGCTGTTACTATTCTAACAATATTGGACCATTTAAAACACATCAGCAAGGTAGAGAAGCTGGATAGATGGGTTCCACATGAATTAAATGGGCACCAGAAGAGAAATTGTCTCGAAGCTTGCCTTTCTTTGCTGTCACGACATAAATGTGAATCATTTCTACACCATATTGTTATGTGTGATGAAAAATGGATTCTTTTTGACAATCGCAAGTGTTTGGCACAATAGCTGGATAAAGATGAAGTGCCGAAACACAATCCAAAACTGAATATTCATCACAAAGGTTAATGGTGTCTGGTCGTCCAGCGCTGGTATTATCCACTACAGCTTCATGAAACCTGGTTAATCGATTATACCAGATGTCTCCTCCAACCAAATGGATGAAATGATGAGGATACTTGAAATGAAGCTGCTGAGATTGGTCAATAGAGACAGGACAATCCTCTTGCAAGACAGCGCTGGACCACATGTCACACAAACAATGCTGCTCAAACTACAGAAGCTGGACTTGGAAACTGTGTCATCCACTGTAGTCACCAGACCTTGTACCAACTGACTACCACTTCTTCCAGGCTTTGGACCATTTTTGCAGGGAAAAATATTCAGTTTTCAACAAGCTGTGGAAAATGTCTTTTGCGATTTCATCTCCCCTTGCTCTCCAGGCTTCTTGGCTGCTGGCATAAGCAAGCTACTGTTAAGATGGCAAAACTGTGTCAATAGTTTAGGCACACACTTTGATTAATGGTACTGCTTCTTATTTGAGATATAATAAACCAAACTTTTGATTTGAAATCAGACATTTCATATTTAATGACCTAATACTTAGGAAATAGGTTTGAATGACTATATTAATAGGAGACCCTTTTGCCAGATAAAATACAAAGTCAATTAAATGCAACGGTTATTGCTATAGCAATGATATTCATGCCTAGATTCCTCCCTATATCCTTCCTGAATATTTTAAGATAATTAAGTATATATTGAAAGAATATGTTGGATACTCATAAATCATAGGATATAGTTGCTGTGATTTATGGGATGGTACGAGGGACTTAGTATATTCACAAGAGAGGGAAACATTAGGTATGGGGCCGGCATAGCCTCTGAGAAGTTGGGTAGTCTTGTATAGACCACTCACTTTGTACCAGGCCAAGTGACAAATAAAGCTGACCCATTGTATCTGTACGTTTTAATCTCTATGTCTTAACTCTAAGGGGTGGGAGAAGGGGGAGGCTAGAGTAAAACAGAGATTTTAGGATTAGAATCATAATATCATCTACATAGATTATACCAGGAAATAAATGGGGCCTGCCTTGTGGTTCGCATTTCTATGAGAGGAGATTTGATCTACTGCCAGATCAGTTCTTCAGATGTTGGCTTTGGTGTCTGAAAAGCTTTGGGGAGAGTGGCTCTAGTCCCTAATAGAGACTTTTTGGGGGTCTTAGGAGGAGTTAAGAGGAACTTTGGATTTAGGTATAAAGGGACTTTTAACACTGGGTCAAAATGCTCAAAGCCTGACAAAAATAGCCCTTCAGGCTCTGGTGAGAGTTATCTACAGCCTCTATGGAATATCCTAGAATGCATGGGATTAGGGGAGATAAATGATCAACAGAATATGCAATTCATTCACCTGTCAGTCACAGAGATCTCACTTGTGAGGAAAATATGAAATTGAAGGATTTTCTCTCTTACATGAATCAAATATATGACCTTGAAAAATTGGAGTAATAATGGCATCAGTAAATGAGTCAGTGGTTTGGGAGGGAGAACTTGTTTGGGAGGAAGGATGGTCATTTTGGTTTTAGAAATTCTGAATTGAGAGCCAGGTGTGATGGTATGTGCCTGTAATCCAAGCTACTTGGGAGCCTGAGGTGGAAGGATCACTTCAGCCTAGCAGTTGGAGATCAGCCTGGGCAGCATAGCAAGACCTCATCTCAAAAAAAAAAAAAAAAGAAAGAAAGTACAACAGCAACAACAACAACAACAAAAAAAAAGTAGAAAAAAGAAATTCTGAGCTTAATGCACCAGCACATGTTGAAATGTATAGTAGATAACTGAGAGGAACAGATGGAAGCTTAGGTGAAAACACAAGTTTGGGGTCATTTGCTCTCTGTTCTCTTCTTTGTCCAACTCCTCTGAGAAGGCGATGTAGAGATACCAGATTTAGCCTGTGGCTACTTGAGTTTTTAGGCCTTTACCTATTTGTAGTCTAAGAGCCTTAGAACATCACTGGGAGAGATGAAATTGTGAGAGCACAAAGCAGTGGCTTCTATTCATTATAATAGAAAGAACAAGAGTCTAAAGAACAAGAGTCACAGATAAGCAATTTTCTTTTTTTCTTTGCATTTTTTTCTTGAGAACTTTTCATTATTTCCAAGGTTCTATCAGGAAATATATGCTTAAAGCCAAACAAAAATGTTTCATTGCTTATGGTGAAATGCACCAGGGTGGCTGATGGGAGAAAAAGAGCCCCTCATAGGAAACGCCAAATGCTCCAGTAGTCCTGCTCCAAAGCAATCGAGTTTACTTAAAATTTCTTTCACAGTTCTCGTTAGACTCATGCAGTAAATAAATTAAGTACCTTTCCCACTGGGAGTTTTTTAGAAACACTTAATGAAGTAAATGCCACAGTGTTAGGCCAGGGGGGAGCCATGCTATTGAATTATTTTTAGCATACATTTCTAATTTAATTTTTGTTGGTTTCTTTTGATCTGGTCTTGAGTCTTAGCCAAATAGTGGATTCAGGGTGCAGAGGACATGGACGAGAGAGAGATTTGGCTTTCCTGCCAAGTGAATATAATCAAGGGAAGCTTCCTTTTTTCTGAAAGGTTAAAACATTTTAGTTTGATAGGATTGCCTCTCTATCAAAACAGCTGTATCTGGAATAGCTAAAGAGACATACTATTAACTCATTACCCTTGAGTGTTTGAGAAAGTTCTATATATTTCATTTTAATTACATTGCCTTTCAAGAAAAGTATTATTATATACTATTTTAAAAAACATACTTAATATTAATAATATAAAATTATTTTAAATATAGTGTAAACTTTATAATTTAGAAAGCTTCATGTGATCTTGACGAGTCTGAATCATTATGAGAATTAAGTGATTATTATATCATAAATGTATATAAGTGTTAATCGAGTTTATGATTAATAGAATTCCTTAAAAAATAACCCCAAACTATAACCACATTCTTTGCATAAGTAAAATCAGTTGCAAAAGTGACCAAAAATAATTTTTGCCAAATTTTTTTTTAGTGAAGACAGTGCAAAAATGCATCAGAGAAGATTCATCATGTCTGGAAACAATCTGTGTCTAGAGGAAAGTCTCCAATTTTGATTAACATACTTTCTGAGCAACTTAAGAATTAATGAGATATAAAGTTAGGTAAATTACAGCAATAATTTCCCATTGCTAAGTTGTTCAGCAGACTCCCATAATTTCCCAGAGGTGTGCTGTTAGAAGAATGGAGTTTTATTCTGAAGGAACAAAATCCAAACCCCAAAAAATGTTTTGTTTTTTTTTTTGTACAGAACTCTCTAATACCTCTGCTACTGTCACAACAGGGAACGGTGCTCCTCATTTTAACTCAAGGTCTATAGTGAGGACTGTCTGGCCTTTTTGCAATTTCCAGGTAATCAGAAAGTATTGAAAGGTGTAAAGGGAACTAAGTGGAAAACAACAGTATCCTAAGTTATAAGCCAAATGGGTAACCCTAAGAGTAAGATTTTGACAGCCATAAATATTTCATCTCTCAAGGCCCTGATGCTACTGTGTGAGAACAATTTAGTTAGAAAGATCATCAACAATTAGGTGACATCTCTATCACACCTATTACTGAGTTGAAATTTCACTGACATGAATAATAAGGGGTCTTGTTTGACATTTAACAGTTTAATTAATTTGTTTCCTAAAGTGAACTATGTTTTACACTGTGATTTTTCAATACTCTGTCTCCATACACTTGAATTTTTTTCTTTTGCTTTTCTCTGGAAAACTAAATGGTTTTCCTTTTCACTTAAATTACCTAGCCATCTTGGCTGTGATTCCAGTTAGTGTTTCGTGGGGCTTAGTGGGTGGGGGTAGTGTTGGGAATATTGAGAAAGTGCTGCAGATTTTTTCCCGCTATTCAATTTTGGAGGAGAGACAATGTAGAAGTATGGAAAAGGAAAATGAAAACACTTTTTAAAGAAAACGTAGTATTTTTTTGTTGTCAAACCAAAATACAAATAGTGTCTCTCTGGTTACTCTAGTCTGGAAGATCATCACTGGGCCATTACGTGTAGTCCCTGCCTGCCATGTGGCGTAACTGTTTGCACTATTCCTTATATATTGCTGACTTTATTGGCTTCTGTGCACCTTCAAGATATGTTGTATATTAATGTGATATCTGCAGTGCTATTTTTGAAAATAAAAACACGTAATGTTTGCTAAAGGTCACTTCTAAAACAGCTGCTGTGAAAGTAGGAGGATTAAGCCAATGTGACAATAGAAAGCATGCATCTACTATGTATTCTTGCAAACAGGAATAGATTTTTGAAAAATTATTCAACCCAATTAAATTATTTACTCTAATTGACCCTATACAAATTTCAAAGTCCCCTACCTTAAACTACTCCCCTTTGCAAATAGTGTTTTAAAAACCAAAGATGTGTGGAAAAGCTCCTTCTCTCCCACTCAAACCTGTAGGAGATGAAAGTAAATTATACTCTGTATTCTCCAGAATGCAAGTGTCCTTAGCTGTCTGATTATGAAATATATATTTGATGGATGGAGTTTAGCTAGGTAGATGTGCCCAGATGAAATCAAGTGAGCGAGTGCATGTTCATGACACACATGAGTGGGAAGAATGTTTTAGAAGATGTCGTGCTGAAGAGACAATGCTGGTGTCGAAGGCTGAATGTTGAAAGGGGAAGACAGGCTCCAGCTTTGGGGGAGAAGGTAGTCCAACGTATACCTCCCATGTGATACTTCTTTCCTTGTTATCTGTTCTTATTTTGTAGGGGTGTCTAAAAAGTAAAACCAGTGCCACTACTTTACTAAGCTGTTTTAGGGCCAAATATGATGAAAGTGATATGGAACTGATTTTTAACTATTAAACCTCTAGCATGATAACCTTTTAATACTATCACAAAGCACCATGAGATGCTTCAGCATAATAGAGTGCTACCAAAGTTGAAATTGCTGCTATCGTGTATCTCAGACTTGTTAAAACTGTTCCAGACCCATGGTGAAATAGATTGCTTCCTTTTACTGAAGGAAATTGAACTCTTCCCTCTGTACATGTGTTTATAAATAAGCTGGGACATAAACTTTCCCTTTGGAACACACTTTAAAGCAGATGTTTGTTTGCAGAGAGCATTATATGTATCATTTATATGTTTCTTTTTCCAAAACATGTTTTCAGTTTGTAATTTTGAACCTGTATAATTTTCAGCATGATTTTCTCCTCCTCTGAACTGAAAGGCCATCCAATGAATGAAAATACTTTATGTTCGTTTTTACCAAGTACTTCTTCCTCTCTGCCTTAGAATATGCGTAGCAAAGGGTTAAGAATAATTTAATAAAGAAAATTAAACATAACCCTTGAGTAACTTCCTTCTATCACAAAGATTTCAGAAATGAAAGAGTTGAATCAGCATGGTATGTTAGAAAAAAAACAAAAAACCTAAATTTTGACATAGGGCATAGGAGATGTGCGTCATTTACTAAATAGTTTTTTTTTTTTTTTTTTTTTTAAGAGACATGGTCTCACTCTGTCACCCAGGCTGGAGTGCCATGGTGCAAGCATAGCTCATTGTAACTTAAACTCTTGGGCTCAAGTGATCCTCCTACTTCTGCCTCCCAAAGTGCTGTAAATTCGAATTTACTAAATAGTTTTACTATGTGCCAGGCACTGTGCTTAAACTCAACATGCATTATCCCATTTGGTTCCAACAACCTAGTGAGGTAGTTGTATTGTCTTCATTTTGTACATGAGGAAACCAAAGCATTTTAAATTACTATGCAATATTTTTGTTCATCAACATTCTATTATTAACTAGTTTTATCATCATGGATGAGTTACTTAGGCTTTGGGAGAAGCAATTGCTTTATCTATTAAGTGATGGTCATGGTACCTGCTCCTCTTATTTCCGATACAACATGGGACAATGGAAGGAGCAATGGATTTGGAGTCAGAGAATAGGAATTCAAAGACCAACTGTTATTAGTTACTAGCTGTATGACCTGGATCATACACCCAATCTTTCTAAACTTGTTTCCTCAGCATGTACCATGGGAATAATAATATCAGTGCAACCTCTCTTCATAGGGTTGAGACCAAATTGGAAGTGACATAATGTAGGTGAATGTGCTGTATGGATCTACATTTATTCGTGCTCTCTCCATGGCAAGTTCTGTTAAAAGCATTTTATACTTTATCTCTTTTATTTTGCACAACAACACTACGTGTTAGGTACCATAATTATTCCAATTGTATAGATAAGAACACTGAGGCATAGAGAGGTTAGGCAACTTGTCTAGGATTACATAGTAAATAAGTGGAAGAACCACTTCGTTTGAATGTTAATAATCTATCTCCAGAGCCTGTGCTCTCATAAAGATAGGTTGGTTATGGCCAGGCACAGTGGCTCACATCTGTAATCCCAGCACTTTGGGAGGCCGAGGTGGTAGGATCACTTGAGGCCAGGAGTTTGAGACCACCCTGTGCAACAGAGCAAGCCCCATCTCTACAAAAAAATTTTAAAAATTAGCCCAATGTGGTGACATGTGCCTGTAGTCCGAGCTACTCAGGAGGCTGAGCCCAGGAGTTTAAGGTTTGAAGTTGCAGTGAGCTATGATCATGCCACTATACTCCTGTCTAAAAAAAAAAAAGATAGGTTGTTTAGGAATAGCTCTCATAATTAAAAAGAATGTCTGAAGGAATGTGGGACTGTTCCTTTTGGGGAAAGAAAAGGGTGCCCAGGAAAGAAGTGGAAGGGAGAAAAGCCAAAGTTGGGGATATTCCGGGTCTGATTCTTCTCAGCTGATCTAGCCCAGTGGTCCTTCGTGGATTTGGGGATAGCGTGAGGGGAGGGCTTGTGGGGCTCAGGAACTTATTCAGATTCCACAGCTCTTTCCCACGTTCTCGAGGACCTCGATACATAACCCATAGGAGATCACCATTGAAGAGAGCCAATTGGGAAATGTCCTATCCTCAGTTGAGCTGGTGGCAGAAATTACTTATATTCCCCTCAAGCAAAATACACTTATGCTGCTTGCTCCCCTATGCCTCAAGAGCGTCATTCCATCATAACAACTTGAAGTCCAAATCAGGTTTAAATGCAGATATGATTCCTCAAACATAAGGCTCCTTGAGTATTTCTCTCAATCTGAAGACCTATGAACCAAAGAGAAGTTATCTGCCCCTCGCCCCCACATAAACAGGTGGGATGTACATTGGGTGACTGCTAAGGATATTCCTATTCAAAAAGCAGGGGACAGGAGGCACATGGCAATCACTGGTCCGTAGTCATTCAACCTGGTACATGTTGCCTGTTCCATGGTTGGGGCTCAGTCCTACTCCCTGGGAGTTGTTTTTGGCTCTTGGCTCTGCTGTGTCATTTCTTGGTTTCATTCTCTAAGTCATCCTTTCTTTCCTGTAAGAAATGGTCTGTGTTTACAACTGAGTAGGCCTATCATCCTGCTTCCTGCTTGCAAAAAGTTTGGAGTCCAAAGGCCTCTTTTCATTAAAAAAAAAAAAAAAATTATAAAATACACATAGCATAAAAGTTACCATCTTAACCATTTTAAGTTTACAGTTTAGTAGTATTAAGTACATTCATGTTGCTGTGTAACCTCTTTTCATTTTATACTCTATCTGTTCCTTTCAGTCTAAACTGATAAAATTCCTTGAAAAACTTTGCAGGCTTACTGTGTATGTTATATTCATTATATTAGACAAAAGCCACACTCATGAATAAGCCCGTCTCTTCCTTGGGCTCCCTGTGAGGCTGCTGTGAGACAACACCAGTAAGATACTTAGACACCTTATTATTTATCAGAGAAGGTCTTGTAGGCATGGTCTTAAGATCTTTAGAAGTTCTTTTATCTGTCTGAAAGGGTTTATGGTGCATCATCTTAAATCATTATGCAGTCTTAAAGGGTTTTACAGTCACACCCTGAGATGCTTTTACTCTGAGATGCTTTCTTGACAGCATCTCAGATTTGCTCTTTACCTTGAAGGCATTTCTTAATTTGAGAAGTATTTCTGTCTGGAGAGTCTGGGAAGAAACACATTTAGTTTTTCAACCCAGCAAGTCCTGGATTCTTTATATTGCCTATAAATTTTGCTTGAAAACGGAATAGTTCATTCTTCAGTTCATCTTTCTCCTCTCATGTTTTATTATAGGCAGCAAGAAGAAGGTAGGTAGCACTTCCAGTATTCTGCCTAGAGATCTCCTTAGCTAGATCACAAATTTATTAAGAACATCATCTATTTTTTATTCTTCCAGAGGCCACTGTACTGCCAAATTTTGAACAAGCATCTAACAAGTATCTTCTTTCTTCTGGATTCCAGTAACATCTTTGTTATATTCTTTATTTAAACCCTCAGTGTTAGCCTCTAGAGTTCTGTTCCATTATAAAACCAATACCATGTGTTTTAGATTTTGTTACAACAGCAGCTACATTTCCAATAACACAATTTGTTCTAGTTATCTTTGCTATATTAAAAAAATTATAGCAACCTTAGTAATGTAAAACCATGACTGTTTAATTTTACTTATAGATTCCATAGGTCAAGAATTTGAGAAGGGCACAGCAGGGTTGGCTCTTCTCTGCTACATAATATTTGGGGCCTCTGCTGGAGGCTGGAGGATCCACTTCTGATTTCTTGGCTCACACGTCTGATACCTGATCCTGGTATGACTTAAAGCTTTAATTGCGACTGTAGACTGGAGTACCTATAAATGACCTTTCTATGTGGCTTGGGCTTCTTGCATGATTATGCTGGATTCTTAGAGGGAGTGTCCTGAGAGGGGCCTCCAGAGAGCAAGCATTCCAAAAGGATCAGGCACGAATTGATCCAGCCACTGGTCACATAGCATTACTTCCACTGAACCTTATTGGTTGAAGCAGTCACAAGTCTGCCAGCATTCAAGGGAAGGGAACATAGAATTCATCTTTTGATAGGAAGAGTATCACAGAATTTTGGGTTCATGTTTTAAAACCACCACAGGAGTGGTAAAATTCATGGGTAATAAAGTCTATCTTCATGGTCCAGTAACTTTACTCCCCAATGCCCCCATCCCGTAACCAGGAGGCTTCAAGATATTATTTTAGTAAGAATGAGAACATTTCTGTCCAAAGGTGATATTATTGTTATTTCCTTCCTTTTTGTTAATGGTCTTCTCCTTTTTCTCTTCTTCCTCTTTCTTCTTCTCTTTTCCTCCTCCTCCTTCTTCTTTCTCTTCCTCCTCTTCCTCTGTTGTTCTTATGCCTTCCTTCTCCCTCATCTTCTTCATCATCAAGCACTGTACACTGTCCTAAGGGCATCCCTTAGTATCTGTTTTCATTTATCATTGTCATTTTGGTTGTGGTTAGCTCTAAAGACAATCTGAAATCTATAAAATATGTCAAGCTGAAAAATCTGAAAAGAGAACAAGAATGCAATAGAGAAAATAAATAAAATAAAAAGCTAAAATGTCCATTGGAGAGTATTTTCATCCTGAGAGTACACTGTATCAGTAAGGAGTAAAGTTGAAGGAAATTCTTATAAAACAATGTGTAGTCTGCTGTTTTGACTTCCAGGGAGATAAAGTATGAGAAGCCATTAGGACTCCCCAGTTTCCCAAGGGTAGCCAGTGCACACAGTATTTCTGGTACAAATGAGAGACGGAAACTGCTAACTTCTCATTCTTGCTCTGTCAGTGGAGATCATTTAAAATGTGAATGGGATTGGAGAAGGTGTATTTGGCAGAAGAATCTATGTGTGTTCCATGACTATGGAAAAACACAAGTTTATAATACCCCCCCTTTATTTTATTTCAGCATATTATGGGGGTACAGATGTTTAGGTTACGTATGTTGTCCTTACCCGCCCTTCCCCCCAAGTCAGAGCTTCAAGAGTGTCCATCCCCCAGATGGTGCACATCGCACTCATTATGTATGCATATACCCATCCCCTCCTCCCCGCTCCCACCTGCCTGACACCCCATAAATGTTATTCTTATATGTGCACTTAGGTGTTGATCAGTGAAACCAATTTGCTGGTGAGTACATGTGGTGCTTGTTTTTCCATCCTTGGGATACTTCACTTAGTAGAATGGGTTCTAGCTCTACCCAGGAGAATACAAGAGGTGCTATATCACCATATAATACCCCTTTCTTGAGTTCTTAATAGAGTCAGTTGTCAGTCATGTATGCTAATGGAGGAGTATAGTGACATAGATACTCAAAAATCATTGTTTTAGACTCTGTAAGGGTTATGCCTTGCTTGCTTTATTTTATTCGAACCCATGCTGATTTATAGGGTAAAGAGTAAACTAGGACCCATCTATATAGCAGGTAAGTAATCAGTAATCAGCTTAATACTTTAAACTTTAAACTGGTGATCCACGCAGTGAATAATGCCTTTGCAAAAAATAAGGGGACTTTGCAAATGAAGTAGGTGAGTCAGAATGGTTCATATACACTTGAACAAGAATCTTAAAATATCGTTTCTTAGTAACTCAAATAATTTGCTTCAGATTTACTCACAAAAAATCTATGATAATTTAAAATGTCAGTGCAGCTTTATTGTCTTGTGAGTTTTCTGCCATGTACTCTCATTAACACCCATTATGTGCTGTACTCTAACACTTTGAAGACATTAATGTAATTATTTACATTGTCTCCTTTCCCTGTTAGACTGTAAGTTAGGATATTAGGTCTACCTTGTTTCTCTGTATCCTCAGCACTTGTATATATTTGTTCAATAAATGAACGAGACACCAGAACTTGAGAATTTTGTTCTTTACCTAATCATTAATACTCCATGATGTGATTCCTTATTTTTGCAGTTAGCCATGCCTTACTTTGCTCCAGGAATACTCAGCCTTTATCTCACTCTGTTGGAATTATTTGCATATTTACCTGTATATAACAACAACTGGGAGTCCTGATGGCCAAAGGTCATGTCCTATTCATCACTAATTCAGCAGGGCTTGGCACAAATGCTTAGAATCCAGCAAATGTTTGTGGAATAGTTAAATGAATGAATGATTTTTTTTTCTGCCTTTCTTCTAAACAATAGACATTATGCCTCCTGAGAGCTTTTCTTTTTACTTTAAGCAGTTTAAGAGCCTCTGCATGAGTGCAAAGTATCATAATAAAATAACCAATTTAGCTTGTTAAGCATCCCTTTGTATTATTTTCATTAAATATTCATTTAAAACCTTTTATTTTATATGAGAATAAGTGAGATTAAGATATTCAGCATACATTAGTAATTATAGAAATAGTAGTAGCACTGGAAATTTTTTAGGCATTTGTACAAATGTTTCAGGTTAGATGACAAAAAATATATATTAAATTAGATTATTATTTTAAAACTGTCCATGTTTAGCTTGGTGATGATTGAAATCCAACTGCAACCATTATAAAATTGTCCTAACAAATACTAAAAAGACATTCCCTTCTTTTAAAAGTATTACTACATATTTTCACAGAAGAAATTATAATTATTTCTGTTTTTCGAGTATGGGTGCTTTATTCTGTCGGCTGAAGAATGACAAGGTTCATAAATTTAGAAAGGACAGCTTTATTTCTCTTGCAGGGTTGCAGCCCATAGGGTGGCCAATCTGACAGGCTGGGAAGCAGAGCCTCTAGCCAGAAGCCGGAAACACATACTTTGAGGGAAAAGCAACAGGAACAGGAATTTATGCTGAGTGGAGTGGCCAAATATACATGTTTAACAAGCTGTAGGAGGCGTTGTGAACATTTATGAAAGGAGGAGCACACACGTGAGCAATTGAGCCTCATGCCCCTTCATAGGCTGCATATCCGAGGGTCGAGTTTTGGGCACTCTGACACCAAAGGGTGAAGCAAAGGACACAAAAACACTTTGTGTGCATCTTCGGTAAACTGGAACCACTCCATGGTCAGTGGTTCCTTATCAGGAAGGAATGCTGGTCAATTGTGCTGAAACTGCAAAAAGGGAGATGCAGCATTAGGCGGTTGATTGAAATCAGTAGTGGAGCAAGTCTTTTCAAAAGGCTGGTACTGTTTAACCCTTAGGGAAGAAAGCTTAACGCCAACTATCAAGAGAGGGGGTATAATGAGGCATGTTCATCCCATCATGGCTGGGAACTCAGTTTTAAGGTTTTCTCTGGGGTCCTCTTAGCCAAGAGTTAAGTTGGTTAGGAGGCTTAGAAATTTATTTTTGTTTCTCAATACCATCCTAAAAATTATTGTATTCATTTTATAAATGAGAAACTGAGGCCAAGAGGGTAATTCATCTGTCTGAGGTCAACGGCTAATAAGTAGCAGAGCTGGGATTCAGTCCTGTATCTATCCAGACCCCAAAGCCTGTTGTCTTAAGCAATATGCCTCTTTCTCAAGATTTCAAAGTGAAATTTTGTGCCTGTAAGTTGAATACAAATATAAACAATGTTATGAAATTAATAGCTACTTGCCTTAGAAGATGCAAAATCTAAGGACATTCACAGGTAACTTCCTATTTTTTCTACATATAGATATAAAGGCTGTATTAATTAAGGTTCTCCAGAGAAATAGAACCAATTGTTTATACAATAGAAAGTTTCAAGAATATACAAATAGTAAAGAGCACAATATATGTGTAGGCAAAAGTGATTCCATCCTGGATGCTAATCCACCATGTTGACTTCTTATTAACCCCAGTCCCGGGAATGCCTCCTGATTCCTACTTTATTTACTCTCCTTAGTGTAAGAACAGGTACTCACTATAAATTCTGCATTTAGATCAAAGCAACTTTGATATTATTGCACAAATTATAGGCTGTGACCCACATAGCATTCTTGCCTGTTCTGGAGAGTTGCCTTTATTGGTCCATATAGAACATGTATACCCTTTCTCTGTGGTTTGTATGTGCAGATCTACCTGTCTTGTGGCCGTAAGTTCCCCAATAAATCACTTTGTACCAGCAAACTGGATTTGTCTGCCTTGTTCTTTCATTTGCTCCTTTGGCATTTGGGGGCTGCTTTGCACATGTGGCCCTTTCACAGAACAATATATAATATGTTGAACCCCCATATAGTTACCTCAGTTATCAACACTTGGCCCATGTGTTTTCATCTATCCCTCCACCCATTGCCACCCCCCACCCACCAACTGAATTATTTCAAAATAATTAATAGACATCATACCATTTAATATTATTTTCATATAGTTTTTTTTTTTTTCCTATAGGGTCTCACTATGTCGCCCAGGCTAGAGTGCAGTTGTGTTACCATAGCTCTCTGTAACGTCAAACTCCAAGGCTCTAGCAATCCTCCTGCCTTAGCCTGCTGAGTAGCTGGGACTATAGGCATGTGCAATGCTCAGCTAATTTTTAAAAGAATTTTTTGTAGAGATAGCAACTTACTATGTTGCCCAGGCTAGTCTTGAACTCCTGGGCTCAAGCAATCCTCCCATCTTGGCCTCCCAAAGTGCTGGGATTACAGGCATGAGCCACTGTACCCTGCCTTGGTATGTATTTTAAAAGATACATACTTTAGGACATATGTTAAAAGAAAAAAACATTAACACCACTATTATCATACCTTAAATATTGCCAATAATACCTTAATATCACCAAATATGTAATCATTGTGCAAATTTTCCCAATGTCTCATAACTTCCTCTTTTTTCTTTTACTGTTTCTTTGTTTGATTCATATCCAAACAATCTCCACACATTGCATTTGTCTCTTTTAATGTCTAGTTTCTCTCCCTTGTTTTCCTTCTCCCTTCTTATTTGTTGAAGAAACTGGGTTGTTTATCCTGTTGTTTCTCACACTCAGGATTTGCTCATTGTTTCTCTGTTTCATGCATTTTTCTCCTGTAAACTGGTAGTTAAGAAGCCTGATCTGATTCAGGTTCATTTTTTTGGCAACAATATTTCATTGGCAGTACTTTGCATTTTCATTTCAACCAAGTATCTGATTATCTCTGTTTTATGATGTTAGTGGCCATTATTTCATTAGGGGTTTGCAAAGTGGTGATATCCTAATGTGTTTATCTTTCTTCATTTATTAGCTGAAATACTTCTATAAAGAGAAACTTTTTCTTATCAATAACCTGAGGTACAGTTCATATAGCAAAGACAGATTAATGCTTGATTTCTTTTCCTTTATCTGCCAGTTTTCAGAATAATGAATTGGTTCCCTAGCATGCTCCAAAGGAGACCAACCAGGTTTTGTTTGGTTTGTTTCTTTAGTATCATTATGAATGCACAGATTTTTAACCTATTTGATATGTTTCAGTCCATTACAGTTATTATTCTATTGATGCTCAAACTTGAAAATGAACATAAAATTTAAAAATTGAATTGGTTAAGGGTGATTACATTATAAATGATTTCCCCATAGAATTTATTTAAATAAAAAGCTTCCCTGTGTAGTTATATGATTTTTCAGGAATATGCTACACAAAGTGGGTTGAATCTGCCCAGGGACTTCATGCATATACACTTAAATAAATGTGTTAGTGTGTACCTCTCTGCCTGTGTATGAGATCCTAAGGAAGGATTACATGTTCACCTTTATACGAGAAGTCCCGAGTCATGTGCCTTGGGTTGTGTCTGAGGTGGCAGCCGTTCTGCAGCAGCCTTGCCAGATTTTAAAACCCAGCCCAATCTCCTTGGAATAAGTTCTTCAGCTCTGACCACAGGAGGGGAGCTGGACTAACACTCAGTGATTTGTCAGGTTTACCTGCATTTTCATAGTATTCCTATCAAAGAAATTTGTCCTAACTGTCAAATTGCTGATTTTTCTAGTGACTAAAAGGTTTCATGGGGACTTCTGTTGTTATTTACATGTATATGGAGAAAATTGCAATATGTGAGTAATTTGAGAAATTTCAACAGTTTCAGCAGTAGTGATGTAGAAATTGAATGGGTTTCAAATACAATATTCCAGTGCAGTGCCGCATATATAATGTATGTGCAGTATATGCTGAGGTCTTTTTCAAAACATTTACATTAAACCTGTCAGGTATTTATGAATAGCAAAAATTAATTTCCCCTTGTTCTGTCATCAGTTAGAGAAATGGATTTTAGCATGGAAGACTGTCAGTATTTCCTGCATACCAGAACAGCTCACTTCAATGTCATAGTATTACACCAGGTGGCCTTCTAAGAGTCAGCTTAATGTGATTTCAAATGATAGGGTAGAGAATGTGAGGGAAATTAAAATAGTATCATACTTATGATTTAAAAGCAAGTTAATTACAAGGGCTTGTTAATAAACAAAGAAAAATTCTGAATGTATTATCCGTTATATAGCATATCAATAACAAGCGTGATGCTTTGAAAACAAAAAAATCTACCACTATGTGACTTTGAGATGACTCAAAAATATTTAATTAAATTGTTGACAAATGTGTTAGTCTACTAATGGCCTCATAGCATTTGAAAGAATTTTTAGATATTCATTTTAGCTCTTAAGGCACTTCTAAAAGCATTGTTTAACTGAAAAGATTAGGTACATTGTTGGCATTTTATCTAGAAAATCACTGATGATGTGTTTGATGTGAATGATTCTAACAGCACTGTACTTTGCCAATGTTCAGTCAATGCATCTTTCCCAACTGGACATTTTTAAGGTTCTTAAAGGGCCAGAGCACATGCAATATCGCTATTGCTGAAACAAGGCACATTTTACTTGATGAATGATGTAATATTTTTTGATGGTTATGGGTGATGTGCCTCACCAGTGTTCCTATCTTACAGATTAGGGAAAAGAAAAGGAAAGGTATCTGATGCATTTTAAGAAAATGATTAAATTCTGATATTTTTAAAAAAATCATTCTGAAATGTTAACATGTAGCAAGTATTAAAAATGTCCACTATTTATTAACCTGTGAAATTTTACTATATTTCCAAGTCTAGACATTTAAAAAAAATTAAGAATTTAATAGTGTGGTAATCTTAGAGGGAACAAGAAATGATCATGAGGATCTTTTCTATCATGCGTATGAACTTTCTCCCGATATATGTACATATTGGTATAAAGAACAGAAGCTGAGTTTTTAAATATATGGCTTGTAAACATCTCATTTTCTAATCATAAGACAAACTGAAGATAATTCTTTCCTCTTTGGATTATACTGTTCGGTAGTTAATAAACCTATTCTTTTAAATATTATTCCAGGGAATTTTAATAGTTTTTGTTCCATTCAGTTTTAAGGTTAAGAATAAAGTCCAGTGCTTATCAGGTCTCCTTTTAAATAACGGGTCCAGTAAAACAAGGTCACGTGAAGTTCAAATCCTAGAAACATATGGCTCTACTTATACAATGTGTTATGTTTTATGTTTTTAAAATTGCCATGTTTAATATACCATGGAATAACATGAGGCTGTACAATCTTGTTTTAAAGGATTTCTTTGTAAAATCCAGCCGTTTTAAGGTTTTTTAAATGTCCTGGTTGACAGCCCACAGCTAACACTGCTGTGCTGATGTGGATACAAGAAATTTCACTTGAATGAGAAAGACAGCTGTCATTATATTCATAGTTTTATCAGAGGCCATGACGTTATTAGTCACAGGAACCAATACTTTGGTTCTAATCATTTATCTCTTTTTTCATAGGGCTTCCCATTTTATGATTATTGTTTATTAACATTATATATATCTGTTTTATCTAAATTACATGATAATGTTGCAAATCTCTCTGGTACAAATCAGCATCTATTTTACTTGTGGTTTGTCTATGTCATCGCAATTTTGATAAACCTTAGAATCTCATCATATGACACTTGTGTTTCCTTGGTTATACATAGATTCCCTTTAAGGAATGTAAGGCAAATGTTTTTCAATACATTTGAAAGAACGTACTTTCTGCATTTTGTTGTCTTATCACAATTTTAAAGTGCTGTGTCATAATTCTAAGGCATCTTCTAGAGGAATTTAAGCATTAGAAAATAAAAGGCAGGAAAGGATATTTTTAGGCACTATTCAACTAAGTTAAAACAAATGTTCTGTCATCGTAATTGAGGGTTAGGACTCTTAACTCCATTCTTTGTAGTGCTCTCCTACAGTCCTGTGTACAGTATGGACATATGTATGCACTTGCATTTTCTGAATATGGCTCCTTGCTGATCTAGTGTCATTTTTATCAGCATTTTAATCAACTAGTTATTTTAAAATGCTACTTACAATGTAGAGAGAGGCTAGCTATTTACTTTTGAAGTGTCAACACAAATGCTGGAACAATCAGATGTTTGTTGATTAAAGAATGCACAAATGTCTAAGAGATCACAATTATTACTATTACCATCTGTGGATTATGTTAACAAAATACGGGGGCATGTGAATCCAAAAGGAAATAAATCTGATGATCTGTTGATATGCAAACAGAAAATAGTTCATGAAATAGGAACGATGGTTTGGAAGGAATTAAAAAATCCAGGAAAGTTTGAATATTGGCTTATATGCTGCAGTACTTGAAACACAGATTGGTGCAACACGCATTTATTGAGTTTGGACTACAGTCAGGTTCTGTATTTGGTGCATTAGGTGAATATGACAGTTTGTCTGCCCTTATGCAGCTTAAAGTATATTGAAGAAAACCGACATGCAGGCCGGGCGCGGTGGCTCACGCCTGTAATCCTAGCACTCTGGGAGGCCGAGGTGGGAGGATTGTTTGAGCTCAGGAGTTCGAAACCAGCCTGAGCAAGAGTGAGACCCTGTCTCTCTACTAAAAATAGAAAGAAATTAATCGGACAACTAAAAATATATAGAAAAAATTAGCCAGGCATGGTGGTGCATGCCTGTGATCCCAGCTACTCGGGAGGCTGAGGCAGAAGGATCGCTTGAGCCCAGGAGTTTGAGGTTGCTGTGAGCTAGGATGACGCCACAGCACTCACTCTAGCCCGGGCAACACAGCGAGACTCTGTCTCAAAAAAAAAAAAAAAGAAAACCAACATGCAAATAAATGACAACAATGCATAATAAATATAATAGGATACGTACTTTCTAATGGGAACACAAAAGGGTGCAAATTTATTTTTCTGTAGAAGCCAGGGAAGGCTTCACTATTAAGGCACATTGGTAAAGGTGGGCACAAAATGGAAGTAATGAAGCCGAAAAAATTTACGAGGACTTTGTAAGGTGGCATTAAAGAATTTTACTTTTATCCTCAAGGTAATTGCATGTCACTGAAGATTTTTAAGCTGGGTGATAGATCACATTTTTGTCTTAGAAATACAATTTCTAAACAAATGGCAGAGTAAAGATGGCAGTTACCTGCATCTTCCCTCTGAGGGGAAAATCCAATAATCTCATTTTTAAAAATAATAATAATGGATGCATAGGCTGGTAGTGGGAGCTTCTCTGAAAACTTTTGGTATGAAGTCTTGAGAAGCAGTTAAGGTGAAGCACGTGGTAGGAAGCAGGCTTTCATTCAGGTGAAGTCAAGGAAAGAGAGACCATATGATGTACAGTCCTGTCCTGCTAACTTCATTGGGCTCAAGGGAAGGAAAGGCGCAGACAATTTACTCAATCTTATGTCCTATTAGAAATCTTACTAGCCTAAAAACCCAAACTGTGCTCTAGACCTTTCTAATATGAAACTCATGCAAATTAGCTGGTCTTGGAAAAATTCACCTTGATTACAGATGAATAATAATTTTTTTTAAAAAGTCAGCAGGATCAACATAGAAAGACTACAGGGAAAACGAAGGAAGGAAACAGGGAAAAAAGATCCCCAAAATGAGTGGCAAATAAATACTTACCAGAAGAGTGTTGGAGTGGAGTAGAGGCAAAAAAAGGTCAGTGAAATCATTGCTTCCATAAAGTAAGGTCAGAATTAGGGAAATAAATCAGAGAAGATATAATGATTCAACTGAAAGAAATGAAACATGAGTTGGAAAAGCTCAGAAAGGAGGAAGAAAATAAAATAAAAATAAAAACTAATACAAAAATGAAAGTCGTATATAATGTAGAGTGATCATATAATTTATCATTCAAATCTGGATATTTTTGGGTTTTGTTAATAACATGCCGGCACCACAGGGATAAATCAGGATGTACTGGGCAAAGTGGACCCATGCTTACTTATTATTCTGCCATCTTACAGTACCCGTGAATATTTTCTTCTTTTACCGATAACTTGTTTTCATCCTGCATAAAAAAAAAAAAAAAAAGAGAGAGTCTCCATATGGGATGATTGATTCTGTGTCTGTAGATCATTTGGTCTCTTGGGTTCTCATTTGCTTTTTTTTTTCTTTTAACACTCACATCACCATTATATTCAATATATTCTGATGGCTTTCCCTTCCCTGGGGATAGATTGGTCTTTCCTTCAAAGTTATCTTCTAACTGATCCTGAGTCTCCTCAGTGGAAAATGATTATTGTCTGTGATACCTTCTCCAGGAAAAAGTTATGTGGGCCATGTTTTACACACATACACACACATGCATGCACATGCACACACATGAGATATATATTTATACACCTACGCTGTTAAAATTTTTTAGCTTCAAACTTAAAGAAAAGTTGTATACCATTTACTTGTACTCATATATCCTTTATTTGGAT
Organism: Indri indri; assembly: GCA_004363605.1. Taxonomy (NCBI): domain Eukaryota; kingdom Metazoa; phylum Chordata; class Mammalia; order Primates; family Indriidae; genus Indri; species Indri indri. Next base: position 53,294 of record RJWJ010000346.1, on the reverse strand, counting down.
GTAACAATTATTTACATCTGCTCCATTTACTTTATCTCTCTCTTTATATATGTGTGTGTATGTGTATAGTATTTCTCTATAGCTCTTTATATCTTTTTAATCTATCTATTTCTATCTATATTTCTACATTGTTTTTCTGGACCATTTGCAAGTAAGCTGCAGACATGGTATCCCTTTACCTCTAAGTACTTAAGTATGAATATCCTAAGAACAAGAATATTCTCTTACATAACCATAGTATAATTATCAAAATCAGGAAATTTGTCATTGGTACAAAACTATCATCAACCCATAATCCATATTCAGATTTCATCAATTGTCTTAATGATATCCTTACTAGCTATTTTTTCCCACACCATTATCCAATTCACAGGCCTGTGTTTCATTTACTTGCCATGTCTACTTGGTCTCCTTTAATCCAGAATAGTTCTTCAGCTTTTCTTTCTCTCTTTTGACCTGGACATTTTTGAAGAATAAAGGCCAGTTATTTTGTTGAATGTCCTTCAGTCTGGGTTTGTCTTCTTTTTCTCATGATTAAATTCAGGTTATGCCTTTTTGGCGGGCACATCACCAAAGTGATGATGTCTTTATCAATGCTTCATATCAGGGAATACATGATATTGGTTTGTCCCATTATTGGTGACATTGACTCTGATCACTTGATGATGACAATTGTGATGACTTCTAGATTTTTCCCTGTACAGTTACTATTTTTTCTTTTATAATTAATAAGTAATTATGGGGAGATACTTTGAGACTATTTAAATATACTGTTCCTCATCAAACTTTGACCCAGTAGTTTTAGCATATATTGATGAGTCATGCCTGAATCAATTATTACTATAGTGGTTGCCAAATCATTCCTTCTACACCTATTAGTTGGCATTCTATTAAAGAGCTTCCCATTTCTTCCCTCTTATGTATGTATGTGTGTATGTATTTTAGTATGGATTCATGGATTCTTGTTTTATTCAGTGGATTAAAATATTTTGCTTTCATTATTTATTATGATGCTCAAATTGTCCCAGATTTGGTCTGTGGGAGCTCCTTCAAGCTGTCCCCTTTGTCTTTTTGACATGACCTTACCAGTCTTCGTATACTTTGCTACTTTCTGATACAGCAAGATATTCCAAGCTCATCTCATGCTTTCCCTGCTACAGCCATGGAACCATTCAATCCTCCAAAGAACACTAGTTCTTTTTAGTGGAAAATGCTATTTAGAAACCTAGATATGGGTTCTAGGTGTGCTCATTGTTACTGTGATGTCATTGCTTTTAGGCCCTCACAGGTAACAAAGCTAAAAAAGTTTATGTATGTGAATTCAAACTGGTATCTCCAATCCCATTCCAATGCCACAGTGCTCATTCTTGCTTTTCCCTTTAACATATTTGTAACTCTCTCCTTTATCAGTGAGAAACATGGCTCCTATTATCCTCAATATATTTATCCATTTACAGAATTCTAGAATACAGGTATATAGAAAATAGTTTCAGAATTGGTAACCCACAAACACTGCAAAACCAAACCTATTTACTAGCATTCAATATTTGTTTACAGTCTTTTTTGTCTTTAGACTGAGTTACAAAGTCAAAATATAGTAATTATGGTCAAAAGTTACTTTGGTTAGTCACCCTCATCCAAAATTTATTACATCTGGATTTTGAGTCATATTTAGTCTTTCCCTACAACTAGCTTAAGAATTTACCCATGTTTTCTTATACAATAGTACTTATGTAGTCTAGTTTTTTGTATTTAAATCTCTGATCCATTTCATGTTATTCTTGTGCATGATGGAAGACATGTATCTAATTACACTTTTTTCCGAATGGCTCTGCATATCCCAGTACTGTTTACTAAAAAGTCCATCTTTGTCTCAGTGATTTGATATGCCATTTTTATTATATACTAAATTTCCATGTGTACTTACATCTATTTCTAGGCTTTTTATTCTATTCCACCAGTCTGTCTATTCATGTGCCAGTATCACAATGTTTTAGTTATAGAGGCTTTGTCTTATGTTTTAATATCTGGTATGGCTATATATATAGAGAGAGAGAGAGAGAGAGAGAGATTTAAAGAAACTGACTGGCAGTTCAAGATGTTACGTAGAAAGAAGCAAATGAGTTAGTTGCAAGGCAAGAAAGAGGTCAGAGGAAGGAGAAGTAGAGAGGGAGATCTCCTGGAAGAGATAGGACCACTATCAGGTCTAGAAGCAGGGATGATATTCAGAGAGACTACAGTCTCATGATAGCAGTTATGGAATACATAAGACAGGGACCAAATAAAAGGTCATTCCAGCATTGCTTCATTTGGTGAGCTGTGTGTGGGAGATAAAACTAGAAACCTAAACTAGAAAACAAATGGTCAGATGGTGGGAGATCCTGGATGCCAGGTCAGAGAGCTTAGATTCTATTTCCCTTCATCCTCCATTCCTCACCTTCACTAAGCTTTTAAAAGCCATACGTTCTTATTATAATAGAGAACCTGGTTTATGTACCATACAGCTTCTTTGATGAAAATTATCTCTTATTAGTTGGTAAATAGGAGAATAAAGTAGGAATAACTTGGAAATTATGTTGGTTTATATGTGATTTTCCCATTTTCTGATTAATGCTTTAAAGTGATTAGGAGCAAGCTTCTCTCAATTAAAGAGAAACCTTAGCACTTTATGAAGACTTTAAGAGAAAAGCTGAAAATCTATAGAAGCGCCTTCTTTTAAAGGCCTTTTTTTCCCCAGTATGATGAGCCATCTAGTGTAACCACCAGAGCAGCTGAAGAGGTTGCAAAGACATTTCCCTGTATTAAAACAATGAATTAATAAAGAAGGCTATGCTCTGGATTAGTTATACTTTTAATTTTAATGAAAAATCGTCTCTTTAGAACCAAATGCCATCCAGGACCTATATCTATTAATAGAAGGAAGAAGAATGAACCTTAAAGTTTAAAGCTACAAAGAACTGACTGTCATGCTCAGTGTAAATATCAGCTGAGATCAATTATGCTAGTATTTTTATCAGGATTGTTATTATTTTAATTTTTGTTCTGGTTAAAGGATTTTGAATGGTCTGAACCAATCCTATTTTTCTCATAAGCCATATATATATATATTTTGGTGACTAATTTTTGCAGAATGCAAAGATTTTCAAGAAAGACTAGGTGGTTGGTTTTACCCGGCAGCAAATTGTAATGCTCAACCAAATATTTACACAACATAGTTCATCTAATGCAGAAATCATGTACTTTATTTCTCTTAAAATTGTATCCTCACTTATAAAAATCAGAACACTATTTTAGTCTAGTGTCTTATCTAATTAACTGATATATTTTAAAGTGAAAATCAATGTAGGATAATAATCTGGTTGAGTTAGCATTTACTTTAGTTTCTGTTCAGAGAGTGGCATATATTGCTCAAATCCAGGGGCCAAGGTAAGCCAAATGAAGTCTATGAGATTTCATAAGCTTGCTAGACAAAATCTACTAGACTACTATTGGAAATAATAATTTAAAATAGCCTGTTTTGGGCAAGGCTTAATGTTCTTAATTTAGCACCCCCCAAAAGAGGGGTATGAGAAAATAATTCTAATTTTGGTATTATGTGAAATACATCCCGTGTTGATTACTAAAATAGTGCAATTCTCTTCCTATGTAAAAGATGGTTTCAGTGATTACCTGGACATTTGGGAAACTTAGCAATTAATGCCAAGGGCTAATTATTCTGTTGCTGGAATGCCTGTTTATATCAATCAAGAGGGATTTCCAGCAGCTTGAGCCTTCTTTTTCTTTTTCTTTTTAAGCTGGTAGAGTCAATGGTTAAAGGACAAAAATTCTAAATTGATTGAGTTACAAATGAATACAGTGTTAATTAAGCCAGGCCATTGTCTTTAAAGTGGAGTCAGTACGTTGGAAGTCAGATTTCTCTTGCTGTTTAGTCAAACTGCCTAAGGCTGCGACTGCTTCCTTATTAGGTTACTGGCTATGGGGAGATGTCATTGTTTGCTGCTGTAGCTAGGCTTTCTGTTAAAAATCACAGCATGAGGCTTAAACTGCTGCAACCATTATCCAGTGCTAACGTGTCACTAAAGGTCTGCTAATAGAACAAGAGGAAAAATATCAATCTTTAATTTTAGAACAGCTGAGTAACCTGTAGCACCTGTTCATTTTCTCTCATCAACCCATTTAAAGCAAGACTGGAGTGATCCTTTGATGGGCAGGCTATAAGATCTTAATACCATTTCCCCCTTCTCTTTTCACAGAGGAAAATTTAGAATTTAAATAAGACTAAAGAAAAGAAAAAATAAACTATAAATAAATTTCTCTTAAAAATTTTATTTAAAAGGTAGGTGATCCAATGTAATCCAGTGAGAGCTAGGTTATCATATTATCAATAATTTTTAAAAGAATAGTTTTGTTTAATTATCTGAAATTCACTTTGTAGATAAAAGCTAATCAATGAGGGCATACTACAGTGGTCAAAAGAGCAAATTTTCTGTAAAAGCAGACACTCTTTCAAGCTTTAGATGACAACCAACTTACACTTACCTATTCAAATATAATAAACAGAATTAGAACTTAGCAGCTGCTAGATTTCCCTTATGTAGAGCTCGAGGCTCTGTCACAGTATGGGGCAAAATTAAAGAGGCCGTTGTGGCTTGCTTTTAGGTGAGGTGAAAGGAAAGGATTGCTTCTGCAAAACCTCCATTAGCAATGCGAGTTCCAAAACATTACCAGCGATGCTAGACCAAGCACTACATACTTAGCAAATAAGCATATAATAATAAGAGCAACGTACAATTTAGTAAACCTTTACAGTCTTGAAGTATATTCATCTTTTGTTTAAATTAAAAAGTAAATTACTACTCTGAGCCTGTCACTTTATAGCTATTGAGAACATCAAAATGAGTTCCCTGTCCTCCCTCATGGAACTTGTGATCTATTATCGATCTCTATTATTGATCCTCTATCTGAAACCTTTTTGCCAAGCTAACACACATACAGTTTTTGTATGTTTTTGTGTTTGTTTTTTTTTCCAATGAGAAAATTGAGATACAGGGAGGTTATGACTCTCGTCTAACATCACAAAGTAAGTGGCAGAATAAGGAATAGAAGAACTCAGTGTTCTGACTGCTAGTCTAGGGTTTTTTTTTTTTTTTTTTTTTTTTTTACCTGTATCAAGACGAAGATACCAGAAGGGAGAAGGAGATTATGCAGGTACAGTTTTAATGGGCACCCTGTGGAATAATATGGGAATGGCATACCAATATGGCAGTATTTGATTCATAAATTAATTCTAATGATGGAAATCCAGAAACCAGATATAATTTAAGTATCTTCAAAAGGAGATGCTAGTAAAATAACAAATTACATCTTTTACCTGGAGAGTTATCTTTTGTTTATAATATTCATCAGCATCTGATGACATTCCTTTGGATTTGGCTCTCTTACTCAGCTAGGACACACACACACACACACACAGACACACACCCCTACACCTATGACCAATTTTACATCTAAGATCTGACATTTAGCCCTAAAATCTCCTTTTTAGCCCAAAGCTGCTGTTGGCCTTGTCCTGAGCATTCCAACTTTTAGCATTTTCTTCAGTGGTCACTTGTGTGATGCATCTCTCCTGAGGTCTACATCAGAGCAGGCTCAGCCTCATTCTGCCACGACCATTTCCATCATCACAAGTACTTGATCTGTTTCACGTTTTATGGAATCGATAAATCTCATCCCTAAAGAGTCCAGCAGGCCTTTGATTCCTGACCTGACATTTGCTAATGCTATTCCTGATGACCTGCCACTACGAATCTGCAGCACTGCACTCTGTGTTTGACAACACTCATAATATGAATCAATATTCAGCATTCAGTAAGTGAGCTGGGGAGTCATTTCACTGCTGCAAAAGGCTGCATTGCCCCTGGGCAGCTGTCAGAAATGGGTAGTTATTAATAGCCCTCTCTCTTCACTTAGCATAGTCAGTAGGGGTCAGGCATGAAATGATTTAATCAGTTTATGATATCTGTGACAGAGAGCACTTAAAATGTAATCACAAAATTTAGGTAGAAGTGTCCCTGGGCTGTTGTAATGTTTTTCTCACTTAATTTTCCCTAATGCTGATATAGTGTTGTGTGCACAGAGAGACTGACCACACAACAAAATGACACATGACTTGGTGTTAGTTTCATTTCTCCCTCAGTAAAATTGCCTTTTCAGTGGGATTTTTTCACTTTAAAATATAGACTGTAAATATATAGACTGTAAATCCCTAAGGGTAAATGAAGATAAATCCTTTGGCTTGCCTAGCTCTGCAAAATGTGTCTGGTGTTGAGGGATCCTGAGGGTGGAGAAGAGAACCTGGTTGGGCAGAAGTTCAAGCTCATATGTTTTTCTGTGTATCCCCAAAGAAAATGTGAATACATTAGAATTCAGAGGACATTATCCAGATACAAAAACTTCCACTAGAACAGTATTGATAGTCTTATTGGGTCCTCAGGCAATTACTTAGAAATCAGCTTGGCAGAAGTAAGAATAAAAGCTCTTCTAGGCTGGAAGGACTATGCCTCAGCAGAGAGTGGTCAAGCTGGGAATTCAGGGTTCAAGGAAGAAGGGTAGGTTAGAAAATGGTAGATGATGCTGGGTGCGGTGGCAGGTGCCTGCAGTCCCAGCTTCTCAGGGCACTGAGGCAGGAGGATCGATCACTTGAGACTAGGAGTTCAAGGCTGCAGTATGCTATCTATGATCATGCCTATGACTAGCCATTGCACCCAGCTAGGCAACATAGCAAGACCCTGTCTCTATAAAAAGAAAACCAAACCAAACAAACAAACAAAAAAAGAAATAGTAGATGAAACATTCACCTAAAGCTTAAACAGCATGAATGAAATCATTACAGGTGTAATGGTTAGCAATACAAGGAACAAGATTAGTACAATGTACCATAATTTCCTCATTCTACATAATACACATTTCACAGGGTTATCATGAGTATTAAACAAGACTTTACGTAACATGTCTGGCACATAGGAGATGCTCAAATGATATTTCTTCTCTTTCCTTATCTCTAAAGGTCTAAATTTGGTTAATTATAATGCAATAGGGAGGACACATTTTGCACTGAAGCTCAAGTGGAAAGGGATCATCCCTGCAGCTGTCCCTGACCATCCCTCCCGCAATGCTGTCCCTGCCACGGCTGCTTGGCCATCAGAGGCACACCGGTGACTCTGAATATCCTGATGGAGGAGTAGGGAAAACCTTAGCTCAGTACATTTTTCTGCAAATTTAGGGAAGTGGAAGAAAGAGAAAAACATAGAATTTGCTGAGTTTAAATTTGTGATTCTAACGTTAATTAATGTTCACCTTCAAATGGGCTTATTTCTTTTATTCAACAAATATTTACTTAGCATCCTACTGTGTACTTTCTATGTGTTGGCATAGTTTGTGGGAACAGCCAGCTCCAGTTCCCTTCCTGCCTCATTCCTGTCTTTGCTGGGTATATAGAATGAATGTTAGACAAAGGTATCCCCCTTCTACATTTCTTTGTGAATCCAGGAGCTTAAAACCTCTGTCAGTGCCCAAGATCCATTTCTCTCTAAGTGCTTTGGTTTATATTGGTTCTTTGCCTATCTTTCTAAGCTAGAAAGCGATGGTCTCACATAAAACCACAAGCCCTGATAACAGGTGTCTTCTGTGGTAGGCAGAATTCTAAGACTGCCCCCAAGATTCCTGGCCCTGCTGTACACACACCTCCCAAGTACTCAGCCAAACACTATATAGGTACTCCTGTGGAAGGATTTTGCAGATGTAGTTAAGGTGACAATTTAGTTGGCTTTAAGGCATGGAGAGTATCTGGGTGGACCTGACCTAATGACATGAGCCCTTTAAATCTGGGTCTAGAAGTCAGACAGAGGAAGTCAGGGACTGGAAGCAGGTGGAGGATTTGCTGGCCTGAAGACGGAGACAGCCAAATGGCAAGGAACGTGAGTGGCTCTATGAGCTGAGAGTGGCCCTTGGATGCCAGCCAGCAAAGAAATGGGGATATCCATCCTATGACTGCAAGGAGCCGAATTCTACCAACAAGAAGAATGAGCTTGGAAGTGGATTTTTCTTCAGAGCCCCCAGATAAGAAGTCAATCTGGTTGCCATCTTGATTTCAGCCTTCTGATACCCCAAGCAGAGAACTCAGCCATGCCACACCAGACATCTGACATACAGAATTTGTAAACTAATACATGAGTGCTGGTTTAAGCTGCTAAATTTGTGGTAATTTGTTATGCATCTCCTTTCTTTGCATCTTGCCTGTTCCACATTAGTTTCCTCCTAGAGCAGAAGAAAACATGATCTCCTTTTTCTATTTCAAGTCTTGTGTCCCCATCTGGGCCATCTACTAAGCTCTTCTTTCTGTTGGAGGAAAATGTTCGAGATGATTGCCATCTTCTGAAGCTAGTGAATACCTAAGGCTTTCTTACTAGTTTACCAGCTCTGTCCATTTCTTGGGCTCTCTTTGCTAACTCATCACTCAATCACCCCTCTCCCAACCCCCAAGAGAATTCTCTGCCAGGGTGCTATGATTATAGTTTTATAATCCTAAAAATACTGAAAATATACATTGAGTAGCAAACATAATCCAGCCCAAGGGAAGACTCACAGCATTATACTTTTATTTATTGGCTTATCATAAACACCAGAAAAGTCGCAAACTTTAGTAAGCCTTTGTGTGATGTGATGTCTGTAATCCCACTCTCTCCTAGAAGAGACAGAAAGGGTCATCCTAGAAGGACAGAAAGGGTCTTCCTGAACTCTGGCCATAACTTTTTGTCCCAGACCAGCTCTATCATGTTACAAGTCATAGTGTTATGTGAAGAGCACCTTTACTCCCTTCTCTCACTCAGTGTATGGTTCTAATTAGCTTTACAGTCTATGATTTTTAAAATATGAAAGATTCACTCTGATCTGCCTGAATTGCAAGTAACATTAGAAGGTGGGCAGGGAATGGGGAAGGGAGCTATGGAGAAAAGGAGTGTGTGTGTGTGTGAGTGTGTGTGTGTGTGTGTGCGTGCCTGTGTAGAGTCATATTCACAGACAAACTGTGCTAAAGAGCCAGTAACAGCACAAAGAACACCGGTATATATATGTTTAAGAGTGAGCCATGTAAGAGTACATTTACATGTAAAACATATATATGGAAAATTTCATATATGGAGATGATGAAGGAGTTAAGTCAATCATGTAATGTTTACTATAAAATTAACAGTAAGCTGGGCTCTTGGGGAGACACTGAACCCAGGGAGCTTGCAGACTCCTCATATCTTTTTCCTGTCTCTATCCTCCATCTCCACGTGGTAGATAGGGGAGAAGTTAGTTACCAAATAATATCTGTTGAGCATCTATCCCCTGTCTTCTGAACCAAAGGAATACTCTAAGACCTTGCAGTGTCTGGATGAGTTGAATGCTGTTGTTTCCTCCTTTCGAGTTGTCTTGTAATTTGAGATTAAACCAATGAGGTATTGCATCATGCATTGATTGAGGAGGTACTCAATTAAAACTTGGTTGAAGTGAGGACTGTTGCAGGGTATCAAAGGAACTGTGGGTGTTCCATATACTCTCTGTATGTCTTCATAGAGACTGCCAAGAATGAGACTTCAAGCTAAAGTTATAACCTACCTATCTGTCAATGTCCATCTACCCAAACTCTTGTACACAGGATATGACAACTTGCAATACCTGAAAGTCAATTGTTTTTAAAGAAGTTTTTTCAGGGTTTTGTTTTGTTAAAAGTCCCATCTATTCCACTTAGCCATACAATTCTAGGTGGTATTCCAGGTTTGGGGTAAAGTACATGTTAGTAATCTAATCACAAGATTATGTAGTCCTATATAATTGGGGCAGAAATCCACATCTGCAAGATCTTTACTCTCTGTCTTAGATTGCTGAGACAAAGAATTGGATGCAGGGCTTCACACAGTGTCATGCAGTGGGTGGGCATGCCTTATATATTGCGTTAATTGAATTCATAAATTTACTCTAGAAACCTGAGCATGAAGACCTTAAATTCTCATTGTCCAGGTGACTCTAAGCAGATGGTATATGTGTAATATTGGAAGGGTTGGAAGTTCTAAAGGGAATTGTACATGTCTCCCTTTGTGTTCCACTGGCCATTACCAATGGGCCTTGAAGCTCCCTGGAGTTTTATGCATAAGAAAGAAAGATGTCAAATTTGCCTTCTTGAGTAGTTTTATCAGGGTCACCTGTGATCTGTATTTAACATTCAGTTGCAAAGAGAGTTCCCAATAAAAAGATGCTGGAACACAGCCAGTCCATTAGCATTGAGGTCATGCTTTCTTCAAAACATCCTGGCTGGGCTTTAAACCAAAGAATGCTTTTTAAATGGCAGCAATGGAAAAGATTTGTTGAAAACTCATGTCACTATAGATGAATAGAGATCATCATCAGGCCAGTAAACTTTGGGACATCACAGTGAGGCACTGTACTAAGTGCTTTGTACATGCTACTTCATTTAATCTTCATAACAGCCCTGGAATGACATATTATTCCCATTTTATACAAGAGAAAACTGAGGCTTATAAATGACCTACCTTTTATATCTGTGAAGAACCTTTCTTAATGATATGTTGGCATTATATCAGAACCAGTTGAACTTACTCAGGGCAAAGTGTAATATGGATTTCTAACATACATTTTAGACATGTTTACAGTGATATGCAGTGATATTTTGTTTATAGTCATTACTACTTCTGAATCTTTTTAACAAAATTCAGAAGAGAAGTTAAAAAGAAAAAAACAAAACTCTGGTTTTCTCATTAACAAGACATACAAACTACGCCAATCCACTTACCTATCTAGGGCTTGACATTTTTCTCTAGAAATGAAAGATTTTACTTGGTGATCTTTATAGTCCATAGAAATTCCAAAACTCTGGAATTTTATACAACCGGGGTCCTTTCATTTAAAATACTGTAACAGTGTGAGGTCTGGTGTGAGGTCTGAGGCAACTACTCACCTTCGTATTTTTCTTTATTGAGCATTTATGTTTCAGGAGCCATGTTAAACAATTTATATATGTCATCTTTTTTTTTTTTTTGAGATAGAGTCTCGCTTTTGTTGCCCTGGCTAGAGTGAGTGCCGTGGCATCAGCCTCGCTCACAGCAACCTCAAACTCCTGGGCTCAAGCAATCCTACTGCCTCAGCCTCCCGAATAGCTGGGACCGCAGGCATGCGCCACCATGCCCGGCTAATTTTTTTCTATATATTTAGTTGTTCGATTAATTTCTTTCTATTTTTGGTAGAGACGGGGTCTCGCTCTTGCTCAGGCTGGTCTCAAACTCCTGGGCTCAAACAATCGGCCTGCCTCGGCCTCCCAGAGTGCTAGGATTACAGGCATGAGCCACCGCGCCCGGTCTTATATATGTCATCTTATTTAATGCTCACAACTGTCGTGCTAATACTATCCCCATTTGACAAATGGGGAAACTGATTGTCCAAAGTTGCATGGTATGTGATGGTAGAGCTGAGATATAGGAACCAGTTTGCTTGACCACAGAGCCAGCCTCTTACCATTGGGCTACTTGCCTTTCATTATCCAACCTTCGGACAGGATAAGTTTGTATCATTTAGGCAGGACATTGTTTCCTGATAGTCATCAGACAAATCAGCAATGATTTTAGAAGAAAGAGACAAATATTTTAGAGGAGGGGAATAGGAGAATTGGAAAGAAAGTAAGAGGGGGCTATTAATAATTGTGCTGGGACCACAGGCATAAACCAGGATCATATAGTCATTCTGGGTTTTTGAGAATTATGGTTTATGATTCTTATTCTGGTTAACAGAACAGAGGTTTTTAGACATTTAACCTAAGAATTAAATTTCTTTTTAGGAATCATTAAAATTTAGAATCTTCATTGCATACATTTATTGGACAATATACTCATATTAAATTCTGCTTGACATGAAGCATATGTAGGGTAAAATGACAGTTAGCCAAAGAGTTCAAAGACAGAATGCTCCCTTGTCACAGAAATTAGGTACCAAATGTGTGCTATGATTTGAAGTTTCATGGTGCATCAGAGTCTTTTGTTGAAAAATCTGTAATGTCTTCAGCAAGTAGTAGACACAATTCAAGTACCTGTAATTGACCAGTACAATACTATACTACTGGCACCCTGTTGACTGTTGACCCAGAAGGTCACATGTGTAGACAGTACATGAACCTTCTTCATTTTTTACTCTGTTCTCTTACACAAGTGCTGTGATTTTGGGGTAACTACCTATAGTACTCCTAAGAAAAGACGAGTTGACTTTTCACCTCTGTTATATAGTTTTATCCATTAAAAGAACATGGCATCCTTTCATTCAGAGTGAGACACAATTTTTTTTAAGTTAGAAATGTCCTCCGAGAATGGTGTTTCTTCTCTGTGGCTTATCAAAGTTGAATAGTGAGGTATTCAACAGTTGTCTCCTTTTTCTTTTTATTCTAATAAATGATGCAATTATTTTCATGACTCTGGTAGAATTTCTAACTGTAATTTTACACTAAAAAGAATAATTTACCAAATGAAGATATTTTAATGAATTTAAAACTTAAGACATCCCTCTCATAAAGTAGTTTTGATGTAATAGCATATTGGTTACTTCTAGTGTTTGGTTGGGTATTCTGGTTCTGTAAAACACAAACTTTTAAAAAGAGGTTCTAGGCCTTAATATTAAGTGACTTGCAAAGAAAGAAGTGTGGAAAATCTTAGGAAATGGCTGCCTGTTTATCTCTTCCAAGAACACAATTTTAGGAATGTTTGCTTTTCCATCATGACCTCTTTGCTACCTCAGTAATCCATTCAACAGACATCTAGAGTCTGTATGCTCAGTCGCAGTTACTAGGATAAGTATTAGACATTCAAAGACAAATAAAATACAGTTTCTGCCTTCAAGAAGCTGACCGTTTTGTGGGGGAGATGGACAAGAGAGGAAGAAAATCCAATAGTCAAGTGTTATGATAAAGACATGCACTAGATGGTATGGGAGCACAAAAGTCTTCCAGTGGTTAACTAAATGGCAGCCAGACCCAGATTGCCTAGGTTTGAATCTTGGCTCTGCCACTGGTTGGCTCTGTGGCCCTGGACAAGTTACTTGATCTTTTTGTGCCTCATTTTTTTTATCTGTAAAGACAATAATAGTACCCACTTCATGGGTTATTATACAGACTAAATGAGCTAATATTTATAAAGCCCTTAGAACATGACTTGGTACATAATAAATACTGCATTAGGTTTGTTAAATAAAATAATTAAAACAGAATGGATGAGTAGGAATTAACTAGATGGAGGTAGTTTTGGTTGGGGTGGGAGTGGGGAAGATAGGGTGGTTCTAGCAGAGGAAACTGCATGTATAGAAGGCCTTGGCAAGAGTGGTCTTGGGACTACCGGAAAGGGTGGAAAGGGGGCGGCAGCGAGGGACGAAGCTGGAGAGGTAAGCAGGAACCGTATTGGACAGTCTTGTGTGAAATGTGGCAATGGCTGACATGTTCACATTCATATTTTTATAATATTTACGTGGAAGACAGATTGGAAGGGGGACTAGTCTGGAGTTAGGGAGACCAGTCAGAAAATGTTGTTGTAGTACAGGTAAGAAATGACTGCAACCTTAAACTAAAGGCTTTGGTGATGGGGATGGAGAGGAAGGGAACTGATCAGAGCTGTTAAAAAAGCAGAGTTGTAGGCCGGGCGCGGTGGCTCATGCCTGTAATCCTAGCACTCTGGGAGGCCGAGGCGGGCGGATTGTTCTGAGCTCAGGAGTTCAAGACCAGCTCTGAGCAAGAGCGAGACCCCATCTCTACCAAAAATAGAAAGAAATTAATTGGACAGCTAAAAATATATAGAGAAAAAATTAGCCGGGCATGGTGGCACATGCCTGTAGTCCCAGCTACTCAGGAGGCTGAGGCAGAAGGATCGCTTGAGCCCAGGAGTTTGAGGTTGCTGTGAGCTAGGCTGCCGCCACGGCACTCACCCCAGGCAAGAAAGTGAGACTCTGTCTCAAAAAAAAAAAAAAAAAAAAGCAGAGTTGTTAGGATTTGGTGACTGAAAGTGAGATAAGGGACAAGGGACAGGCAGGAATCAGGTGTGACTCCCAGGTTTCTGGCTTGTTTGACAGATAACGCTGAAGCCAGGACTACAGGAAGAACAGATTAGGGCGAGCGTGGTGAGGGAGGGGGGTTCATTTTAGATATTTTTGAGTGTATAGAGCCTGTGGGACGGTTAGAAGAGCTTCCCCAATAGGTCTTTGGCTGTTGAGAAGGTCTGAAGGTAAGAAGAGAGATCTCAGCTGGAGAAATGATTTGGGGGTCTTCTTCAAATAAATATGAGCTGAAGCCATGAGCGTGGGTGAGATTACTTTAAGAAGAGAAATAAAGAATAAAATAGAATTTAGGATAGATTCCGGGTGATCACTAATTTGAGGGTGGGTGTAGCGAAAAAAAAACATGTATGTGCGTGTTTATATTTATATGGGAAATAGACTGAAAAGTGATGCCCAGATAGGAGGAAAACCAGGAAAATGTGTTGTCATAGAAACCAAGGGAGAAGAAACTTTTAAGAGCGAGAGAGTGGTCAACCATATCAAATCCTGCAGAGCTGTAGGGTAGGATGAGGACAGCAAAGTGTCCATTGAGTTTAGCAACAAAGAGGGCATTATTGATTTTGGCCAGAGAGGCTTCCAGCGGGGAATAAGGAGTGGCAGCCAGATTGCAGTGGATTGAGGTGTGAGTGAATGGGAGGAGCGGAAGTATAGTTTGTCTGTAAAGGAAAATTGAGACGTGGGGCAGCGGAAAGGGGAGTGTAGGGTTGTACCTATCTGTGTTGAGGGTGGCATCTTCATTGCCAAGTGAAAGGCTATTACAAAATAGATACAAGTTAGGGAGATGTGAGTTTATTTCAGGGAGAAAATGTACACAAATACCCCTCCCCCCACGAATGCAACAGCATGCAAAAGTTCATCTCTTTTACCCTCGTTTGTGTGGTTTGCTTCAATTCTTTTCACCAAGGAAATACCTTGTTTATTAATTTGCCGTGACATGGGATTTGTTCATAATTAATGATAATGTGGTTTGTGTGCATTATTTGTCAGAGAAATGTCCAATAGAAATGATAATGGTCATAACTTCATCCTCTTTCTGGCATCACTTTAATCTTATTCACATCTCTGTGGGAGGATAGTATTGAAAGGTAAGCGTTTGGAACATTTTCTGTGTTTGTTTCTGGCTTTTATTTTTTTCTTGCCTATTTTTAAATGCTAGTGCATTCTTTCATTGGAGGAAATAAGACTAACACATGAAACAAATAGGAAGCAATAATGAACAATGCTTACTAAGGCACTCAATTTTGTGGGACTCTGAGGGCGATCCTTTGTTTGTTTGGAGGGCAGTCCTTTTTTGACGAAGGGGGATATTAGTGGCATAGTCTGGTGGTGTTGCTCCTGATCTTGACCTGCCTTGAACAAGTCAATTAACTTTTCCTTCTTCCTTCCATCCCTCCCTTCCTTCTTTCTTTCATGTGTGAAATAGAAACAATAGCAATAGTAATACTCTTGTTAGAAAAGACTTAAGAAAAAAACTTTCTAAATAAATAAAAGGATGGTTAATACAATATTTCTGAGTCATTGTCCATTTCCTTGTTACCAGCAGGTGATCATTTGATGTGGAGAGATGATTTTTTAAAGGCACTTTTAATTGTTTTCTAGATTTCACCATTCCATGTTGCTATTTTTAAAATATAAGGGATAGACAAAGGACGAAGTTTAAGAAGTAGATTACCCATTGCTCTCTGCTCTGTATCAATTTAGGCTGCTCCTCCCCACCCCACATGTCGGTTAATTTGAAATACCTGTTGGCTGGACCCAGCCTGGCATTAAAGGAAAACTTAAGCAATGAGTTTCTCCTTGGGATCATCAGCTACAGAACTATTGTCAATTTTTTTTAAGAGCTCTGTGCCACTGTGATAGCTTCTTTGGTACTTATTAAGTTTAGACCCTGGGATGGAGTGATTTACATATATGGGAGTAGGTGGGGAATGCTTTTATCTTCTGTTGTAGCTTCAACGAATGTTTCCTAGGGCAGAAGTCCATCTTCAATAGACAAGGTTCAGAGAGACTCTTTAATTAGTAGTTCTCAGTGTCTACAACAGATGATTCTTCACAGGCTTGGAAACACTAAAGCCATTGAACTTGAACTCTGTTGGACTAGAGGCACAACCTAGCAGTGGTGTGTTGTTTTAATTAGGACACACTATTTGCAGAATCATGGAATGATGGTGTCAGAAGGGACT
This sequence comes from Indri indri, assembly GCA_004363605.1. NCBI lineage: Eukaryota > Metazoa > Chordata > Mammalia > Primates > Indriidae > Indri > Indri indri. The sequence continues at coordinate 36,969 of RJWJ010000346.1, read as the reverse complement.
ATACAGTCATCTATTCCGGCCTGTTCCCAATGGAGGAACCTCTCCAGTAGCATCTCTGACAGATTCGTAAGCATCTTCACTAACACAAAGTGCATTCCTTTTGAGGTAGTACACAGTTAAACTGTTGTAGGTGTGGGGAAATGTTCCTCAAAATGATACTAAACATACCTCTCTGTTTTAACATTCACCGTTGTTCTGCTTTCTAGAGTACCATCCTGTTTCCATGAGAGTCCTTCAAGTATTCGATGACAACTCTCGTGGTTTTTCTAAATCTTTATTTCTTCAGGCCAAGATTTTCTATTTTATCCAACCACATATTTTTTAGCATGGTCTTTAGACTTTTCACCCTCTTCTCTACCAAATCTGTTATCCCTTTGAAAGAAGTGTCTTACGCAGGGTCCAGCAGACTATTATGTCTGTGGACCTCCTCCCTCTTTCTACTTACTGAAGCCTAATTGAGGAATAGGTGAAAGAGTTTAGCACAGTGCTTGAAACAGTTGATTGAATTAGAATTACATAATTGGTTCATGAATAGAGCAGTTTTTGGTTATGGAAAATCACCTTTTTGTATATGAACTGCTGGCAAGCTAGGTCTTTTCCAATTTGTTCATGGGACTTAATTTTTTGTTCTTAAGATAAATAAGCTTCTCTATATCTATTTTTTTTTTTTCGAGATAGGATCTGGTTCTGTCACCTGGGCTAGAGTGCAGTGGCGTCATCATAGCTCACTGCAACCTCAAACTCCTGGGTTCAAGTGATCCTCCTGCCTCAGCCTCCCAAATAGCTGGGACTACAGGGGCATACCACCTTTCCCAGCTAATTTTTCTATTTTTTTTTTTTTTTTTTTTT
>RJWJ010000346.1:0-36020 GCA_004363605.1 Indri indri | reverse complement strand
GTATTCATCATCCAGATTATTAACTAGCCTTCCTGCTATGGCTCTTGGAAAATGCGAAGTTTGCCTTTGAAGTCTCTTTTGAAGTTGTTGATAAAATTTTTGAATAGGCTAGAGCTACTCATACCATCCTGGGAGTTTCTACTAAGGCAAGGTGGCATCTATCAACTAACCTGGCTGGTTGTTCCTGATCTTGTCCATGGGGATTGTCTTGAGATTTGATTAAACATCTTCTTGAAATTAAGAGATACTCGGTAGCATTCTTCTACTGATAGCCTAAGTGATGTCTTTTTTTTTTCCTTAGAGACAGGGTCTCACTCTGTCACCCACCCTGGAGTGCAATGGGTGATCACAGCTCATTGCAGCCTCAAACTTCTAGGCTAAAGCGATCCTTGTGTCTCAGCCTCCCAAGTAGGTGGGACTACAGGCACACACCACCATGCCTGGCTAATTTTTAAAAAAATTTTGGGGGGAGATAGAATCTCACTATGTTGCCCAGGCTGGTCTTAAACTCCTGGTGTCAAGCTATCCTCCTACCTCCACCTCCCAAAGTTCTGGGATTACAGGCATGAGCCACTGCACCTGGCCTGATCTGTCTTAAAAAAAGAAAGAAAGAAAAAAAGACAATGAGACGAGTTTGGCATACTCTGATTTATTAATGTCTTTAGTTGGGAGTGGTATAGTTAAGGTCTTTGGACTATAGTTATACCTAATCTGCTTTTACCTTTGTAAAAAATCTGAACAAAGCCTGTGCTCACCTCCATTTCCCTGGCACCTCCCCTGTTCTTTGAGATGTCTCAAAGTTAGTAATATTGATTTTGCACACTTGCCCTCAAGTTCTTTCAGGACACTGGGGTATAATTTGTCTAAGCCTGCGAACGAACTTGAATTCACTTGAAGTGACTTCACGCTGTTTTCTTACTATCTAACTTCTTAGATGGGGCTTTGAGTCCTTCTTTGTGATTCTTATTCTACCCTCTCCAGAGAGAAAATTAAACCAGAGCAAAAAAGGAATTGATAAGTACTGCCTTCTTTCTGTCACCCTTTATTATTAGGTCACACAGCCCGAACACTGGTTTCGTAACATTCTTATTTATCTTCTTGTTCCAAACAATCTTCTTATAATTTTTATCATTTTTTTCTGTCTTCTTCCAAGCATCAGCATTCTGGAATTTAGCCTTTCTGACACTATTTTATAGGTTCCTACCAACTTTGCAGCGTAAGTCTGGTGAGGTGAAGCTCCTCATCACTACTATATCTTACCAAAATGTCAATTTTGTATCTAGATTTGGAAATAGATTATCTTAATTCTCCATCCGGCTGGTGGTTTATAGCATATATACTCCCACCAGACTACCATTGCCGTTTTCCTTTCTTAATCTCTACTTTATTTTTCCCCTTTTGTGTTCAATTTTCGAGTAGACGCATATGTTTTTAACATTTAATTTACTTATTATTCACCCCTATGAATTGGTATATAGGCATTTGACTTTCTTTTCCTTGTTGTTTTCACCTGAGATAGCCTGGTGACCTCTCCCAATAAAATTCTTCTAAGTCATACCTATAGGCCTTTTGATTCCTTTTTATTAATATTCCCATTTTCTCTCAATCAGTTCAGCCAGTTTTTTGTCAAAGATGTTCTTCCCCCTTTTCAGAAGTTGAATTATATCCTTCATCGGGAGTTTTTTAATCTGTTAGCTTAACCTATAGATAGACAGAAAGCAATGTATGGGGTCTAGGGAAAGTGGCAATTAAGACATGGATGATGTACCTTAAGATCTGGTCACATTGGATCCCCTCACTCATTTGTCACAGAGAAAGTTAAGTAGATCTGATGCCGCAAAATGGATAAGGAAGTGGAATTATCTGTGAGAATCTGAGGGCTTGGATTGGTTAGGAAAAGTCTGGAAATCACCAGGCAGTGGCCAAGTAGGGAAGTGAGCCCTTGATGGGGCTGGAGAGTTTAAGAGGGAGAAAAAACTGCACCTTCATTCAGAGTAGGGGTGGTGATGATGATGATGATGGTGGTGGTGAAATAGCAGTGGTGGTGGAATTGCTTGGGACAGGTGGTGAGCTTGTACAAAATGAAAATACAAGACCAAGTTGATGCATTAAATAAAACAAGATAGGAGGTTTATGGAGTATTCTGCCAAGGGCTTTGTGGCTTGCCACCTAGCTGCTGTCTTTGAGTAGAGATGTGTTGAGCTAGTGAGGGGGCTAGCGGCCACCCCCCTTCCCATTCTACTCTGTGTTTTATTACTATATCAGCATTTAGGATCTAAAGCAATTTTTGCAACAATCTAATTCTGTTTTTCTTGGCACTATCCATAGTCTCTGTTTACTCTCCTTTCTTTTCTAATCTATTTACTCAATAACAAAATTGTTATTATTACGACAGCATAAGCACTTACAACAATAAAAGCTAACAGTTTATGAGCTTTTGTTACATGCCAAATACAAGTATTAACTCATTTAATTCTCACAAGGGTCCTGTGAGGTAGATATTATTATTTCCATTTCACAGATGAAGAGACTGAGGTTTAGACAGGTTGGGTAACTTGCCCAGTGTCACATAGCTAGTAAGTCAGGATTTTCATCTGTCTCCAGATCTGTGTTCTTAATATACTTCCATCTGCCCATGCTGCTTATGAGGACCTGATCCCATCAGTACTGGTGGTGTTGGTATTGGTGTAAAATATGGATAAAATTATAACTAAATATGCATTTCACAATATACACAGTTTTTTTATTTTTTAATGGACAGTTACATCATTTGATCTAAACAACAATTCTGTGCTGTGGCTAGTATTATTCCTATTTTACAGAAGAGAAAAATAAGGCTGAGAGATTAAAAGTTACAAAAGTTTACTTTTATTAAATTAAAATTTTTTATCTTATTATAAGAATAATCCTATAATTCTACAACTTAATGGTATCACTCTTACCTCTTTGTGATATATTTCCCACAGGTATATATAAAAATTCTTATTTTTTTCTAAAGATGGATTATACTATTAATACATGTACTGTTTTATAACCTGATTTTTTTAACTTCAAAATATACTGTGAACATTTTCTGTGTGAATAAATATTATTCTACAATATTATTTTATTTTATTTTATTATTATTATTATTTGAGACAGGCTCTCACTCTGTTGCCTGGGCTAAAATGCAGTGACATCATCATAGCTCACTGCAACCTCAAACTCCTGGGCTCAAGCAATCCTCCTGCCTCAGCCTCCCAAGTAGCTGGGACTACAGATGCACACCACCATGCCTGGCTAATTATTTTATTATTTTTGAGGCAGGGTCTCACTGTGTTGCGCAGGCTGGTCTAGAACTCGTGGGCTCAAGCTGTCCTCCCATCTTAGCCTCCCAAGTAGCTGGGATTACAGGCTTGCACTTACGATATTATTTTAATAGTCATATTATTTTTCACTATGTAGATATTACCATTTGTGTTCCTGATACTGTCTCATGGGAAAAAAAATAGTAAAGATGGTAATATAAAGGGAGAGTATAGAATCAGTAGTTTCATATCATTCATACAGTTGAAGTTCAAAGCACATTAGTGATTTGAACTTTCTTCAGAGTGAATAATGACAATTTCTATTATTTATCAAGTTGATAACACTTTAATTCTCTTTTAGATTTTACAGTATCATTATCTCTATGCAAGTATCCACTGTTATCTGTAAGTGAATCTCATGAACTAAGCTACCCCACTGATTGCTATTAGGGTTATGCAAGATGAAATCATAGTCCAAAGAGCTGTCCCAGGGCTATCCACTGTTTCCTCACTTGGTCTGCCTGGTGTCAGAGTCAGGTGTATTCTTTTTTGTTTTGTTTTGTTTTGTTTTTTTTTGAGACAGAGTCTCACTCTGTTGCCCTGGCTAGTGTGCTGTGGCATCAGCCTAGCTCCCAGCAACCTCAAACTCCTGGGCTCAAGCCATCCTCCTGCCTCAGCCTCCCGAGTAGCTGGGACTACAGGCATGTGCCACCATGTCTGGCTAATTTTTTCTATATCTTTTTAGTTGTCCAGCTACTTTCTTCCTATTTTTTTGGTAGAGATGGGGTCTCGCTCTTGCTGGGGTGATCTCGAATTCCTGAGCTCAAATGATCCGAGCTCAAATGATCCGCCCGCCTTGGCCTCCCAGAGTGCTAGGGTTACAGGCGTGAACTACCGTGCCCGGCCTGGAGTCATGTGTGTTCTTGTGTTAATTTTTTCTCCTAGACTGAAAATTCTTTGGAAAAGTCATCATCTTTCTCATATTTGTATCTCTCACAGTTCCTAGCATAGTGCTGACCAAGGGGACTCCCCCACCACAGTGGTTTAACTTTATGTTCACTTAGTATGTTTAATGTCAATGCCTTCAAACATTTTTATCCTTAAACACTTTATCCATAAGCTGAATCAAGAATGGAAGAACAAAAACCATATGTATTCACTACTAAATTGAAACTTATAGATCAGCACTCATGGACACATATGGTAGTGAAATTCGACGGAAATCAAGCAGACGTGGCAGGGAGGAGGGGACATGTAAATTCACACCTAACGGGCACAATGCACACTATATGGGTGATGGACACACTTATAACTTTGACTCAAACTGTACAAAAGCAATTAATGTAACCAAAACATTTGTACCCCCCTAATATTCTGAAATTAAAAAAAAATGCTCAGAAAAAGAAGTAAAACATTAAAAAAAAGTAACTAGTCAAGCAATGTGGTATCTGGGAAAGAACATTGGGTTGTAGCAAGATGTAGCTGTAAAGCTTTGCCACTGACTTGCTGAGAGAACTTGAGAAAGTCGCTTGACTTCTCTGGGTCTCCGTCTCCTCTTCTGGAAAATGAACTATCACGTGAGATGATTTTTCAGATTCTTTCCAGAAACGATGTGTGAGAATTCCATAATTTAATATTGCCTGAGCTTGTACTTACTTTACAAAAAGAAAAAAAAAAAGACCTCAGGAATAAAGAGTTTCTAAAGCAGTTCTTCTAGAATTTGGCTGCACACTGGAATCATGTGGGCAGCTTTGGAAAAAATAAAAATAAATAAAACATTAATGCGTGGATTCCACCTCAAAGAGTCAGATCTAAGTGAGCTGAAGTGTGGCCTGAGTCTGGAATTTTAAAAAAACTCCCCAGGTGATTCTGTGGACAGCCAAAACCACTATTTTAAAAGGTTTCCCCAATGTCTTATTAACAAGTGATCAATTCCTGGTCATGCCCCAGGTGTTACTATTTCGACCCTAAAAATAAATATGAAGGCTGAATTCTCTCAAGTTGGTAATGCTATTTCAGCTCTTTTCACACAGAGGTAGTTTGCCGTACAGTATTGTTTCGTCATACAACAACGTGTTTGTGTGTGAGTGCGTGCCTGTGTGTATACGGCTTATAAATCTGTTGGGTAAATTAGATGGGTCTAAAAAGGAATTGAGGATTACAAATTATCTCTACCGGCTGTTGAATATTTCATGTCAATTAAACATTTGTAGAAACCAAGTACAGTATTATGATCCACTCATAACTATTACAAGACTGGCACATCTCCATAAGGCAATAGCCATTGCTGAGGCTACTGTACTACTCTGGCATGAATTATAATAAATTGGGATCCCCCTGGACATAATGAACAGTAATATAATTTTGTAGTTATTCTCCTAGCATGATGAAGCAGCAAGCCAAATTGAGTTTCTAGATAAATTTTGACACATGGGTCTTATTCCTAAAGAAAAAGAGCTATTGTTGCTTTGGCTTTGTTCCAGAATTCTGCAGAACTCCACATGGTAGCTTATTGTTGTATTACAAAAAGGTACTACAAGTATTTTTTCATGAAAAAGAACAAATTGCTAAGTTCAATTAGTCCTTTGGGGCAGAATTTGGAATTTCTTTTCAGTCTGGCTGCTGGATTCTACGTGAGCTATTGTTGGACTCACACAGGGGCAGTCCTAAAGGCCTAGGAACCGTAAGGCCACTGTGGGGGCTTCTAGTCGATGGTGGAAGGATCAAGCAGCCCTCTTCGCCACAGCAGCGAAACACGATGTTAACATCATTTTTTAAAAAATCAGCCATAGGAAAGGAGGTTAAGAAGTTGTGGCAGCATCAAAACAAATCTAGGCCTTTCAATTGACAATCTGAGAACTCTGCTTGGCATTTATGAGTGGATGTGATTTGAGGAATTATGTAAGAATAATCAGTTAAAGGATGGTTTTAATTTAAAAAATTAAGATAAACTGAAAACATACATGTAAAAACATCTCAGTTGACACTGTCTCTTATGCTTATAATAAGGATTCAAGCAAATGTGTATTTGAGAATTGGGCTCTGATCTCTAAGTATTTCTCAGGGAGAAAAGATTCTAGAGTTAAACACCTCATGGTAGTAGAAAGCAGAATTGGGGTATCATTGTATAGCCAAATTCAGAAGCTTGAGGAAAAGGACAACTACCATAGGAACTAGTGTTTCAGAAGCAAATTCTGCTTACAAGAGTTATTAGTTGACCCAAAGATTCTAGATGGGTTTGTAAGAGTGTCAAATCCAGTGTTTTCAGTTTGGAATTACTAGCATGATATAATGGAGGAACAGACATTTTCCTGCAACTCTTTTAGTAGTACTGGTTTGGACTTGGGTTATCTAACGCAGCAGTCCCCAACCTTTTTGGCACCAGGGACTGGTTTCATGAAAGATAATTTTTCCATGTACTGGGGGAGGGGGATGATTTCAGGATGATTCAAATGCATTACATTTATTGTGCACTTTATTTCTATTATTATTACATTGTAATATATAATGAAATATTATACAACTCACCATAACACAGTATCAGTGGGAGCCCTGAGCTGCTGTAAATACAGATGAAGCTTCACTTGCTTGCCCACCACTCAGCTCCTGCTGTGCGGCCCAGTTCCTAACAGGCCATGGACCAGTACCAGTCCACAGCCCGGGGTTGGGGACTGCAGATCTAAAGAACTCTCGGATTGTCCTAATTAACATTAATTCAGCCTTTCTGTCAGGCTTATGTGACATATGCAGTCCATCCATCAGTCAGTGGCATATTAAAATACTCTCCACAGGACCACAGAGCTGTGGGTGACCTCTGCATGGACATGATGTTTGCTAAGAAGGAATACTCCTATTTCTGCCCTAAGCACAGAGCAACAGCTATCAACTGTGATGGAAAAATTATGTTTATTTGGGAGAGGCTTGAAACATCTTGCTTCTCTCCCATGTAAATCCTTTGTAATAGAATCAGGGAAGTGATACAACATACTTACACTTTTGAGTAACAGTTTCCAAGCAAATGCACCAATGGAAGTAGAGTCTCATTTAGAGGAAGCTCAATTTAGGGCTCAGCTTGTTTTCCGGAAGCAAAAGATTGCTGTTAGATGGGGACAGACATGGGATATATAAGAATTGAAAGAAGATAAAAAGAGAGGCTTTTCTGTGTAGGTTTCTTCTGCAGTTATGTCTGTTGTCCTGGCAAATCTCGCTAGGACACCTTTTGGAAGAATCCAAAATTTGCAAGCCAAACTAGGCATTAACAGTGTTTCTTCAACAGCACACCCGTAGAAGCTGATTTTGAAGTTGACCTTTACTGCTCTCTGTGGATCTAGAATCATTCATTTAGCAGGTATTTATTGAGTGCTTACTTAGCACTGGGGTAACTCGCGAATGAGGCAAAATACCATTCCTGCCCTTATAGAGTTTACAAAGAAATGTGGGAGACTGATGTTTACTTGTAATTGTGATTAAGTTGCTTATAATAAGGAGATCTAACTTTGCCAGGGTGAGGGTGGGTGATAAAGGCATGCACCCTGAGGAAGTAACAGCCAAACATAAATCTAAAGGATGCACTGGAGACAGAGGTAAAGGAGTGGGGCAAAGTGTTCTGGACAGTGGGGAGAGCTTGTGCAAAGTCCTTGATTAGCAAGGAGATTGGTTTTGAAGGAACTGAAGGTCTAAAAGGGCTACTGTGGCTGGAGCAGGTCAGCAAAACAGGAGCGGAAGGAGAAGGGGCCAGACTGTGCAGAGCCTCCTGGGCCATTGCAGGAGTTTTTGCCATTATCCTAAAAGCAATGGGAAGGCACTGAAGGGGCAAAGCTGGGGAAGTGACATGTGCAGGCTGGTACTTTTAAAGAACCCTCTGGTAATAGGGTGCACAAAGGACTAGGGTTGGAATGAGGCATAAGTTCTGAGGGGCCCAGAGGAGGCTACTGTAGAAGCCTAGACCAGAGAGCTGGAATGAGGAAGTTGGCAGTGGAGGAGAGAAGTGGAAGCATTCGAGATATATTTAGAAGGTAAAAGGTAGAATGGTCAAGTCTTGGCTTAGATGCAAAGATGGTGGTTGAAATGCCAGTCTCTAGGGCAGTCTTGAATTTCACTTAACTGCTCTGGCCATCTCATTTGTCTGAGTGGTTATCTCTTTCTGGATGTTTGGGTTTAGCACATACAACTAAGTATGTGCTCTGAGAAACTCTGCTCATGAATAAAAATCACGCTGTCCTGTGATTCTCATTCATGGAACAATTGTATCTAGAGACAACTCAATAGGAAAACTATTAATAACTGGTGATAATATCATCTCACTTCTTCCAAATAAATGTTTTTCATTTTCAAAAGTTCTAAGTTCAGTTACTTGCAATATTTCTGCTGACATGGTAAAGGTTTATAAATCAAGATGCAAATATCATAGGCTTCTTACAGCTTATTATAGGAATGGCTATTTTCTTGGAGTTATTTCACTAAATTTGCATATGTAATCCAATGGAATATATTCATTTCAAATGATTCCGAGAGTCATTTTCATTTTTTTCTATTTTAAAAATAAGTTTTGTTTAATAACCTTACATTCCCAATCTGTATACTATTACTATTGTTACTCTCCCTCAGTAGTTCCGTAACATCTCTTCTAACTCTCAAACTCCATGATTTTTCTTTGTTCCTGCCTCTCTTGTTAGTGTTCATTCCCTCTCTTCCCTCAGTTTCCTGTCTTTCTCTCTGTGCAGAGGCAGTGGCTGGCATGACAGAGGAGAGTTAGAGTGTGCAGGGAGGGTAGTTCCAGAGACGCTGGGCCCCAGCCACTGCCAGTCCTCTCTCCTCAATTTCCTCTGTGCATTAGCTTCAAGTGCAGTCATTATTCATTTAGTCCTCAAGTAAAATGCTCTTTGTTGCAATGACAATTTTTCTTTAGGATAAGGCAAAATGGCGTATCAGTCTGATGATGTGGATTTTATAGCAACTGGCAGATTTTGTATGAGGAGTTTTTATAGTTGTTGGTTCCTTTTTTTTTTTTTTAAGTTGCCATTAGGATCAAGGAGGATTTTATTTCTTAACTGGGATTATTCCTTTATCGGATATTAATTTAGAAGCATTTTTTTCTCTACCAAATTCATAGAGATGCTGCATAGTTAATTTTTTTCCTTTTTAACTAGATTATCCCCATATCAGGTATTTCACAGAGCCAGGATAAATGTATTTAAGAGAAAATATCCATCTTATAAGTAATATTTTCCCCAAATACAATGAGGTCCATTTAAATGAATATCTGAAATAAAAATAATCCTAATGATAGATCTAATGCACTTTATATCAGACCCATTGAGTTCCTTTAAACCCTATTCAATAAATGCCTGATTAATAAATAATCCTGTTAAATGAATAAAACCCCAGTGTGCCAAATGGAGACATACAAAGCAATCATGATCAGACTTGTTATGGGAGAATGATAGATGAATAAATCTACTGTGCAATTAATTTATGACTGAACTATGATGAAATCCCTGTGGCAATACTAAATCTGTTAGAGGAATAGATTTATCATCTTCTTTCAAACAATTGTATTCCAGGGACTTTACAAAAATACTATTATCTGACTCTCATCATAACAGAGATATCTATTCATTTGCTTGGGCAAGAAGGTTCCTTCTGTGTAGTCAGAGCTAAATAAATGTTTATTGTTATCAATACTAACTGCAACAGGAGCCATGTGTGATTGAAACTACTAATGCTGATAGCTATTCTTATCTGCTTCAGTTTGTTTAAACTTAATCAAAGTTGCCTAATTTTTAGATATTTTGTTGTAAATAATTCTGCTTTTTAAAAGATGAGAAACACCAATAAAAACAAGCTATATGCTCTTGTGAAAACAATCTGTGTTACTATATAATGTGGTTCAACTTAGGTAATAAAGGCACAAATTTGGGGCTATGTTTTAAGATCACTGGGGATTAGCAGGATATCAGAGTGTTATTGCATATTTTAGCTTCAAAAGACACCCTACCTATTTCAGTGCTGTCGTCCTTTTAGACAGGCATTTATTGATACCAGAAAAAGATGCAAAACTACAAAAAATGTTTTTAACTAAAAGTTAGATAATCTAAATTCATGAGTGCTTAGATTCAGAGCATGGCAAGGTTCAAAGAGACTCAGGATCAAGAAACAAAGCATGTTTAATGCAATCTTCATTTTTGGGGGGTGGCAGGAGACTAGTGCTGATATTTTGAATCCCGTCCTTTTTACCAGTGGTGAGGGGATTTAAGAGACAAGATTTCAATAAAAAGTAGATTTGTGTAGTGTTAAGAAAGATACAGTCTTTAAAGTTAAAGACTGTGGGTTTTGTTTGTTTGTTTGTTCGGTTTTTCTAGATAAAATGAAGAATCTGTAGAGGTGAGGTAGAAGATGAGGGGGTCTCTTGAAATTCGAGAGAAGAAAATAATTTGTCCCATAGGGGCAATATTTGAAATTGGGTTTTATTAAAGTTTTAATATGTGTTCAAGTAAATTTTTATGCAAATTAAACTAAAAACATCATCTTAGTTTGAATCTAGTCTGCTCTTTTCACTGATAGTAGCTGGGCATTATACATTTTTTTGTTAATATAATATCTGTGCAGAGCAATCCCGTATATTCTTTTTTTTCTAGGACTTAATAACGAATAAATATTTTATAAATCCTATGTGTAATGGGTTTCATTTGTTTGTACAATTAATCATGACCAATATTATGTATATGGCATTGTTCTAAGGCATTTTTTGATATGATCTTGGGTATAAAGAAACAAAACCAAATAAAAATAATGACATGTAGGCCGGGCGCGGTGGCTCATGCCTGTAATCCTAGCACTCTGGGAGGTCGAGGCGGGCGGATTGTTTGAGCTCAGGAGTTCAAGACCAGCCTGAGCAAGAGCGAGACCCCGTCTCTACTAAAAATTAGAAAGAAATTAATCAGACAACTAAAAATATATAGAAAAAAATTAGCCGAGCATGGTGGCGCATGCCTGTAGTCCCAGCTACTCGGGAGGCTGAGGCAGAAGGATCGCTTGAGCCCAGGAGTTTGAGGTTGCTGTGAGCTAGGCTGACGCCACGGCACTCTAGCCTGGGCAACACAGTGAGACTCTGTCTCAAAAAAATAAAATAAAAAAAAAATGATGACATGTGTCTGACATGTCACTCATTTATGAACTACCTTCATGAATTATTGCCAATCCTCTGTTGTTTTAAAATGTTTTCTTTTTTTATTGTGGTTAAATATATAGATAACATAAAATTTACCATTTTAAGTAGTTTTAAGAGTGTAGTTCAGTGGTATTAAGTACACTGTATTATGCAGCCATCATCATCATCCATCTCCAGAACTTTTTCTTCTTCCCAAACTGAACCTCTACCTATTAAATAATAATTCCACATCATCCCCTCCCCTAAGTCCCTGGCAACCACCACTGTATTACGGTTATTAAGTATGAAATGTCCAATTTCCTTAAGTGCTAAGTTTGACAGTGGATATCTCTGACATTTCACTTTGATGCTTCTTGTTTTATGTTTATCGTGAAGGTACATCCTCAGTCTTTCAAACGCATGTTTTGGCTTGTGATGATCTTTCACATTTTTTTTTTAGAGAAATTTTTGTGAAACCATAGATAAGTCAAAAATTTGCATTATTTTCAAATATGAGTTCCATTATGGAACCAATGCAGCACAGACTGCTCGAAATATCAAGAAGGGTTTGGGAAGGCTGTGGCTAATGAACATACAGTATGTCAATGGTTTAAGAAGTTCCATTCTGGTGATTTTAATCTTGAAAATGAGCCACGTGGGTGACCAGAGACCAAGGTGGATAATGATGGGCTGAAAGCTGTAGTGGAAGTGAATCCATCTCAACCTACACGTGAATTAACAGCAAGATTTAATGTTAATATTCCAACAATATTGGACCATGTGAAACAAATCAGCAAGGTAATTCCACGTGAATTAAATGAGCATCGGAAGAGAAATTGTCTCGAAACTTGCCTTTCTTTGCTGTCACGACATAAAGGCAAATCATTTCTACAGTGTATTGTTATGTGTGATGAAAAATGGTTTCTTTTTGACAATTGCCAGTGTTTGGTACAACGGTTGGATAAAGATGAAGTGCTGAGACACAATCCAAAATGGAATATTCATCAAAAAAAGCTAATGGTGTCTATTTGGTGGTCCAGTGCTGGTATTATCCACTATAGCTTCGTGAAACCTGGTCAATCGATGACAGCGGATGACTCCTGCTACCAATTGGATGAAATGGTGAGGATATTTGCAATTAAGCAGCTGAGATTGATCAATAGAGACAGGCCAATCCTCTTGCAAGACACCTCTGGACCACATGTCACAAAACAACACTGCTCAAACTACAGAAGCTGGACTTGGAAACTCTCTGTCATCCACTGTAGTCACCAGACCTTGCCCTAACTGACTATCACTTCTTCCAGCCTTTGGACCACTTATAAGGAAAAATATTCAATTCTCAACAAGTTGTGGAAAACGCATTGCCACTTGCTCTCCAGACTTCTTTGCTGCTGGCATAAACAAGCTGCCATTAAGATGGCAAGGCACATACTTTGATTAATTGTACTGCTGCTTATTTGTGATATAATAAACTATACTTTTGATTCGAAATCAGACATTTCATATTTAATGACCTAATACTTTTGTCTGTATGAATTTCAGATAAGTGGAATCATACAGTATTTGTCCTTTAGTAACTAGCTTATTTCACTTATCATAATGGCTTCAAGATTCATCTGTGTTGCAACATGTGTCAGAATTTCATTCCTTTTTAAGACTGAATATTATTTCATTGTGTGTATATACTACATTTTGTCAGTCCATTCATCCATTGATGGATATTTGGGTTGTTTTCATCTTTTGGCTATTGTGACTAATGCTGCTATGAACATGGATATACAAATGTCTGTTGGAGTGCGTGCTTTCCACCTACAGATGGAATTGCTGAATCATATAGTAATTTTTTTTTTATTTCAGCATATTATGGGGGTACAGATGTTTAAGTTATGTATATTGCCCTTATCCCCCTTCCCCCCCAAGTCCGAGCTTCAAGCACATCCATCCCCTGGATGGTGCACATCGCACTCTTTGTGTATACATATACCCGTCCCCTCCTCCCCCCTCCCCCCTGCCCAATATCCAATAGATGTTATTCTTATATGTGCACTTATATGTTGATCAGTTAATACCAATTTGATGGTGAGTACATGTGGTGGTTGTTTTTCCATTCTTGGGATACTTCACTTAGTAGAATGCGTTCCAGCTCTATCCAGGAGAATACAAGAGGTACTATGTCACCATCGTTTCTTATAGCTGAATAGTACTCCATGGTATACATATACCACATTTTATTAATCCACTCATGTATTGATGGACACTTGGGTTGTTTCCACATCTTTGCAATTTTGAATTGTGCTGCTATAAATATTCGGGTGCAGGTGTCTTTTTTATGGAGTGTCTTTTATTCTTTTGGGTAGATGCCCAGTAATGGGATTGCTGGATCAAATGGTAATTCTACTTGTATCTCTTTAAGGTAGCTCCATATTTCATTTGGTAATTTTATGTTTCATGTTTTCTTTTGGAACTACCATACTGGTTTCCACAGCAGCTGCATCATTTTATATTCCCACCAACAATCACAAGTGTTTGAATTTCTCTACACCCTCACCAATAATTGCTATTTTCTGTTTTATTTTTTACCTTTTAAAATAATAGCCATCCTAATGGACATTAAATCATATCCCATTGTGGTTTTGATTTGCGTTTCCCTAATAATTAGTGATGTTAAGTATCATGTCATGTGCTGTTTGGCCATCTGTACATCTTCTTTGGAGAAATGTCTACCCAAGGTCTTTGTCCAGTTTTTAATTAGTTTTTTTTTTTTGATGTTGAGTTGTAAGAGTTCTTTATGTATTATGAATATTAATTTCTTATCAGATATATGATTTGCAAATATGTTCTCCCATTGTGTGGGTTGTTTCTTCACTCTGTTGATAATCTCTTCTGATGTAGAAAGACTTTTAATTTTGATAATGTTGAGTTTGTCTATTTTTTTGGCGCCTGTGCTTTTAGTTTCATATATATTTTCCATTTTGACTCACTATTTTTAATTGAATAAATTTATTTTAAAATAAAATATTAAATTACTGAAATAGAACTTTATATCACTTCTCATAAAAGGAATATTATCATATGAAAATAAAAAATGCTCATCCATCTTGCATCCCACTAGTGGTGAATATTCCACTTTGGGGAACGCTGTTGTAGAAAGAGCTGAGAGCTGTGGAGAACACAAAAAGAAATAAGATCCAATCTAGTCCTTTAGTAAGCCTTAAGCCTAACAGATGAGCTAAGTATTTGTAAGACATTATTTGTAATAGTGCTCCTAAGATGAATGAAGCTGCTGTAGGAATTCAGAGGTAGAGACTATTTACCATCTTGTGGGTGGTGGGAAGGGAACTTAAGGTAAGATTTCCCAGGGAAGGCCCATTTGAGATAAGCCTTAAAGGACCAGAAAGGTTTTAACATGTGTAGATGAAGAGAAGCATGAGCATGAAGAGAAACATGAAGCATTAGGAAAGTAAAAAGGATGTTTAGTAAATGGCCAGCCTAATCCATCCTGACTAAAATAAATGAACAGTGGGAAATAAGGCATGGAGGGTCATGGAAGCCCATGTCAGGTTGCCGTCTGTGCTTCAAATATTTTCCACCAGCTATCTTTTAATGTTCTTTTGCAGTCATCGTTTAAGGCTTCTGGCTTTTGTGTCTTGTTTAGGAAGGTCATCTCCCTCATAAAATTATTCAAATATTCTCTTAAATTTTCTTTAGCTATTTCTATAATTTTTCAAACCTTTGGTTTTATAATCCCATCTGGAATTTAGTTTTGTATATGATATGAGGTAAGATTCCAAATTTATTTTTTCTACATGGTTATTCATTTTTTCAAACAAAATGTATTAAATAGTTCATCTTTTACTCGTTCTGAAATACTTTTATCATATACTGTATATATGTAAGTGTGTCTATTTCTTTTCTTTTTTTTTTTTTAACTTGTTTTTTTGAGACAGGGTCTTGCTCTGTTGCTCAGGCTGGAGTGCAGTGGCACAATCATAGCTCACTATAACCTCAAACTCCTGGGCTCAAGCGATCCTCCTGTGTCAGCCTCCTGAGTTGCTGGGACTACAGGCGCGCACCACCACACTTGGCTAATTTTTCTTATTTTTTGTAGAGATAGGGTCTCACTATGTTTTCCAGGCTGGTCTCAAACTCCTGGCCTCAAGTGATCCTCCCACCTCGGGCTCCCAAAGTGCTGGAATTACAGGTGTGAGCCATGGCGCCAGGCCATGTATGTTTACTTCTGAATGCTCTATGTCACTGACTTGACAGTTTCCATTTTAATTACTCTATGTTAACAGTTATATTTTTATTTCTGATGGGGCAGGTCCCTTCTCATTATTCTTCTATTTAAATATTTTCTTGGCTGTTCTTCCTCATTTTTTCTTCCAGATGAACATCAAAATCTGTGTATTGGGTTAAAAAAAATACAGTGGTGGGCCAGGCGCAGTGGCTCATACCTGTAATCGTAGCACTTTGGGAGGCCGAGGTGGGAGGTTCATTTGAGTTCAGGAGTTTGAGACCAGCCTGAGCAAGAGCGAGACCCCGTCTCTACTAAAAATAGAAATATATTAGCTGGACAACTAAAAATATATAGAAAAAATTAGCCACACATGGTGACGCATGCCTGTAGTCCCAGCTACTTGGGAGGCTGAGGCAGAAAGATTGCTTGAGCCCAGGAGTTTGAGGTTACTGTGAGCTAGGCTGACACCACGGCACTCTAGCCTGGGCAACAGAGTGAGACTCTGTCTCAAAAAAAAAAAAAAAAAATACAGTGCTATATTAAAATTTCCCCAGGATTTGTTTTAATCAGGTATGGTAAGACACACAGACATGGAAATGGTTATCATGAAGGAAGAATTTTATACTTACAGATCCCTAGAAACAGTTGTCAAGCAACATCATTCAGGGCCACACGGGGAAGACCAAAGTTGGTCAGGAAGCAGAACCAGGGAACATGGCCCAGAGCCTTTATTGGTGTTTTCACAGGATAGAAAGGGTGAGCCAGGGTAGGTATGCAGAGTAAGCTTGGGATTGGATAGTTTAAATGATTTTGGTGGGCTCTGGGCTATAGGAGTGATCCCTAGTTGTTCAGTACCTGGCGCGTGGGAGATTTAGGGAAAGGGGAATATTGGCTTAGGGCAGGGGGAATATTAGTTTGGTGTGTGAGTTAGATAAAGAAGATAGTTGGGGATGTGGGCTCTGGATTGATTGGTTTGTATATCCAAGGTGCACCTGTAGGGGAGTTCTTTGCTGTCTCCAGGAATTAGCTAGTCCTGGGAGGGGCAATCTCTCTGTGATAAAGACCCCAATGCCAGAATATCAAGAATACAGAAAATAAGAAAATATAGTCAAAACAAGTTGTGATTTTCATTGACGCTGCATTGACTTATAGAGTAACTTGGTACTGAAATGGCATCATTACAATCTTTAATGTTCCCATCTAGGAACATGGTATATCTCTCCATTTAATTAGATATTCTCTTATATTTTCAGTGACATTATATACTGTTATATATATTTACATATTCTATATTATTTTATATTTTTCTTGCCCATTGTTATTAGGTTTATTCTTATAAATATTCCTATAATTTTTATCACTATTCTTTTTTCGCTATGGCTTCACAAAGTATGAAACCCTTACAGGATCTTATTCAATATTCAATCTTCATTTATTTTCCCAGCAAGTATTTGTTAAACACTTGTAAAGTTTTGGATCAGATTCTAAGGTAGCCACAAGGTAATCCCCTTCCTGGTGACCCTACTACATCCAAATCTGGGAGACCTGAGCATGCCTGCAGAGATGATGAACACAGGGAGGGCACAGATGGTGGAATAGGTCTCAGAGCAGTTGAGAATGGATGAGGTCAAGAACATAGGTAGGAGAAAGGAGAGGTAGAAGCAAAGAAAGACACAGGGAATCTGAAGTAAAGAGAAGTTATGGGACACGGTGTTTAGTAGCTTCAAAATGTTTTAATAACTTGGGAAACAGTCATCTGCTAAAAATGAGGGGGCAGGGGCAAGTTTGAGAGGTGGAGAGTATTTGTCATAATAAAAATGGAGAGCTTATTGGATTGCATGATGTTCCAGTGTCAATATGATCAATGGTCAAAGTCAGTGTGATTGTGTGACTTATGCTGATAGCATTCAACAACCACAGGAGTGGGTGAGGACCATGCAGTTGGTGAGATGATCCAGGTCTGAAGAGTAGCACGTTAGGTTTAGTGAGAGAGAGATCAGGAAGAACTGTAAGTGCACTGGAGGCTAGAGAGTGCTTACGGTTTCCTCAGAAATAGCCTCACTCGCACAGTTTTAAAAATGCAATCAGAAGATAATTGTGGGCACTTAAATAGTCCCATAGCTTCAACACTAATCATAACCAAAACAAAAATGTTACAAAGAATATTCTTTCAGTTTCTGTGGAAAGAATACCTGTGTTAGGGACTGGAATTGTTTTCAAGGAGTTTATTCTGAAAGATCTACTTTTTCGGACCATTTATTCAAAGAAGAGATACCATTTCTTCAAAGATTTGTGTTATCAAATCTGTAATATCTTCTGTAAGCATTCTAGTTAAATAATTCCCCTGCGTAGTCAAGTCACTTTGATGCTGGTTGTACCAGGGAAATGCCATGAATTCCCAGATGCTTTTTAAAAACAGATGAGTTATGATGACAAAAGTAATGAGACTTTTTGAATGTCTCATTTTTTATTATAACTTTTGAAGGAGTGAAGGATGTACCATCCCAAAATATGTCAAATTTGTATAATGATTATTTCAAAAACACTGGAGAAGCTGTGATTCCCGAAAGGGCTAGCTGACCTGTCTCTTCTTGCATGCAGCGAAATTCCTCTTGGGGGGGTACCCTCCCCATACCAAGGCAAGAAAACAGCCTTTATCATGAGATACTGGGAACTGAGGGCTGCAATGGACCTGAATACATCTACTTCCCAAAGTAACTATTATGTTCAACTAATTTTAACACCCCCTCCAATATATCTGCTCATGACTTCCCTAGAAATGTATTGCCCCTAGCCAGATCCCCTTTATCCTGACATTTCTTCTCAAATTTATCGTTCTTTGTCTAAAATGTATAAAAGCATCTTGCTTTGGCCACCTATTCGGAATTCACTCTCTTCTGAAGATCCCCATGTACGTATAGAACTAATAACATCTGTATGCTTTTCTCTTGTTGATCTGTCTGGTGTCAATTTGGTTTCTAGAGCCAGCCAAAGAGGCCACATAAGAGCTAAGGGGGGGTTTGGAGGTGATCTCTCTCTCCCCTACACTTTATATAAATTCAACATATGAATAACGCTTGAAGGTCAATTAACATTGTTAAGCATATACCATAATATAAAGTACTTTAGCATTTATGATATGAGAGACCATTTATTAAAGAAAATACCATTATATAAAAATGAGGCTAATAATTTCATATGAAAATAATACTGTATTAATTTGATATATTCATCCTAACAGTGAACATGATATTTTAAATTTTGCTGTCACATAATTATGCTGCTACTTTATGAAATGTTATACTGTCACCTAGAAAAACCCTTCTTTGAGTGTAGATCTGTGATCTTCAGCTTTAGATGGCAGGTTGTAATGTGTTACCGAGGTATTTTTAAGCAAAGAGGTAGGAAAAAACCCCTGGCTGAGTCATAAAGCTAAGGATTCTTTCTTTCCTAATCTGCCTGGTGCAAAGGTCTCTAGGATAACACTGGCCTTTAGCAAAGAACTGAAACACCTTCCTAGTTTCACAAGGCAAACTGGGTAGTGGTTGTGGTGTTAGGTTTGGAATGAGGAGATATCTTAAGGTTGTGAGTCATGGTTTGTATAGTTATTGCATTTTTAAAAAGCAGCAAAAAGCATTCAAAGAGAAAGTGAGAGCTAGACGGATCTGAAGACCAAATGCTTCTGTACTAGTCAGCAAAGGGTACTGCTGTGACTATAAATCACCATTTGATACAGGGTTCTTAACTCCTCGACTCTCTTGGTTATCTGTACTGCTTTAAAAAGTATGTTTCTGTAAGAAAAGTGAACACACATTAAAGCAAGTGATTGTAAGTAAAGAAGTTGATTCATTGTGCATTGGAATAAATAATGCCTCAAAGTTTACTCGGTGGTGGCAATGAAACCAAAATCCAAAGCTACATCTTTGACTGAAGTTTGCTAACATCTCAGGAAGTAGGTTGAAGTGACAGTGAGTAATATGAAAAAGCAGACATATTTCTTGCCATGATATTTTACAGCTGTCATTGGCAGTGTGTTTTCTTGAACTGATATCAGCTACTATTTATACACTTAAAATTTCTGGTCAGATCAGGGTGAAAGGTTGTGGTACCCACATATATAAAATAGTATAATAATGTTCTATTCTTTTTGGAACAAATTTGTTACAAGAAATGTCAGATGAGTCATTTTGCTCATGTCAGATATTTAAAAGTAATGGAAAGATGCCAACGTGGAAGCCCAGTAATTCATGCACTGGTGTAATGGAGCAAATGAAATGCAAAGCTCTTGTACAGGTCCAATTTCAGCACCAAATGCTTACCTGTCAGTCAGCAAAATTGTCCCTGAATAAAAATGAACCCCATCTGAGAGGCAAAGCATTTTAATATACATCACATTCTTTGACTCTATTGCGAGGTAGAAGCTGCATGGAAAGAAAGAGAATGCTGTTGAAAAAGACATTTAACAGCAACCCCTGAGCATGCTGAAAATCTTGCTCGCACTGCTGCCCACAAAAGGTTTTTGGTTTGCCCTTTCTCTCCTGAGCTATTGACAAACTCTTTAGCATTGCTCTCCTCCTCCCCTCTGTACCTCTTATCTACATGGAAAGGCAGCTGATTTACCCCAGACAGTGAAGATTTGGCCACTCAGGGATGTGGAGACCAAGTTTTAGACAGGTAACTTTATTGCAGTCTGGGTGCAGCTGGGGGATGCATTTATGGAAGTGACAATTAAAAATGTGTGTCACACAAATCGAAAGTCAGACATCCCCTCGTAGAAATGATTATTATGGCCCAAAGTGAATGCCATTCTTTTGAAAACCTTTTCGTTTGGAATCGGTTCCCACTTTTCTATATGAGCAAGCATCTTACAGAAATGAAGTGTCCTCGTTTTTTTTAGACCCAATTCCTTGTGGTTTTTAAAAAGCAAATGAGAAAGTTAAGAATTTGTGTGCTTCAGTGCCCACGCACCCAGGGATTCTTGTACCCTACCTCTAGGAGTCATGATTTGTTCTACCTTTGAAATGTCTGTTTTCCATTTCTGTGTTTTAAGACTCTAAGTGCTTATAGGAACCCAAGCAGCTATTGAAAACCAGTAATGACTAGTTCTTCTAAATGCTAATGATTGAGAATGAACTAGCAATCAGGGCTCAAAAATAAAATAAAATAAAATAAAGTGTGCTGTATTAGAAATGATAATAATTAAATCAAGCCAAGGTGCCCTATACTTATGACTGCACTAATGCTTGAAAAATTATGAGTACAGAGAAAATTTACATAAATCCTCTTTAAATGATGTATGTGGAAAAAAAAGAAAGAAAGAAAAACCATGGTCACAGGACTGAATTTATTTTAATCCCCTGGTTCAAGTGGTCCTAGAAATAATCATACTTGTATCAATCTATATTGCATGACTTTTGTAAGATGTGAAAATAGTGTTTTTCACTAAATTGTCACTTATTATTGTTCATTTAGGGCCACTAACATAGAAAAATTTCTCAGCTACAGTGTCAAAAGAATAGGGACAATTTGATGTTTTCTTTTGATGCTGTTTGTTGATATCTAGACCACTGTAGCTTGATTGCCTAACATTAAACCTATAATAACAGTGCAATCATAGCAGTATCATCATGAATGTTGTTACAATAGAAACAACATTTACACGGCTTCAGAATGGTAATTATCAAACTTTTTGTCATGAAGCGCTTATTTGCTAGCATTGATCTGCCCCGGTCAGTTGTTAGCTCTTCTCATCTGAGGTGTATTGATTGTATAATCAGTAGATAGAGGCTGTGGGCAGATGAAATTCAGTGTTGTTGGGCAAATTATCGGCTGCTTGCCTGTTGACCTGGACCCTGCTGGTTGTATCTTAGATGCTGGTGGGATTATTACTCATTTCAGTGACCCTACTTTATGACAGAGCACTCTGTATTATTATAAAAGATAAATGTCATCCTGCTTGCTGTGGTTGTGGTTGACTACACAAGTGTCAGAATATAGCTAGTCTGGAAACTAGGCGGTACGAGTATGTTTCAGATGGCATCAAAAGGAGAAAATTTCAAAGACTTACCTTTTCTGGATTTGTCTCTCGATAAGAATATAATAATAAAAAATCCTGTGTGTATCTAGCTGATGATAATAATGATACTTTCATGTGTATAGCACTTTATCTTGTGCTAAAGTTGTGACAAGCCAGTTAATATTCTTATTTTACCAATAAGAACACTGAGGCATAGATTAAGCTAAGCAAATGGGCTAAGATCACATGGTCAATGAGCTGATAATTAAATCTACTTCCTCTGAATGGAAGTCGAGGTTTTTATGTTCTATTGCTCTGCCTTATTAGGTTATCCAACCCAACCATTAAATACGTATATACTGAAAGATCTAAGGTTTTATCCTGCTGGATTAGAAAATAAAAACCTTAATGTTATTTAAATAAATTATTGCATTGAGTAATGTTTGAGACTATTTAAGGCCTAAGTCTAACATGGGACTATTTTTAGAGCCAAAATCATTTTATATAAAGAGCAATGTGAATTTTATAGCTGGTGGCTATTATTTAAAATCTAGATGTTTTTAGTAGAATGTTTCATTTATGTGGGAAAATTCTTCAGTTATTTCTTTTGCTATATCTTATTTTCCTTGATCTGTCTTCTCTTGCACTTTAGGATCGTTCTATCCATCGCAGGTGAGTATTCGATGGCATCACATCCTAATACCTACACGAAGCCTTTCTGACACTACGTAGAAGCACAGAAAGAATGTCTGAAGCCTATTTTGATATTCAGATTGCTCCACAAATAGATATATGTGAAACTGACAGTGTTCACAATGGCATTTTCACCCTTTCTCTCAGAAAAGGGCATAAAAAGAGTATACCTCACTAACAATGCAATGACATAAAATATTAATGTTACGGTGCTGATAATTCAAATCTCCAAATAGCAATATACATGAAGGGACGCTTTAACATTGTTCTGCATTTCTAAATGCACTGGGTCGTACCTGGTAAGCTGTCTCATTCTTTCTGCCAACTCCTTGACCATTGTTTTATAAAGATCAGTGGTTACCTGCTCATTGTATTTTAAAGGCTTACTCACAGCAAGTAATCCAATAAGCACGTCCAGCAGTACCACAGTCCTCTTTGATCCTTAAATTTTGCAGCTCTCAAATCATAATTGGGCAATGACTTTTTTCCTCCTTGAAAACTATTTTACATTCTTACTTTTAAAAGACCAAATGACCGATCTCTTACGCAAAATATTATGGGAGATAATAGGTGAAGTACGTGAAAGGTACATGCAGAGGTGGCTCGGAGTTGAGATATTTAGTAATTTCTCTCTCTGTGAGCTCTGAAGAAAACAGCTGTTTGCGTGCTCCTTTAACAGATTGCTTACCTACACTAGGCAAATAACTAAAAACGTAACTCCCAGTTTCTGGAATTTC
Organism: Indri indri; assembly: GCA_004363605.1. Lineage (NCBI taxonomy): Eukaryota > Metazoa > Chordata > Mammalia > Primates > Indriidae > Indri > Indri indri. The sequence continues at coordinate 12,898 of RJWJ010000346.1, read as the reverse complement.
AAGCCTTTCAAGAGAAGCCTAAATTTGTGTGCATATTCCTTTCCTTTACCTTATGACTGCTGAAATAACACACTGACTATCAGAGTACTATTTAAAAGAAAATGGTTATCTTTTTCAGAAATTCTAATTGTCCTGATACCCCCCAAAATCCTAAAATATATTTAATACTTAATAGTCATTATTTGTGTACTGATTCTATTGTACTGTTTACTCTTCATAGCTGACCTATTTTAATATTTCCTGTATTGCTTAATATACAAGGAACTTAAATATTGATTAAAATGGACTAGACATTCACTCAACAAGTATTTATTGGGTGCTTACTAGATATGAGGTATGGTGGGAGACATCAGACAAACAATCCATGAACAAGACACATACAGTCCAGCTCTTGAAGAGCTTATGATGAAAAAGAGATAAGATAAACATTAAGTAACTTATGACATAATTAATTTTTTTTTTTTTTTTTTTTTGAGACAGAGTCTCGCTTTGTTGCCTGGGCTAGAGTGAGTGCCATGGCGTCAGCCTAGCTCACAGCAACCTCAAACTCCTGGGCTCAAGCAATCCTTCTGCCTCAGCCTCCCGAGTAGCTGGGACTGCAGGCATGTGCCACCATGCTAATTATTTCTCTATATATATTTTTTTAGTTGTCCAGATCATTTCTTTCTATTTTTTAGTAGAGACGGGGTCTCGCTCTTGCTCAGGCTGGTCTCGAACTCCTGACCTTGAGCGATCCACCCACCTCGGCCTCCCAGAGTGCTAGGATTACAGGCATGAACCACCGTACCCGGCCCACATAGTTAATTTTTAATGCAAGTTTCACTTTAATATTGTATGTTTAAACAAAATTAAGGACACTAGAGGTTTTTCCAAAAAGAAATCAGATCAATTTTATGCTTCTCAAGGACAGGAGCCTTTAAAAATCAACCTTTAAAACTCAATTTATTGCATTTAAAAATAAAATGCACACATTGTAAGTTTATATTTCAATGAGTTTAGACAAGTGTATACAAATATCCATATATAAGTATATATATTATATATGGGTATATGTGAGTATATATATGTATATATAAGCATATACATACATAACCGTATACATTATAATATCACCTCATTCAACATATAGGATATTTACATGATCCAAAAAAGCTTTCTTTGTGCTCTTTCTTAGTGTACAACCCATGATTTTACCCAGGCTTCTAGAGTTGTCTTTCTTCGCGTTTCAGATAAATGAAATCATGTAGTATGTCCCCTTTGTGTCTGACTTCTTTTGCTCAGGCTGATGTTTCTGAGAATAATCCATGTTCTTTTGTGCATCACTAGCGATTTCCTTATTGTTGCTGTTTAGCATTCTATTTTATCAATATGCCACGATTTGCTTATTCATTTGTCTGTTGATTGACAAAAATGGTCCTTAATCTATTGCCCATATGTTAGATGAAAGTAGTGATATATTTTTATTTGTGAGCTGTGGAAATGTACCAGAGGACCTGGGATATTACCTTATATTCGCCATGTATGAATAGTGTTGGCCCACATTGAAATAATTTTTATCCCCAAATGAAAGTATATCATAAAGATAAGTCCTATCCGTACAAACTATTTCACTGATAATTTATGGATAATGCTAAATGCTAAGTTGTTGAGTAGATGCTGAACTAAAATGTGAGATAGTAAAATTAACCTGATTCTGTGCATTGTGGGCTACTTATAGAATACAACAATGATTTTTGGAATCAAATTCACTCACAACAAATATTTGTGAGTGTCTGCTACACATAAAGCATAGTATTCAATTCTATAAGGCAATAGAAGATAAAGAAGATGAAGTTCCTTCCCTGGAGGTCTCGTGGCCTAAAGTGAGAAATTGGGTATCTGCATGAAATGATAAAAAAAAACAAAACAAAACAGTAAAAAAGCTTGTTGATTAAACCGGAGCAGTTTTAGTGTCCAGCTTTTTAAAAGGGGAGTAAATTATACCTCCTATAAGCCAGTCAGGTTAATTTTGATACCTTTAAAGATTCTGTGCTAGATGAAATCATTGAACAATCAATTAGTCACCACATAGGAGAGCATGAAGCACTGAGTAGTCACTATCTTGGCTTTGCAAAGAGCAAATTGTACCAGATCAATTTAATTTCCTTCTTCAAGAGATTGACAGTTTATACAGACATTTAGGAAGCAGGATATGTAATTTATCTGAACTTCAGAAAGGATTTTGATTCAGCCACACATGGCATTTTAGCATTAACTCAAAGGATGTGGTGCAGTCCAGACCATATTCCTGGAGGAAAGGGCCTGCTTCACTGAGGGGTCACATTTGAAAAGTGTTATGTAGGGCTTGGTGTTAACAATGAACCTGATTTTATAAACCCATATCCTAATGTTGAGGTTATTCTGAGTTTCTATTTGTATCGTGGATAAATAATTGGAAATAAACTCATGTTGGCAGAGGAAAGCCTTGATACGAGTACTTTGGAAGATGTTATAGATTAAATGAAATGATCTTAAACCATAAAAGTGAGCCATTATATGCTCTGTGAAGGGCAGTAAGATAGTCCAAAATAACATGCTGTAGTGATCATGAACAGTACCAAGGATAGATGCAAGATGGGAGCAGTTTGGCTACAAATAAGACAAAGAAAGACTTGGGAGTCATAGTGGAACTCAATCCATGTATCACTGATCAATTCTGTGTTATTATATATAAGCAACATGTAATTTTAGGTTATGTAAAGAGGAAAATTATTTGCAAGTATGAGGAGCTCAGAAGTCATTACTCTGCAATAGTCAGTTTTAATCACAACTCTCAAACTGTTCTAATTTTACACTGCAGGGAAGCTAGAGTGTCCAGAGAAAAGCATTGTAAATATTAATATGTAAGAAGATGAATAAAGGTTTCTTTAAAGTTCGGACAAGAGAAAGGAGACTACTCTTCAAATTGTACAGAGGTATCATTTCATTTTAGTCATTTATTGAGTAGCCAGCTCTTTGTTAACTTGTCATGATAAGCTTATGGAACAATTATTTTGTTTTAATTTTTACAAAGGAGAATATAAAGCAAATGAGCTTAAATGTAGCAGGAGTTTAGTTAGGTAAAGGATGAACTCTTTTACTGTTGAAATCATTAAACACCAAAACATGTCATCAAAGAGTTTCTGAAATAATTTTTCTTGAAAGCTGTTTGAAAACAGAATAGTCAGCCTTCTGCCCAAGGTGGCATAGGTGTTGAAGGCTTTGGTTTAGTCCAGTGATTCCAAAATCTGACAGTGTCAGGGTCACTTGGATAGAATTTTTTTAAAAACAGCTTTACAGAAGTGTAATTGATCTACTATAAATTGTGCATATCTCAAGTATGTAATTTGATAGATTTTAACATATGTATACATTCATGAAATTATCACCACAATCAAAATAATGAACATATTTATCACTCCCATGATATTTCTCATGCCCCTTTGTAGTCCTTTTTCCCACCCCTCCCTAGGCAAACATTATCTGCTTTCTGTCACTATAGATTAGTTTGCATTTTCTAGAATTTTACATAAATAGAATCAAATAATTTCTATTCTTTTTCATCTGGCTTCTTCCATTAGCATAATTATTTTGAGATTCATACATGTTGTAGTATATTTCAGTAGTTCATTCTGTTTTTTATTGCTGACTAGTATTCCATTATATGGATATATACAGTGTGTTTATCCACTAATCCACTGATGGACATTTGGTTGTGTCCAATTTTTGGTTATTACAAATAAACCTGTTATTACATTTATGTGCAAGCTTTGGTACAGACATTTCTCAAGGGTAAATACTTGGGAATGGAATGCTTAGATCATGTGGTAGGTATATGTTTAACTTTTTAAGAAACTGCCAAACTATTTTCCAAAGTAATGGTTATATTTTGTATTCTTGATAGCAGTGTGAGTAAATACTGTCAGTGCTTGGGTGGTAAGTCTTTTTAGTTTTAGCCTTCTAATTAGATGTATTAGAATCTCATCATGGTTTTAATTTAAACTTCCTGAGTGAGCATCTTTTCATGTACTTTGTCATTTATATGTCTATTTATACTGTTCAGTGTTTTTGCGGGGGGGGGTTGCCAATTTAAAAATCTGGTCATTTTTTTTTCTTTTCATTGAGTTTTGCAAGTTCTTTTGAACCCGGGTCCTTTAGCAGATACAGTTTCCAACTTAAGATAATTCATCTTAAGATTTTTTGACCTTACTGTGGTGTGAACACAATAGGCATTCAGTAGAAACCGTGTGCTTTACTGCGTGCTGGGCAGTGGCAGTGAGCCACAGCTCCCAGCGAGCCACACATTTTATTTTTAATTTGCAATGAGTTTATTAGGATGTATCCCCATTGTAAGTTGAGGAGAATGTGTATATGATTTGCAAATACCTTCTCTGAGTCTGTAGCTTGACTTTTTATTCTCTTAACCAAGCAGAAGTTTTAAATTTTGAGGTCCAATTAATCTCGTGTGTGTGTGTGTGTGTGTGTGTGTGTGTGTGTGTGTGTGTGTAACAGATCACGCATTTGGTTTTATACATAGGAACTTTCTCTTTATCTAACCCAAGGTCACATATATTTTCTCCTTAGTTTTCTTATTAATGTTTTATAGTTTGAAGTTTTACAGTTAGGTCTATGATTCATTTTGAGTAGTTTTTAATTGTACATGGTGCAAGGCATGGATCGAGGCTCTTATTCTACGTATGGATGTCTAATTGTTCCAGCATTATTTGTTGAAAATACCGTCCTTTTTCCATTGAATTGTCATTGAACCTGTGTTGAAAATTAGTTGTCTATATATGCGTGGGTCTATTTCTGGATCTGTATTCAGTTCCACTGATTTACTTGTCCACCTTTACAGTGAAACTATGCTTGCTTGATTACTGTAGCATTATAGTAAGTCTCAAAATCAGGTATTATTAGTCCTCCAACTTTGATCTTCTTTTTCAAAGATATTTTGGCTATTCTAGGTCTTTTACATTTCCATGTGAATTTTAGAATCAGATTGTCAATTTCACTTTGATTGCCAGGATTCTGGTTGAGATTGCGTTGACTCAATAGGTCAATTTGGGAAGAAGCAACATCTTCTAACCCATGGATATGGCATATTTTGTCATTAATTTAAATTTTAAATGTCTCTCAACAATATTTTGCAGTTTTCAAAGTATGGGTCTTGAACATCTTTTATGAGATTTATCCCTAAGAATTTTATATTTTTTATACTACTGTTAATTTTATTATTTTTACATTTTAATTTCCAATAGTTTGTTGCTGGTATGCAGAAATACAACTGATTTTCCTGTATTGACCTAGTATCTTGTGACCTTATTAAACTTACTTATTAGTTTTAGTAGTTTTTTGGTACATTCCATAGAATTTGTCTATGTTGTCTGCAAAGAATGACAGTTTTACTTATTCCTTTAATTATTCCTTACTTATTCCTCTAGATGCATTTTATTTCTTTTCTTCCCATGCTACACTGGCTAGAACATCTAGTATAGTGTTTAATAGATGTGATACAAGACCAGAAGAACAGGCTCCACTTGTACTCACCATCAAATTGGTACTAACTGATGAACACTAGGGTGCTCACATGGCAGTAATACTCTCCAGGGATTAGGGGGATAGGGGGGTAAACCCGCAACTAAAGGACACGGGGAGCATTGTAGGGGGAAGGGCACGCCTCTAACCCTTGCTCGGGTGAGGCAAAGACATAGCGTGTAACCATAATGTTTGTACCCTCATAATACCCTGAAATAAAAAAAAAAAATAGTTGTGATAACAGAGGATACCTATGCCTGTGAGGGATATTGGTGTGTAGTTTCCTCATAATGTCTTTATCTGTTTTTTTATCAGGTTAATGCTGTCTTCAGAAAGTGAGTTAGACAATATTCTTCTTTTTCAATTTTCTGAAAGAATTTGAGAAGAATTGGTGTTATTTCTCCCGCAGTGGTAGAATTCATCAGTGAAATCAACTGGGCCTAGAATTTTCTTTGTGAGAAAGTTTTTAACTACAAATTTATTTTCCTTAATAGATACTGGAATATTCAGTTTCTTTCTTCTTGAGTAAGCTTTGATCGTTTGTGTCTTTCAAGGAATTTGTCTATTTCATCTAAGTTGTCAAATTCATTGATATAAAGTTACTCATAATTTTACTTTGTTATTCTTTTAATAACTGTAGAATCTGTAGTGATGCCACTTTTCTTATTCCTGATATTGGTAATTTTTATCTTCTCTCTAGCCATCTTGGTTGATCAACTGTTTTGGTGTCTCAGTACTTGTGTTCAAGTGACTCTTATTTTACTTAACAGTAGCCCCAAAGTGCAAGACAGTGATGTTGGCAGATTGTTTTAATTGTTCTATTTTATTATTAGTTATTGTCATTAATCTCTTCTTGTGCCTAATTTATAAATTTAACTTTATCATAGGTATGTATGTATAGGAAAAAGCATAACATATATAGAGTTTGGTGCTATCTGTGGTTTTAAGCATTTACTGGAGGTCTTGGAATATATCCCCCAAGGATAAGAGGGGACTACTGTACATTATGGTCAGAGAACATATTTTGCATGGCATAAATCTTTTAAAATGTATTGAGACTTGTTTTATGGCCTACATTATGGTCTAGGTTGGTAAAGCTTCCATTGGCATTTCAAGACTGTGTTCAACTCTAGTTGGGTGGTGTGTTCTATAAATGTCAGTTAAAGTTGGTTGGTAGTGTTATTTGAGACTTCTATATCCTTACTGGTTTCTGTCTACTTGTTATATCAAATATAACATGTTGAAATCTCTGACTATAATTATAATTATTTATAATAAATCTCTTGAATTTTATTTTGAGAAATAGATGTGTTACTGGGAAACAGCTTCACCCTCTCAGACCTTTTAAGATTTGTTAGGTGGGACCAGGAAAGAGTTTGTATAGGGCTAATTTTTCTATGTTACTAAACCAAAACTCTTCTGTGTACTCAGCCCAATGCCAATGAATTAAGAGGCTTTTCCTGTCAGGCTAGCAGAAACACGCACAATTCCCAGTTCTATGTGAGCACTGGATACTATTTTCAAATAGGTCTTTCCCTGGCCTCTGGTAGATTTCTCACACACACATGCTTACCAATACTCTGGCGAATACTCGAAGGGGGCACTTTTCAGATCTCCTGGGTTCTCTCTCTACACAGCTCTCTACTCTGATACTCTATCCTTTGAACTCTAGCCACTTTGTTTTTCCCAGACTTAAACTCAGGTACTTTGCAGGGTTCCATTAAGGTTTCCCTGTCCCTGTGCCACAGCCTGGAAATTCTCCCAAACTTGAGGCAATTTGTAGGCTCACCCCATTCGTTTTCCATCTCTTAGGGATCAGTGTCCTTCATGCCTGATGTGCACTGTCTTGAGTACCACAGTCTCATTTATTATGTTTGATTTGTAGTTCTTTCAGCTGAGAGAGTAAATCTGGTCCTTGTTACTCTACTTTGATTTAAAGCAGAAGTCTCCCCGGAGGCCATTTAGAAAGACGAATTCCTGAGTCTATCACAGACCTACTGAATCTCAATTTATGGACAAATCCAGAAATCTCTAACGAGCTCTTCATATGATTCTGCTGTACACCCACATTTTAAAAACACTGATTTTATCAAATATAATCTTTTTAAGTCCAGTACAATCATCAAGCATCTAGGGAGGTGGCATTTCTCAAGAAGCAATGAAGTCATAATCAGCCTCTGAGTTTCAACTTTGAACAGCATCACAGGCCTGTATCACGGAACCGTGCAGGTCCCACAGTAGAAAACTGTCAGGAGGCCACTGGTTGTAAGAATTCTTCTGTTTACTTGGGTAATTAAAATTATATAAATAGATTCCTTTCTGTTTTTGTAGCCAACATAAGATTGAAAATTTGCTTCAACTTGCCATGAAATCAAAACTTTTTAGAGAAAAATTACATTTTTATAAGGAAAATGAGTTTGCCCATGTTACTAATTAGATCTTAGCTGTTAAAGTGTGGAATGATTAAAATCCTTTTCAATAATTGCAAAATTTCCCCTGATAAAAATCACCCTAGAGGTTTTTTATTATGCAGTATAGTTTCAAGTTAGTCATTTTCTCTTCTTGAGAACAGCTTTCTGTCTGAGGGTGTCAGTGGTGGCAATCCCATAAGTGCATGTTGGTTGACTGGTTGATTTATCCATAACAGATTTGATGAACTGGGGTGTGGCCGTTTTTACAAGGGCGCAACTTCCACACAGACTAGCTAACTATCTGTATAACTCAGTTCCAATCCTATGTAGGTGGTATTAAGTTATGAATAATGGATGTCCCTTAGTTACCTACATATTTCTATTTTGGTTTGCTAAATATGGAATCATTTAAAAATCTAATTTCCATAATTATTTGCAGTGAATCTGTAATCAATAATAACACCAACCAGTGATATCATCAACTTATGTAGGAAACATGTCATTTTCTAGGCTCTTTATTAATCCTAATTTATATTCCAGTGAAAAATGGAGACATAATATTATATAGCAGATGATGTGTAAGTATATATATTTAATCCCTCCAGCTCAGAGATTCTTAAGCCTTATTGTATCATGAGCCCCTTTAGTATCTGGTGATGCTGTTTAAGGATCCTTTCTCAAAATGATGTTTCAAATGTATTAAATTAAAAATATAGAAGTACAAAATACCAATCACGTTGAAATACAGTTATCAAAATATGTTTAAAATCATTGTAATATAGTACTATATATGCTTCCTTATTAATGTAAAAAAATAATAAGATGTAGTTGTAGCTCTATTGTAATTTTTTGTTAAGAATGAGCTACTAAGTAGTATTTTGTAACAACTGCAACAACTATGTTAGATGAAAATACTATTGTTCATAGCCTACACTTGTAATAGAAGGAAATTCTAAATTTCAGTTAGTTTAGTAAAAATAAGGATTTCTTTTCTTCCAAGTTCATAGACCCCCTGAATTCTGTCCATGAATCCTAAGAACCCCTGCCTTCTTGTTAGTTTTAGTGAAAACATAGTTTTTAATCTCAAAAACAAAGTTATGCAAAAATAAATTGTGAAGGAATGTGGGAGAAAAAATGAAGTTCCAGTTTTCTTGTGGAATTGGAATTGGTTGAAAGGCTTTATTAACATGATATACTGTACATTTTTTTTTTTTTTACATTCCATTACTTCCTGCTGGAATTAGCATTGTCCTCCTCAATGAGCCACTAATGAACAGCCTGACAAGTATGGCTTAATCATACAGCACTTTTAATCTGCAAAACCTATTTAGAATGTTAGCACAAAATAGAAATATAATGATATAAGGAGAGAATTATATACCATAATGAAATCTTAACTCAGAAGACCTAATTGGCAGCAACATTGGGACCCTTAAAATCAGAAGTCCTTTGGGTCTTGTCTTAGAAACTTACTTGTTAAAGGCTCTGAATGGTGAGAAGATAATAAAAAAAAATGAAAAGAAAGAATAGATAAAGTGATGTTTGCAAAATATGAAGTTCAAAAGAGCTACATCCCATCACAGGTGTTCAGTACATATGCCAAACCTCATATTTGCAAGTTGCTAACTGGAATTGCATGATTAGATTGAGTAATTGCACATGTTGGTAAAAAGCCGTAATTACCTAAGAAAAATATATGCATTTTGTCTAGGTGGGGCTTACCCTTTTAGTATGTCTTTTAAATTCTGACCAATTATAAATCTGTTAGCAATGTGGAGAGTAAGTGGATCTTGACATATGTGAGTCCTCGATCATTGTTTACTAAACAATTAGCTTTAACATTTAAGATGGAATGGGAAAAACACTTAAACCTAGTGAGAATTACCTGGGTATGAGAAGCTTTGAGACTTTGTTAGAAATTGCTGTTGTTCTCCATTTCTCAAACATTGTGACAATAACTCATAGTTTATTTACAAATGGAAAGTAACACTTCATAATACCTGGCAGCTTTCAAAACTAGATTATATCTGTCCTTGTCTGAAGGGCTCTAATAACACTATTGTAAGATATTTTCTTTTGACCATCTGGCAGTTCCTAGGAACCAATCTCTCTCAACATTTTATAGTTAGTGCACTGGTTACAGCTAATCCTTTCAGTGAATGAGCTGGAAAAAATGTAGATACATCAATATCATATTCTTTTAGAGCCCATTTAATCCATGCCCTATTATTATTTCGTTTAATAGGGCCATTATCTTCTGTGGAAATGAAAAGTAATTTGTCAGAATCATTTTTTTAAAATCTAAAGATCAATCTATGTAAATTTTTTAAAAATAAAAGAAACCATATATATATATTTTTTTTAAGAATCTCTTAACTCCAGTGAGAGTGGCTTTTATCAAAAGGTCCAAAACAATAAATATTGGCATGGATGTGGAGAGATAGTAACACTCATACACTGCTGGTGGGAATGCAAACTAGTACAACCTCTGCAGAAGGTAATATGGAGACACCGCAAACAGCTACAAGTAGAACTGCCATTTGATCCAGCAATCCCATTACTGAGCATCTACCCAAAGGAAAAAAAGACATTCTGTAAAAAAGACATCTGTACTAGAATGTTTATAGCAGCACAATTCACTATTGCAAAGATGTGGGAACAACCCAAGTGCCCATCGACACATGAGTGGATTAATAAAATGTGGTATATGTATACCATGGAGTTCTACTCAGCCACAAAAAACAATGGTGATCTAGCACCTCTTGTATTATCCTGGATAGAGCTGGAACCCATTCTACTAAGTGAAGTATCCCAAGAATGGAAAAACAAGCACCACATCTACTCACCATCAAATTGGTATTAACTGATCAACACTTAAGTGCACATGTAGTAGTAACATTCACTGGGTGTCGGACAGGTTGAGGGGGAGGAGGAGATGGGTATATTCACACCTAATGGATGCGGTGCACACCATCTGGGGGATGGACACGCTTGAAGCTCTGAGTCAGGTAGGGCAAAGGCAATACATGTAACCTAAACCCCATAATATGCTGAAATTAAAAAAAATCTCAAACATACTCATTAAAAAAAAATCTAAGAAATGGAAATTTAGGGTTTAGATTCCACACACACACTTAGGTATTATATTCCAATCTGGGTTCTAAAATGTTTAGTCTAATAACCAAGCTTGCATTGAGCTGACAGTATTCCTGAGAAGGAGTTTATGTTAACAGTGGAGTTGGCACCTCAGCAAGGTCAATAAAAACAACTTACATGTTACTGTTATTGTTTGCTTTAAGAAGCTAGGAAGAGATTCATTCCAGGAAGGGAATTTTATGAATTTTCCTTTAAAACAATTTGGTTCTTTATGGACTTTGAATAACTAATGATTCCTAAATATTTTGCAATTTATGAATGAGTTGTGGAAAGTTTTCAATGTTCGCATTTTGACCTATGTTTTGCTTCATAAAAAACTCATGTTGGTTGAAGCATTGTGTTAGAAAGACTGTTACTTATTTCTACATTCTGAAATTTACAGTTATCCTTGAATTGAAATGAGAAAAGGCATTGATCCTCTTTTCAGATCCAGAGTTTAGAACTCTGGTCCTGATACCATGTCCTCAGCTTCACTATCCTGTTACATACCACCACCATCATGAAGCTAAGTTTTTGACAGAAATCTTCTCTCTTTAAATGTTTTGCACTGTTGTATTTAAGTACTTCAACTTGGGCAAGTTTTTCTCATTCTTGAACAACTAACACACACAGACAGACACACACATACCCGTGCCCACACAAACTCTCCCTAAATTGTGATTGTTGGATGAAACTGGTTTGTTAGTCCCATAGTTTTTTGGTATCAAAATTAATTTTTAAAATTTCTTTAGAGAGTTTTATGGTGACTTTTGGAAAATCTTTTCTCTTTGTTGTCTATCAGATGGGGAGTAAAACTACCGCAATTATAGTACAATGTTGAAAAGACTCAAGAGCTTATGTGAAGTGTGGTTAAAATTTTAACTAACTTTAGATTAGAGCCCCTCAGGACAATGAACCTTCTTCGATATTGTCTTTCCTTCTTCCAATTACCAGTTTCTGCCATACCTTAAATTTAGGGAGGGAATAATATTCATGTCCAAATTAAGTACAACATCTGGCTATATTTTGACACTTTTTAACTGAATATAAATATCAGCTATGTCATTCCTTTTTTTAAAAAGGCATAAAACTGGAAGAAACCTAAAGAGTTCACTAATATAGTTTCCTTTTTTGGAGACACTCTGTTGCCAGAAAGAAGAAAGCTGTATTCTCTGTTCTAGCATCTAGTGACTTTTATTATCAAATTATTCCACATACCTAAATAAACTTTCTTACTATTCTCTGAATTCCATTCTCCTTATGTCATTTTTTCTTGCTTTAAAATATTGAACACCTTTGTTTAAACAAAAAGTTATTTTGAAAACTAGAGGATTTAAACTTAATATTAAAAATTTCCCCCATTCTCTTAATTACTTTAAATTTTTTCTAATTAAGTAGGACAATTTGGAAAACACAAAACTAATACCTTAATAAAATAATACCATGTCCAGAGGTAATAGCTTAGTATATGTCCTTTGATTTTTTTGTCTATATCTGTACTTTTCTTTTTACAAAAATGACAGTAGACTACACATATTATTTTGTAGTTAGCTTTTTAAAAATTAATCAATTTTGATAATAAACATTCTTGTCCTCATTATTTTTTTTTTTTTTTTTTTTTTGAGACAGAGTCTCACTCTCTTGCCTGGGGCGAGTGCCGTGGCGTCAGCCTAGCTCACAGCAACCTCAAACTCCTGGGCTCAAGCAATCCTACTGTCTCAGCCTCCCGAGTAGCTGGGACTACAGGCATGCGCCACCATGCCCGGCTAATTTTTTCCATATATATATTTTTGTAGCTG
>RJWJ010000345.1:0-266764 GCA_004363605.1 Indri indri | reverse complement strand
ACCCATGCGCTATGCTGATACCTATACCTACACCCATGCACTATACTGATACCTATACCTACACCCATGCGCTATACCTATACCTATACCTACACCCATGTGCTATACTGACACCTATACCTATACCCATGCGCTATACCTATACCTATACCTACACCCATGCGCTATACCGATACCTATACCTACACCCATGCGCTATACCTATACCTATACCTATACCTACACCCATGCGCTATACCTATACCTATACCTATACCTACACCCATGTGCTATACCTATACCTATACCTACACCCATGCGCTATACCGATACCTATACCTACACCCATGCGCTGTACCTATACCTATACCTATGTGCTATACCCATGCACTATACCTATACCTACACCCATGCACTATACCTATACCTATACCTACACCCATGTGCTATACTGATACCTATACCTGCACCCATGCGCTATACCTATACCTATACCTACACCCATGTGCTATACCTATACCTATACCTATACCCATGCGCTATACCTATACCACTGCTGTACCTATGCGCTGCTATACCTACACCCATGCACTATACCTATACCTGTATCTATACCTCTGCTATACCCTATACTGCTGCTATACCTATGTGCTGCTATACCTATACTTATGCATTGCTATACCTATACCTATACCTATGTGCTGCTCAGAGTGGAAATGAAAAGGGGACTAAGGTGACCATGTCTCATTTTTTACTTCAGGCTTTTCCTCCCGTAAAAGCTGCCAATTCTCCCCTTGATGATTTCTGGCTCTCATTTCAAGGGGCACATGTACTATTTGGTTTAGGAAAACGGTATGGAAGTCAGGAAACTGAGACATGCGCTCAGCCTCTCTCTGGGGGTGACAGACACAGTGTGGAGGCTTCTGGAGGCTGCAGTTGCCTGTATCGGATAGTGGAAATTTTTATAAAAACCCGCTTTTTGAGTTTCGAGTTTCCCTTTTCTGTTCTTAAGGGAAGAATAAAGTGGCTGCGCTCTATGCGTGGTCTTCGAGTCTTTTAAAGGGAAGCAAGTGGAAAGAGGAGTATTGACTTCCCGCGTCCGCACAAAAGGGACCTGTCTGGAGGCAAGGGACGCTTGCATGGTTTACGGCGCTTCCCTCACTGGCATCTTTGGAAGGGGCTCTGTGTTCTTCCATCTTTGTTAGAGGACCAGGCAGCGGCCTTGGCATTCTCCTGCGCACTGCAGCCGAAGGAACAGAGGCCCAGAGATCTGCAGACAGAATGTCCCTGCAGCCCTTGCCTCTCTGCACCAAGCTCACATCCCTGGCGCCTTCCGGTGCTCATGCTGAGGACCGGCCTGCCTATCAGCTTTGTGCACTAGGGGTAAGAATCTAAGTTCAACTGTGGGCAAATCACAGTTTTCTGGGCCTCCAATATCTTACCTTTAAAACAATGGCTGGGGCCGGGCGTGGTGGCTCACACCTGTAATCTCAGCACTTTGGGAGGCTGAGGTGGGAGGATTGCGTGAGCCCAGGAGTTTGAGACCAGCCTGGACGACATAGCAAGACCTCATCTTTACAAAAAATTAAAAACTCAGCTGCACGTGGTGGCAAGGGCCTGTAGTCCCAGCTACTCAGGAGGCTGAGGCAGGAGGATCGCTTGAGCCCAGGAGTTTGAGGCTGCAGTGAGCTGTGATCACACCACTGCAGTCCAGCCTGGGCAACAGAGGGAGACCCTGTATCTACAGAAAGAAAAACAATGGCTGGGGCTGGAGGCGGATTGTATAACTAGTGATTTACTCTCACAGTTGTCCAGGGGGGAGGTTGCATGATGATCTGTCTTTTTACACGCTCACACGTGAATGTGCACACGCACCACATACACTTCCACAGTTCCACGGTCTGAGAAATCACAGTGCGGAATGTTAAGAGCTGTTTCCCCCCCCCCACACACACACACTGCAACACTGAGGTGACTCAAGCAAAAAGAATTCTCCAAATTTTCATATTTTAAGATTCTGTGATAATGTGCAGCCTCAGGGGTAGCTTCTCCTGTACCTGTAGCATCAGTTGAAGCAACAAATCACTAACATTTTTTCAGCCTCTAATTACGGGTTACTTTTGCACATTTGACATATGCTTACATGTGACAAAGATTATTAACTTTGAGTGTTCCCAGCCTTCCACCCACGCCCCATTTCATCCTAGGGGAGTTTGACTTTTTGGCTTCTCAGATGGCCTCTCTCCCCCTTTCTAGGTCTCTAGCACACTGAGTTTTTATATTAATAATGCAAAATTTGGGAACATAATTGAAGAAGATTTTGAGATTCTAGAGGAAAACAGGGAGGATTTAGACAGAACATATTAAATCGAATTACATAACACAAAAATGCTAGCGAGGAGAACAAATTTATAAGAACTGGAGTAGGAAATCATTTTGTTCAGGGGCTTTTAAAAGAGGGGCGTTTTATTAATAGAAGCTGTAGATCGTAATAAGCAGAGAATAGGAAGGAAAGGATGATTTTTATAAAGTTGCCTTGTGTATTTGGATTCTCTTTAGGCTTTTCAAGAAGAGGGAGCAAAAGATGCATGCTGTTTTTGTGTTCCATCAACCGCTCCGTAGCCCTGAGACTGGGCCACGTAGGACCTGGAAGCGTAAGGTTTGGTTCTTTTTAACAAGGGAAAAAACTGACGGCTGTTGATGTAAAGAAAAGGCAGCTTGGAAGTTAAAAACTTTGTTTAGCTCCCAATTTGTGCCAACTGTAGTTATGGTACAAACATAAACTCCCCTCCCCAAAGGCTAACTGAAGCCACGAGCATTCATTAAATCTTGATTTCAGATAATGTTCTCAGTGCTGAAGGCATGTACCATATTAACAGAGATGCCCCTCTGTGTCCCTTGAATGCCTTTTACCCCAGCGAAAATGGTCATGGTAATGGGCGCAGGAAGCTCCTCTGTTGCTCATGCTGCTGGCACAAATGCACGGCCGCCATTATGCCACTGAACAACTCAAGGCAGGTGATGACGGGGCCAAGGCTGAGCTTAGTCCAGTCTCACATGGTGCTTCCTGAGCCACGAAGCACCAATGTACCATCCATCATTTCAACACGATGACTAGCAAGTTACCCTCGAGTTCTCAAGAGTGTCTGATCGGGCTAAGAGTTTGCTGCGACCGAGGAAGGCGGTGCCCTGACGACAGTGCGAGGAGCCCCCCTCTGCATTTCCAGTGATTGTCAAATCAGCTATGAGCACAGGGTGGACCCCATTCACGTCATTTCTGTGAATTATCTGTGAGTAAATCCGTGAATTCATTTCTTTGGGAAGAAAAAGCTGTTCTATATTAAAATATTCATTAATAAATTGACCACTTATAAAATTTGGACCCACTCAGCCATCCCTTTCTGATAAAATTGCAGAGAGCAAAACTACAAATTTTCAAAAGGCAGAATTACATGTAGTAGTTAACACGGATGGTGTTGGGAAGTTGCTGGAATCACCAATGAGTATAGATTCTGGGAGGGTTATTCCACTTGAAGTTTGGAAAAAATGGACGAGGGTTTTTTGTTTGTTTGGGTTTTTTTTCTTTTTTCTTTTATTTATTTGTTTGTTTGTTTGTTTGTTTGTTTGTTTTAAGAGACAAGGCCTCGCTCTGTTGCCCAGGCTGGAGTGCAGTGGTGTGATCATAACTCACTGCAGCTTTGAACTCCTGGCCTCAAGTGATCCTCCTGCCTCAGCCTCCCAAAGTGCTGGGATCGCAAGCATGAGCCATCCTCGTGCCCAGCCAGGATGAGGATTTCAACATGATGGATTCTTCGAAAGGGAATGATCTGGACACTGAAAGATGAGAGAAGCCCTTAGGAAAATTGGTGTATCTATTGGATGCTTTTGCAAACAGATCTTCCATGATTGTCGTGTTAAACTTGAGGTGATTGGCATTGTATCTCGCTATCATATGATTCTGTTCCGAAAGCCATGCTTAAAAAGCATCCACGTTTACTTTATTCTTTGTTTATTTTAAGAATTAGTACAGAATGCAATTATATCCCAGATCTTTCCAAATATAAAATAAAAACTTATTTTCATACTTGTAAGATTTAATTTCTTGTTCACGTGAACACAGGTCACATATGCACCTATGCGTATGCAGGTACTTATATGACTGTCTGCTCCCACTGACTTACCTGCCACCGCAGCGCATGTACCGCCTCTCTGTCTGATGGCGGGTAGTAGGAATGGAAACTCTGGGTGAAGACAGAGAACTGGTCCCACCTCCTCTTCTCCTTGTCCGCACCGTCCGAACTGACCCTCCCCCTGCTCCTCACTGTTCGGGTCCTGACTGCGGTTTCCCATCAGGACGCCGGGACTCTGCAGCCAGCATGCGCAGTGTCGCCGTTAGAGGGCAGCAGCGTTGCAGAACGTGTCGCCTGCTGTTTCCCGGCAGCTGCAGTCCCGCCATGCAGCAATTTTTGTCAGCAGTTTTCATAAAGGAGACAATTTGCTTTGGATGCTGGCAGGCGCTATGCAGTGGCAGGTGACTCCTTGCATTATGTCGCAGAATGTCACCTACTATTTTAGGATAAATAAATAAGCCTGGCTCACCTCTCAATCCCCACCCCTGCCCCTTCTTTGCTTGGCAATGATACTAACCCACCCTCTCCTCTTTCAGATTCTACTTATAAAAGCCACTCTGGAAAATTCCCTGCTATGGGGACACGAGGTATGGAAGAGACATCAAACAGGTAAAGGAGGATATAAGTGTATGTCAAATGAAAGGAAACGTCTTAAATACTGATAACTAGGAAACTTAAGTACATTCATTTCTGTAAGTGAGGAAACAAATATGTTGAAAAGATTGGCAAAGGATGTCATTTCCAGGATTTAGTGAACTCAGTGTTAAACTGAAGTGTCATCCCAGTGGGATTCCAGTGGAACCAAGACAGAAAAAATTAGGAGGCAGATGACATTTCTTGCTCTGGTGCTCATATAAAAATGTTCCATTTTGTTAATGGGAAATAATTAATGAATGTGACAGTAAGCAAGTGATGCCCGTTAGCAGTAGTGGGTCATTTCCTCTGCAGATTATTCATGAGACCCTTTAACACTAGGTAGTCTGATATATTTATAAGGGAGAGCACATTAATTTTAATGGGGTCCAAAAAAATGAATTGGGAAGTATGAATTTTCTTCTTCAAATTACCATTATAACCTGTTCCAAAGACTAAATGAAATGACAATTAGACTGTCTGTTCCACAATTCCGTTTCCTTAATGCAGATAACCGATATTTGTGTGTAATTTGGAAATGGTACCTGAGAAAAGTAACAGCCTAGCAGAATTAAGAGCAGGTAGATCAATAGATAAACCATTAGGCTCTCTGTTCAAAATGTCATTGCAGACTGTCACAGCCCATGTGTTTGTGAATCACCGTCTTTTTCACCATCAATTCATTTTTCTGGTCCTGTTAGCAAAGCTGATCAGAAGAGCATGGTGCTAAAAATAGAACCAGGGTCATGGATCTGACTCCATACACTGCAGATGCTAAGATGTTGAGGTCTCGTGTTGCACCGTTCCAGCCCCTTGCGAAGGCTTCCCTGCTCCTCTGTACATATCCTCATTCCAGCACGTCCAGAACCGATCTCGTTTTCAGTTCCATCTTTTTCTTGTCCACGGAACCCTTTTCCAAAGCATATTCACCATTCCAGGTCCAGGTGACGCACCACGTTCTACGTAGAGGCTTCCCTGGTCTCCATAGCCTCACACAGAATTTTCTGCCTCTGAACTCCTCCTGTTGCCCCGGTGTGACACTGCACGAATGCTGCCATGCGTGCCCTGTGTTATTTCACTCGTGATCCTGTCTTTTATCTTCTAATATGTAGTAAGTGCCTTGAGGACAGGAATCGTCTCTCATTTTTTGCATTCCTCACACTACCGACATGCTACTTTATGAAAATGATAGGCTCCAAAAGGAATCATTGAGCGTATTAATGCATTCATTAAGTTAGCAAAGTAATTGACGTTGAGCCCTATGAAATAGAGACAGATTGGCTTGGGACAGCTCTTGAAAAACCAATTAAATGACAGATTTCGCATAGCAATAGGTCACTTTTTCTTCTCTTCTTTTTCTTAAATCACAGTTGCTCCGTGTACTTCGGACTGGGAGGCAATGGATGGATTACCTTGCTGAAAACGGTCAACAAAATCAGGACTAAAACAGGAAGCTTCCCTATTCATACTTACGCTTTGATTACCCTCAGCACATGCAGCACGCAAAGACAGGAGGGACAAACTGGCTCCTGTATGTTTCAAACTCCTATTTCCTCTCTTCAGAGAGGAACAGCTGGAATTCCTCAGCAAAGGGCAGTTTCTAAGGCGGAAAAATGCATCACACTGAGGGACACAAGAGGGAGCCGTTAGCACCCCAGTGCTACCTTCAGTGTAGACGGGCTGAGCTCCCCAACCCCTCTCCAGGCCTTTAGAGACACAGGTATTCGCTTTTAGCCTTTGTCAATTTCAAAAAAAAAAAAAAAAAAGCATGCAAAATAAAAAATAGCAATTATAAGATGAAATATATTGAGTTATCAAGAAGTATGCTGAGATTGCATCTAATAAAAATATTCTCTTAAAATTTTGTTCTTTTTTATGCTAGAAGCAACAAACTGAATTAATTTTACGTAACGGTACATACTTATCTGTTGTATATATGTGGAAATTGTGCACGCTGTGTAATATTTCATGCGCTTTGGTTTGTGCGCTGTGATTTAGGGGAAAATAGTCTGGGCTAAAACTCAGCAAATTTGAATTTAATCCCATTTACCCCGTTGCAGGAATTTAGATAATTAATCACCTTTTACCTCTGCTTCTCAGTTTGTAGAATCTGAGGGTTGAATTAAATGATTTTTAGGATTCTCTTTAAGTCAAATAGTTGCCTGGTTTTATGAAGTAAGATGGCTCGATTAAATCTCTGGTAAATATGTAGGATATACGTATCACATGGATATAGCTTATAGGTCCCTTAGCAAAAGAATCAGTATAAAATTGACCATGTTTAAGACGCAATGTCTTAGCAACCAGGAGGGGGTACAGAGGTACTTGAGCTTTGAGGCCATAATATTTTCGTGAATTTTCCATACCAGCATAGTACTCATATGGTTTCGAGGTGACTCATTTCTGGTGGCTGGGTTAGTTCTATAAATACATGAAGACATTACTTTATCTTTTTGATTAGTGTGTTGGTTTAACTGATCATCCAAAGAAATGGGTTTTTTTGATGTTTTTGTTTTTGTTTTTGATAGGTGGTGGTCCGGAGGTTGTAACGACTAGTTTTGTTTTGTTTTAAGTAGTATTTTTTAAGTGTCTGTACTTAGAGGAGTAAATGAAAGTTCACTAGATTAAAGACCCTGTTTAAAGCACTTACATAATAACTATCTTAATTAAGGGGTAGGCAGCATCGTTGCTCTTATGTTGAGCCGAACTCCCTCCGTCCTGTCTCTGGCCCCTGGACGTGGTCATCCTGCCGGCCCTCGGAACGAGCTGTCCACCTCATTTCCGTGGCACGCTCTTCTTTCTCCTGCCGCCTTTCCCACCGTGCCCTCTTTCCCTCCTGGGTGCTGAGAATCGCCTAGTCCTCTATCAAGGCAAAGAAAAACCCTTGATAAGTAAAATGGCCTGATTAATCCCATTGAGGAAAAAATCAGAGATTGTAAAAGAAAATGAGGGCTCAAGAGTTTATTTTCTGGGGGGAAGTAGCAAAAATGCAGTGACTTTGGTGGTTTGGGGAAGGGAAAAACAAAAGAATAGTCCAGGGGGTCTCCTGAGCGTAAAGCTCTGGTTATGCCACAGAGGCGGGCAAGATGCACATGGAAAATCCTGAAAAATACGGAATCGCCATGTAAAGGATTTAGAGCAGATGGATATTCTGCAGCTTAGGGATGAACTTCCTCCATTCGTTCATTCATTCATTTGCTCAACAAACACTGAGCATCTTCTTGTGTCAGGCACTGCACCAGGCCCTCGGTATCAAGGTTAAGTTAGACGTGCTCCACCGTTTCAAGATGATCAGATAGAATGTGAACAGGTAAACATGCAGCACGGAGAAGGACAAGCAGATGCCAGAGGGACTGGCGGCACAAGGGATGATTCTTCTCCAGAACATGGAAGCGCCACGGAGCAGCAATGGGTGGTGTCAGGTAAAGAACGAGGCAGGCTTAGGGAGGAAGGACACCGCCGGCAGAAGGGAAAGTTCTGCAGCTGCGTGGGGATAATAGCGGCGCAGAGTGTTCAGGGAACGCACCGTGGTTTGGTATTGCCGAAGGTCAAAGTTCAAGGGAGGAAGAGGGGAAGGTGAGGATGGTGAATCAGGGGTGGGTCTGACCTGCGCAGCTCTGTGCACGTGTTAAACGGGCTCCCTAGTTTATGCGAAAGGTGACACGTTCCCTTTGGGGAAATGTGTCTTACGTGGGGCCAAAGAGTGCTACGATTAACACGTAGGGGAGAGAGCGCTGCAGCGGCTCTGAAAGGCGGGTGCGAGCCGGGTACAAAGGAAGGCAGAGACCAGACGGGAGGCTCCAGGCAAAGGCTGGTGAGGACTGACCGAGAGGAAGGTTCATGCAAGAGCAAGCGCCACCCAACCTGCCTTGTCTGACCTTTGGTTTTGCCTAAGTATCCCATTCTTCGCAGTGGTCTCTGAGAGTCTGAGTTTGAGAAATGTTTCTCATTTTAAAGATTTTATTCTCACCTTAGTTTGTCCTCTTGTCTGGTGAGTAGGGCAAAACGACTTCATGAAGCTCCTTCTACGTGTGGGGAGACTAAGCGGAGAGTCGGCAGTGAAGGTGGGATGAGAACTCGCACCCCTGCGTCTGAACTTTCATGCTTTCCTTTCTTCCTTTTTCTTCACTTACAGGAAACCCCTCTCCTATGTTGCTAAAGACCTCGTGTTGGGCTGGGGCCGTGGCCGTGGCCAAAATGCAGTCAAGGTGGTGGCTAAAAATCCAAACAGAAATCAATGGTGTGCATTTACTGGGTGAAAAATTCAGCTGCCACACACACGTGTGCACATATGTGTGCGTGTGTATATAAGTGTATATATATATATGTATTGATATATATGCCAAGTTGTATATGGGTTGTGGGCTTTCTGATACAGATGAATTTAGATGTAGATGGTCTTTTTTCTTGGTTTTCTATGTACATGGGTTGGGAAAAAAACTTTAAAATAAGTTCAGAGGTGGTTCCTTGGAAATAGAGATTTTTCCGTAGATACCTTTCAACTGAGACTCACTGAATGAGAACCATAATGCCACCTATGTGCTTGTCTGCAGCCAGCTCACAAAGAGTCCAACCAGCAATCCTGTTACCCAGAGAGAACACATTTCTCCATGAGGATTTTGGGTTGTTTTTTTTTTTTTTTTTAGCATTTTTGGGGTACAAAACCTGCCCAACAAGAAACACCTTTGCTAGTGTTAGCACCTGGCTCCAATTATAAGTTTTTTCCTTATTAATGGATGGGCAGGTCGTGTAACCGGATATAATTTTCACAGCTAAAAAGAACCTAGCCTCTGTTACCAGGTCTTCGGGCACAAAGCGAGGACGTTCCTCGTGTCGCACCGTTTAGGTGAGCTTGCCCTTCATCATCCGGAGTCACGCCCGGGCAGGGCAGCTGGTTGTGAGGGCTCCGGCACCGAGTGTCAGTGAAATGTGTGACCACACGTGTCAAGGAATGCAATTCCCTGGAAAAACGAATATGCACCCTAGGAGTTTCCCAGATGTCACCACGGTGCCGTGTGACAACTGCTACAAACTGCTTTGCCCTCCAGATTACCTCGACCATCCAGCGGTCGCTGACGTGCTGGTGCTGGCTCAGCAGTGTCGCAGGGCAAAGCAGGGTCCTCCCGCAGGCTGGCCCAGTGCCCGTCCCTTAGCTGACTGCGCTGGCTCCAACAGCGTTTGTTTCTCTGATTCGGGCGGACTCGGCTTGGGAACAAACGCTGTGCTGCCTGTAAGTGGAGAAGGCACGATTTCTCCAGTGAGGAAAGCACAGCTGTGAAGCGCAGGGGTGAGGATTCCAGGGAAGGGTTCTTCCTACTCCCGCGTCTGCCTTCGCGCCCTGTGCTTTTAGGGCCCGTTCCGCACCCATTAGTGGGAATTAATGGAGCTGTGCACGTGAGCCCCATTACAGAGCACGCACCTGGGAAACTGCGAGGAACAGAGCTGCGAATCTTATCATCAGATATTGAATTATGTCTAATTTATTTACTTAGAGAATTGAAGGCCCTGAGTTCTGCAATCAAATGCATAAAGATTTATTAGGAAAGGACATTTTTAAGAGCGAGAGGAGCAAAGCTTAAGTTTTTCTGTAGTCGGAATGCCTCTAAACAGCAGGGATGTTAAAAGCTAAACCTAATTTAGAAAATAGAGGCGAACTTGCCTCTTTTTGGAAAGCCATGTGGAGATACCTTAAAGAGATACAAGTAGAACTACCACCTGATCCAGCAATCCCATTACTGGGCATCTACCCAAAAGAACAAAAGTCGGTCTGTGAAAAAGACACCTGCACTCGAATGTTCATAGCAGCACAATTCACAATTGCAAAGATGTGGAAACAACCCAGGTGTCCATCAATACATGAGTGGATTAATAAAATGTGGTGTATGTACACCATGGAGTACTATTTACCTTTAAGAAACAATGGTGATATAGCACCTCTTGCATTCTCCTGGAAAGCGCTGGCACATAGTCTACTAAGTGAAGTATCCCAAGAATGGAAAAACAAGCACCACATGTACTCATCATCAAATTGGTATTAACTGATCAGCACCTAAGTGCACATATAAGAATAACATTTATTGGATGTCGGGCAGGGGGAGGGGCGGAGGAGGAGACAGGCATACGCACAAACAATGAGTGCGATGCGCACCTCCCAGGGGATGGACACGCTTGAAGCTCGGACTTGGGGGGCGGGGGGGACAAGGGCAACATACGTAACCTAAACATCTGTACCCCCATAATATGCTGAAATAAAAAAAAAGGAGTTACTTTCCAATGTTCTGCTGCCTGTCAAAAATGAGAAGCAAACATGAATACATTTTTTCTTCCATAAATAGAAAGTAAGTAAAGTTGGCCAGAGACTACTGTAGCATTTGTTTTGCCCTCTGACCTTCCCATGTTAAAGGAGCATAGAAATTACCCCAAAGAGTATTTCCAATCACATATCTCAGGCCTTTGAGACGATGTTGCATCCATAAACTGACGGTATGGCTTTGAGAATTATTTCTCACCGTCTATGTTTCACGACCTCCCAATACAGTGGACAAATCTGACAGCTGTATTTGCTTCCTGCTGTTCCTTTAAAGGTGCAGACTTATTACAGAGAACACTGCATTAGATTTTACAGAGGATCGATGACTATATAATCTGAAGTATTCCCCATGCATTCTCCCCCAAATTTTATTACTATAACATCTTGAATTTCAAAAGCCAGACCACATAAAATATTTATCAACAGGAAATGTATTATACCTAAGATACTCCTTAGAGTTTTAGAGGTGATTGATTATATAAAGTATCAAACTTAGCAGTCAGATGTCTTAGTTACACACAGTGGAGCCTCAGTTGATACAATGCAAATATTGAACAGTTGTTGTGAATCTTGTAAAATAAAACTCATGTTATAATTGGCAGATGAAGGTGGAAACTGACTTTCTGAATCACCAGTGGGACTTCCTCACTGCTGGTGTTCCGGAACATCAGAGGGGAGGGCATGGGTTGGGTGTGCAGGGCTGGAGGTCACACATTCAGAGAAAGCCCCGCAGATTTTCAGATATGAGTGCCTCCCCTGACCCTACCAAACACACATTTTGAAACTCCATTAATTTAAATCAACGGTTCTCAACTGAGGCTAATTTCATTTCACAAGGGACATTTATTAATGTCTGGAGACATTTTTGGCTGTCACAACTGCAGGGCGTGTGGGGTGGGGGTGCTACTGGCATTTAGTGGACAGTAGGCTGGGTTGCTGCTAAACTCATGCTCACAACATCTACCCACAACCAAGAATCATCTGGTCAAAACTTCAATAGTGCTGAGGTTGAGAAACCTGATTTAAAGCAACTTTAGATCAAGGGTTGGCACAGTACTACCTGTGAGCTAAAGCCGGCCCACTGCTTGTTTTTGTAAATAAAGTTTTATTAGAACACAACTGTTCACATTCATTTATGTAATGTCTATGGCTGCTTTCATGCTACAAAGTCACAGTTGAGTAGTTGTGACAGAGATCGTGTGACCTGCAAAACCTAAAGTATTTATTAGTTGGCCCTTTACAAAAGAATAAAAGAGCATTTTGTAATGTAAAATAACCATTTTGATTTTTAATGTTTCAGATAGATTTAGATGATAATTAGGTAATTATTAGACATTTAAATAGTTCTGAATTGTCTATGAGTCATCGCTATTCCTGAAGATTCTCTCTACGATCTGTTCAACCAAGAATTATAATAGCATTCAGTGAGGTCCGTATCCACGAGGTTCTGTGGTTTCAGGTTGTGTGGGGAGCCTCAGTTGTATACAATTTTACATGACCTCTTTAAGAAAAAGAATTATGATTATAAAACTAGGTATAAAATTGCGTATTTATTTATAATGGGAAAATAAATCTCAACAAATGATTAGAGCCTTGCAAGCTCAAGTCCCTTTCTTCTAATACCAATTTAGTCACTTTTCCAGAAATGCTTATGTGTGATAAAACCACTTCCTGATTGCCTTCTAGTTTACCCTCTCCTGAAACGCTCTAAATCTCGGCAATTCTCAGCACCCACAGGGCTGGTGAAACCCGGGGGCTTTGAGTCCCTCCTAAGCTTCCCTATATATTCAATTCTGTACAGGTGTATCCGGCACAATAGTTTTGTTCAATGATCAACCAGCGTCGGAAAACCTGGGCTTCAGTTGTGTCTTTGCTGCTCACTCACTAGGTGACCTTGGACAAGTAAATGTATCTCTGTATCTCACGCCCTGAATAGTGAAAATGTAGACTGTTCCTTTAAGTGCCTAATTTCCACAAACTATTGCTCAATTTTTTATTTTTATTTTAAAAACTCGGATGCTCTTGGATTTACCTTAGAAAGTTTTTATTGTCTGTTATATTGCCATTTTACCCTAGTTAAAAAAATTGGTATCTTAAGAGCAATATTCTTACTCAGTTTCAGCTCTGCCCTGGTCTTAGACATTTAAATAGTTCTGGATTGTCTGACTATGAATCATTACGATTCCTTAGGGTTTCTCTCTTACAATTTGTTGTACTGAGCCGGCTCCATCAAAACATATGTTTTCTTCTTTGTTGCTTATTTTTTATGCCTAGAAATACGCTTGAAGCTCAGCATGTAAAGGGGTCAAATCCTTCAGCTGTGAGAATCTATGAGAAATCGATTTCCTTTTTTTCTGAAGATTTTTTTGAACATTCGAGGGACTAAAAATCTTATCTATTTTTTCCCAAATTATCAGCAGATTATTAACTTTATTGTTCATGTTTCAAATCTGAATAATCCTCTCACTAAATTTCTTCACCCTAAATAGTTCTCTGGTGCACAACTTCAAACCTGAGTCTAATTTTAGTCCGGGTATTCAGCTCAAGAACTAAAGAATTACCGCTTTGAGCTAGGCCAGGTGTTCATCCTGCCCAAATGATGGCCTCTGACAATGACACCAGGACACCTGGGGTCAGGGGAGACACAGCATCGATGGGGGGCGGGCGGGGAGGTGGGAGAAGGTGGGGCCGCGGTGGGGAAGCGGAGAAAACCACCATCAACTACCAGGCTCGTGACACACCCAGGCGCTTAGATTTTACCCCGCAAGATGAATTTCCCTAGCTGTGTGCCTCTAGCACCCACCTGCTGATACCCCTCCGTCCTTATCACGGAGGCAGGGCGCGGCGGAATCAGAGACAGGAGTGATGGGAAAGCACCTTAGGGGTTTCCATATGGGTGCTCTTAAGTGTAGATAATTTTACCAACAGCCGGTTACAAATTATATTAAGCCTCGGATATAAGATTCCTAAATCCTAGTTGAAACTGTCTAAAAAATAATCGATTTGAATTGTATGCAAAATAGTACAAGCATATAAACAAAAAGGTGCGGAAAGGCTTTGAACACAGGGCAGCTGGCCCTGGGCCAGGCTCCCGCCCCGCAGCTGCTGTGCAGAGGCAGGCGCTTCGGGGGACCGCGGGTCCCTCTGGTCTCTGCAGCCTCAGTTCTGGATAGGAAGCCTATGTCATCATTTCCTGATTGCCATTCATGGACACGACCTATCGCTGGCTGGCCGTGTAGCTGACTTGAGGGGCAACAACACAGGGTAGACATTAAAAATGTCCCCTCTTGGGACCGCAATTCCCCAGGTGCGTGACTTTGAACCAGCTACTTCATCTCTGAATCTCAGGTTCCTTGCACGTGCGGTGGGCGTAAGAATTATACTCGCTGGGTAGTTGCGAGAGTTAAGTGGGTAAGAACACACAAAGCATCTAGAACAGTCCCCAGAACAGAGTGAGTGCTCGATACGCTGAAGCTATTTTTAAGTGCACGTTTAGCAGTTTTATGCCATTCCCCCCACCCCGCCTCCCAACACCCCCCATTCTGCCAACACCACAGTTACAGGCAAATCTCCAGTGAGCGAATATGATCTAAAGCAATTTTTTTACATCAAAAACTATGCTTTACTTTATGTATAGTGACACAATTTACATGTTAAATAACGCTATAATCAGAATGATTTGATATAGTTTAAACAGAAGAAAAAAGGGAAAAATTTCAGGGTACAAAACTCCTCCCCCTAAACAAAATATAATCACAGAATTTTTTGTTTTCATATAAAGCTAATTTTTTTCTAGTTTCAACTCCATCATAGTTCCCCCCCGCCCTTTTATGGTGGTTATATGAATGCAACTTTCTGCGTATTGAAGTAGCAAGAACCATCTTTGCATTCCAAAACAATTCAACGTGTGTTATTTCTTTGAGGCAGTGATTTTGAAAGTTGGGTTTTATTTTCATTCCACTGGCCATTTGTGCAGTAGGAATTAGACATCATTAGTCACTAAAACTATTAATGAACACTGAGTTACGTGAATCCTCTGATTACATTTCCATTCTTGGCCCACTTTTTGGGTGTTTCTTTCTCCAGAAATCATTTTTTTCCCCGAAATTAGTAGCAAACTCCATCGATTTAATTTTTTTTTTCTTTTTATGATACTTGCTATTTGAAACATGTCTATTTAAAAAAAAACTGTACTTCCAAGGGACTTTTTTCTAACCAATGTCTATTCACATTAAAAAGCCACATCAAGGTTTGGGAAAGTGCTCTGTCTGTAACGGTTTTGCTCCAGTCCTGCAGTACGGCCACTGGGTGTTCCCGTTTTGTTAAATTCCACGTCTTCCTCTTTCTTTTTAGTTTTCTCATTGTATGGGAGTATCTTTTCCAGTGCCTTCCACAGAAAGTGTTCATGGAATATGCATTTTTACACCTTACCTGAATGGAATGGCCTTTATTCTATCATTACACTTGACTGACAGCTTGGGCTGTGTATAGGGTTCTAGATTGAACATAATCGACTGCAGAATGTTTACGGTGGTGTTTTCTGGCTTTGGAGGAGTTCATTACTCTTATGATTAATAGTCTTTGTTTTAACCTGTTTTTATTCTTCTGAATTCTTGTAAGGTCTTTATCCACTGTGACTTTGCACAAATAATGTGACAGATTTTGTTTGTGTTTTAATTCATTGTGCTTAGATTTCTTGAGTCATTTAAATTAAAAAACACACTTTCTTCATTTCTAGAAAAATTTCTTGGATTATTTCTTTGATAAATTTCCCCCTGTCCATTTTCTCCATTCTATTTGTGAAACTCCTATTAATTAGATAATGAACATCCTGCATTGATTTCCTAATTTTTCATTTTTCTCCTGCTCTATTTTTTTACTCGATTTTTTTCTGTCCTCTGCAAAATTTCCTCAACTTTATGTTTTACTTCTTCTATAAGATTCCCTCATTTTTGCACTCAGGTATTTTATTTTCAAGAGTTCTGGTAATTTGCTCTTACGTAGCTTCCTGTTCTTATTTCATGGCCTGGGTGTGGACAGGAGGGTTTTAATGACGCCTGTATATCCACCCACTTCATATCGGGATGACCATCCAGTCCTCAGCTATATAAATTCAAGGGCAATAAAGTTGTAAGGGAGTAAAGTCCCAGGAATAAAATTCGTAATGAAACCAATTTTTAGAGAAAGATCTGCCAGAAAGACGAGAGAACTGAGATGTGGTACCCAGGGCAGTGTTTCTCAGCATCGAGATTCTCAGAAATGCTATCTCTAAGTTTTATAAGCATGGAATTTTTGAGCAAATGAGTTCTATGGTATGAAATAGTAATCATTTTATTTACACATAAAATGTTAAAATGTGTTCTTATTTTCTACTTCTGCGCTTTTTCTAGCCATACTGACCTACTTTCCAACTGTACTTATTATTCTCAGGCTTAAAAACAGCCAAATTAATGGAACACAACCTCACTGGGCTTTAGGATGACCTAGGAAACTAGTTTAAAAACACATGTGTGTATACACATATGCATGCATGTATATGTGTGTACAGTACATACACACACAACATCAGGCTGCACCCCAGACTCGCCGAATCAGATCCCTTAGGCATGGGTCCCGGCATCTCTTTTCAGCACATCCCATATGATTCTAGTCTAATATACCCCAAAACTCCTGAAATACATGATCAGGCTGGTCTCCATCTAATGCTTGTTTCAGAGACAAGAGTTTGCTGAAAAGCCATGGTCTTCTGGGGGCTCTGCTTTTCCTTGGCGCCCTGAGTCTACGTGTCTCCAAACTACCGGTCAGACCGACTTTATTGTCAGACAGAGATGGATTGTCATCCGAGTTCTGCCAAGACATGTGACCTTGGCTAAGCCATTTAACTTCTGTGAGCCTGAGTTCACGCATATGTAAGAAGGGAACAATAAGCACCAATACAGTAGAAAAGATGCTTAACATGTGGTAGAGTGTCAAAGAAAATGCTTATTTCCTCCCTCTTTTGATGGCGTTTGGACGAGTGCTTCCTGGTGAGGGTGGAGACCACAAACTCGCTGATAAAGTGTCCCCAGCTGCCGGTGCCAGCCTCACTGTGTGTGCACCGCGGCCTCGTCCTTGGGGTGTGGATCTTCCTCAGATTCAGTCCCAGACAGTGGCACTTCCTGATCTGAGTGCCTTGTCCTTTTCCTGACTTTGTGATTTCCTGACCGTCTACATGTTAAGAGGCAGCCGTGGTGCAGGAGAAAGACGCTGGGATTTGGAGATTGCCTCGCTTCCTTCCCTGCTGGTGGAACCACACTGGGAGTTTCAGACGGCCATTCCTGGACCTTCTAACATGAAATCGGTCCCTCCTGTTATAGTTTCTCTTTGTACATTTTTTATACCACTTGTCATCTATATCATGTGATTGTTAGACATATTTAATCACCATATACATTATGCGACCTTTGGTTAAATGTCTGCCTATCCTGAGCTCTAAGCTCCACGTCCGCTTTGCCCACCCTGTGTCCCCAGCACACCTTACCTGGTGCTCATCACATACTAGAACCTCAAAATATTTGTGTTGAATGAATAAAAGACTAAATAAATAATGTAGAGACCAAACGCGGCAGCTCATGCCAATAATCCCAGTGCACCGGGAGACCGAGGCTGGAGGATAGCTTGAGCCCTGGAGTTCCAGGTCACAGGGAGCTATGATCTGGCCACTGTACTCTAGCCTGGGTGACAGAGTGAGACCCTGTCTCTAAAAAGATAAATAATAAGAAAAATAATAATACAAAGATAAAATCATCTGTTTTTAACCTCCCCATATGGTAATTATATAGATTAAATGAGACAATGTGTATGCAAATGATTTGTAAGCTACAGTAATACAAGTGTACATATCTTACTATTGTTAACCTACACTTCTCTGAAATCTGTTAGCGAAAAGCATTTGACCTGTAATGGTGCTACCCAAAGTGTGGTCCAATAGCCAGCAGAAACAGCAGCATCTGGAAATTCGTGGAAAATGCAGATTTACAGACTTTACCCAACACCAACTCAATCAGACTGAACCTCTGAAGGTGGAGCCCAGGAACCTGTGTTTTAATCAGGCCTCTAGGAAGTGATGCAGATATTAGTACTTGCTAAAATTTAAGAATTACTGTCCTATAGGACGTTTTTAAGAGGGCTAGTGGAATTACATAAAGTAAACTTACAATTTGCCTTCAAAATTATTCTTTTACTGACCTAAATAAGTCCTTTAAATCTTAGCTGCCTTTGATCATTATGGTCTCAGAAAGGCCTTCCCTGGACACCCATTCTGAACATTAATTCCTTGTTCATTAACTTCATACATCATAATTTATATTTACTTTTTTTGTTGTTTACTTTTTTTTTGTCTGTCTCCCCAAGGTAGATAAATATTCCACAAGGAGGGGTGGATAATTTCTTAGCCAACAATAGTGCCCGGTTCCTGACACACTGGTGCATGACAAAGTTCATGGCGTATTTGTCGATTGGATGAACATCCTTGACAACACACTTACTGACAAAGATTGAAGCACAAGGTTCACACTGAAGGTCCTGGGTTGGCTCATGTTAAAATCCTTGCCTGCTTTCTGAGAATCAATACAGATTTATGGATTCTTAAATTCTATAAATTTTACTTTTCCTTTTTCTTTAACAAAAGAAGCGGAGATTTCATCCAGTGGCAAGGACTGAATGGCATCCTTACTCTGTTGCCAATGTCATTCAATCAGTCTTGCAGTAATTTGGGGGTTTCTCAACACAGAGTTTCCTATATAGTTAATTTTTGGTTATCTGTGACTAAATTACTTTTGGTGAGTCCTGTTTTTTGAGTAGTTGATAAAATTGTATAGATTTGCCTTTTTTTTTTGAAACAGAGTCTTGCTCTGTTGCCCAGGCTGGAGTGTGGTGGCGTCATCATAGCTCACTGCAACCTCAAACTCTTGAGCTCAAGCGATCCTCCTGCCTCGGCCTCCCAGAGTGCTGGGAGTGCAGGCATGAGCCACCGCGCCCGGCCAGGTTTACTTTTTACTCCCTTGGTCAGTCCTACCAGAATTCAGTCAAGCGGAGTCTCATTTTAAGCCCATAATCACCTCTCCTAAGAAAGAATCATGTGCGTAATAAATCCAGCGAGCTTCTTCAGACCAGGCAGAGGAGAAGGTGCCTTGGTCACCTTCTTTAGCTGGTAAACAGGGGGGACCCTGAGAGTTTGTACCAACCGGGGCACACACCCTCTTTGTGGCACTGCCAATTTACTTACTTTTCCAGTAGGGGTTAATTATATTTAAAATATTAGGCTCTAAATAGTCACTAAATCTGCCTTCTGTTCAGATTAGTTTTTTTAAAAAGTTTCTGGCGCTGGATTACGGATACCACAACTCTGTTCTATTTTCTTTTTTTTTTTTTTTTTAACTCATTAGGCTGTTGTCTTCTATTTTCTGATGAATCAAGGGAAGAGAGTTTACATAAACTGTATATGAATTATTGTTATATTATCCACAGCAAGAAGACATACTTTATATATAAGCATAGTTCAATTAGGAAGGGAGAAAGCATTTTCTAAGAAACCCGATAGTATTGTCTTCCAAGGAAAGGAAGACAAGGCAATACTTCACTGAGCTCCACGGACAGGCAGTTTCACACGTGTGCAACTCAGGCAGCAGTCGCCTTTAAGTTCACAGCAAAATCAAGTGGAAAGTACAGAGTCCCTGAGGCCCTTCCCCCGTCACAGGCACGGCCTCCCTCAGTGTCAGCGTCCCCCACAGGGTGGTACAATTACATGGGCAATGACCTGCACTGACACATCACTATCAGTCAAAGCCCATTTTTTTTTTATTTCAGGGTATTACGAGGGTACAAACATTAGGGTTACATTTCATGTCTTTGCCTCACCCAAGTGAGGGTTAGAGGTGTGCCCTTCCCCTCTACAATGCTCCCCATGTCCTTTAGTTGTGGGTTTACCCCCCATCCCCCTAATCCCTGGAGAGTATTACTGCCATGCGATCACCCTAGTGTTCAACAGCTGGTACCAATTTGATGGCAAGTACAAGTGGAGCCCATTCTTCTGATCTTGTGATACCTCACTTTGGATAATGGGCTCAAGTTCAGTCCAGGAAAATATAAGAGGTGCTAGATCACTGTCGTTTCTTATGATTGAGTAATATTCCACTATATACATATACCAAATTTTAATAATCCACTCACGAATTGATGGGCACTTGGGTTGTTTCCACATCCTTGCAATAGTGAATTGTGCTGCCATAAACATTCGGGTGCAGATGTCTCTATTATAGAATATCTTTTGCTCTTTGGGGTAGATGCCTAATAGGGCTATTGCTGGATCGAATGGTATTTCTATTTTTAGCTCTTTGAGGTATCTCCAAATTCTTTTCCACAGAGGTTGAACTAATTTGCAGTCCCACCAGCAGTGTAAAAGTGTTCCTGTCTCTCCACATCCTCAGCAGGATTTGTTGTTTTGGGATTTTTTGATAGAGGCCAATCTCACTGGGGTTAGGTGATAACTCATTGCGGTTTCAATTTGTATTTCTCTAATGATTAGAGATGTTGAGCATTTTTTTTATATGTTTGCTGGCCATTATTCTGTCTTCTTTCGAAAAGTTTCTGTTCATTTCCTTTGCCCTTTTGTTGATGGGGTTGTTCGATTTTTTCTTGTTGATTTTCTTAAGTTCTAGATAGATTCTTGTTATCAGCCCTTTATCAGATGTGTAGAGAGCAAATATTTTCTCCCATTCTGTAGGCTGTCTATTCGCTCTAATGATAGTTTCCTTGGCCATGCAAAAGCTTTTTAATTTGATCAGATCCCATTTATTTATTCATGTTGCTGCGGTGATTGCTTTGGGGTTCTTCTTCAAGAATGCCTTGCCTACACCGATGTCTGAAAGGGTCTTCCCAACATCTTCTTTTACAATTCTTAAGGTTTCATGCCTTAGGTTTAAGTCTGTTATCCATCTTGAATTGATGTTTGTGAGAGGTGAGAGGTGGCCAAAGTCCATTGTTTACATCAGGGTTCACAGTCTTGGTGTTACACACTCTGTGGGTTTTGACACACGTATAATGACATGTATCCACCACTGTATAGAATAGTTTCTCTGTCCTAGAGATCCTCTGTGCCACCTACTCAACCTCCCCGACCTCTGGCAACCACCGATCTTTTTACTGTCTCCATAGTTCTGCCTTTTCCTGACTGTCCTATAGCGGGAACTTCATAGCGTGTAGACTTTATTGCTGGCTTCTCTTACTTAGCAATATGCGCTCAAGTTTCCCCCGGTCTTCGGACGGCTCCGTAGTTCATTTCTTTTAGCACTAAGCAATATTCCATTTTGCAGATGTACCACAGTTTACAACAACTTCTTTTTTAAATCTGAAGAAGTAAAAACATTACTTTTACTATGAAGTAGACAACTTCTACTAAAAATGAGTCGCTTTAAAAATTCTAACCACTTAATGATAAGATCATTAAAGTGCCTTTTTATTCTGCCCATTTGCTGAGGTTATATCACAAAGTAATATAAGCTTAAGCTTATGTTCTACATAACTCTTTTTGAAAATTGTAGTAAAATGAAATAAATACTGCACAAAGAATTAGGAGACCAGAGAGTAATATCCCCTCTACAATGTGGCATTGGTAGAGACCAAAACATCATCTATCTGGACATAAATTTTCTAATTTGTCAAATAAAAAGGTTAAAGATCTTTGATCTTCCCAATGGGCTAGGAATCTAGTCCACAAACCTGTATTTCATGAAAAATTAATATTATGTAAGTTTTGTTTGATTGTCTAGGAATATTTGCCCTTTATTACCCTGGTGTTCTCTTAAAATATTAAATTTATATTCAGGAATTAAAAATAGTATACTATAATATTTCTTCACTATCAAGTGTTTTTATCTCTTTCTAAATCCATTCAACAAACAAGTCTCTTTCCGCAGAGATGTTTTAGATATTAAAGCATTTCAGCAATTTCTTTTTGTGTAAACTCGTGGATTTCTTCAGAAATAATAAAGTTAGCATCAACAAACTCCTGAAATGTGATGATGCAGTGTCCTTTGTTAACCCCACAATACTTACTGAGCACCACTGTATACCGTGGCAGGCAATGTAATGGTGGACAAAAGAGACACACAGTTACTGTCCTCCTGATATGTGCAGACTAGTGGAGTGTCACGTGTTGAACTAGGAGGCGCACAAATGAGTATATAATCACACGGTGTGAGAAGCTTCATGAGAAAGCAGGTGTGCCGCAGAGAGACTCCACCTAGACTAGGACAGTGAGAGACGCTTCTCTGAGAAAATCATTTGAGAACCGAATGCTAAGCAGGTGTTAGATACTTCTAGTTAAGATTAAGAGCTTTAATTTGGATGAGTCTGAGAATTCTTTTCCTGAACTATCAAAGTGTAACTGTGAAATTTTCAGCTTCATATAAAAGTTTGCAGCTTAGAAGAAAACTCCGCCTGGAAGTGAGAGGTTACTTCCATTACATCCTCTCCCATAACAGAGCAAACATCTCTGTAGCTTAAAAGCTCAGCCCACACCAGAAATGTCTAACAGTGGAATTAGCAGCAATGTAAACCACAGTATCCCCAGTAGTTCTGAGCCCAGGGTTCACCGGCTACGTGCGACACCTACTAGGACTGTTCCCTCGGAAGTTGCGTGACACATGTGGCAACTTCCCTGAGCGGCGGTTCGTGCAGTGTGAGCCTAAGTCCACTTTCCCTTCACTCGCAATACGTCCATGCTGATTGACAGGCAAATCTGTCTGCTTTGGAGATTCATCCATCTACCAAAAATAAATACCTGCTGCCTCCAGAGACAAATGTTAGAAGCTCCTGAGTAACTATTTGGTGGTGTTAGGTAGTAATATGTCACCACAAGTACAAATAAAATAATAAGAATTGAAATGTGAGTGTTTTTACTTGCAGAGCAATTGTTCAGTCTTGTTAATGACCTAAAAGTCATATACTCTTAAATATTGACTTTTTGTAAAGGATGGCAAAGACAGTCGTCAGACCTACCATAATGAAAAAGCAAATAGACAATCACCAGAACAAAACTCTGCTTTTATAGGTGAGGGAACTAAGGATCTGAGAAGTTAAGACTCCCTGAAAATTTGTAAATGTAAGAATTATAACCCAGATTATCTGTTCCCTATGGATATATAAACTACACGGAATAGTATACAGCACTGCACAGATGCATACACTTGGGAGCAAAACAAACCTGGCTTTGAACCTCACCGTTGCGACGGACGTGCTGTGTAATCTAAGGCACGTTACTTTACCCTCCGACAGAGTTGCCAGTCCTACATCCAGAGTACATCCTCTTTCTTCCTTGCTACAGAATTCCATTTTGTTCAGGCACTCAGGATGGGGATTTAGGAAAAGCTTTTACTAAAGGGAGAAACAGTTCTTCTAAGCATTATCTTATCTAGACGTGATTTCCAGAAAGATGACAACCATCATGTGATCAGTAAGGGAGCTAGCCTAGGACAGGCTTAAATACCAACGATGCAGAACAGAAAGGCGGAAAGAACCCAGGGACTTGATATAGCCTTGAGCCATTAGATGAACTCACGCTGGAGCTGCCCTATCGTTGGGTTAACTGCTCTGTTAAATCGGACTTGTTTCTGTTGTTGAAGCCATTGGGGAGGGTGTTTCCTCCTGTTGAAAGCACCTAACTAACATTTTGAAGATTTAGTTCCCTGCTTTATTAAATGAAGATCACAATAGCTATTTCATTGAGTTTTTGCAAGAAGTTAGTGAGACAATGCTGATGAACTATTTAGCATGGTGTCTGTTACAGAGTTCCACACATGATAGCTAGTATTGCCCTAGATCAGTGTTCGTTTTATCATACCGCCCTGCCTTCTAGACAACTTAGGAGTGTAACCAGATGTTAAATTGACAATGACATTTGAGGGATCAAGACATAACAGTCAGGATATTCCAAAGTAAGGTAACAGACCAAGATGCAAAATTTCAAAGGTTTTAGAATTTTTGTTTTAGTTTTTTTAATAAAAAGCAATTCCATGACTCTTGAACCCCTTGTCTACAGGACAAAGCTCGAGGAAGGAACATTAGGAGTATTTCCTTGGAGAGAACCGTGATGTGAGTCCTTTCCTCCCCCATACACATCAACGCCCCACAGGGGAGGAGCTTTCTCCCACCACCTCGAGTCAAGAGAGGAACTTCAAGGAGACTGGTCAATGTCCGAATATGTGTGGTCTGAGGTATACAGCAGGGTGGGGAGAGGTCAGAACTGACTGGTTTAAGAAAGATAAAATGTGCAATAATGATGCTTCCCTGCTGCTGACAGACGAGTAGAAAGGAGGCTGCCTTGGGTGTGGCCTTTGGGGAGTATAGGATACAGGAGAATTTCCAGTGAACCAGATGTGGGCCATCTGTATAAAAGAATGTCCAGAACTTTTCAAGAGGGTCACCATGAGGGATGATCCGGCTTTAGCAGAGCGAAGCTAAAATGTCGTTAGATTCTCAGAGGCTAAGGCAGGAGAAGGTCATGAGCCAGAAAAGTGTAAATCATCCCTGTCTAGATCATCCCTGTCTAGATCATCCCTGTCTAGAGCATTGTAGACACCCGGTGATAGGGAGAGGATTTCTAAAGAACTATAGAAGCAACCGTGAATGAAACAGGTGTGAACACCTGCCAAGTCCAAGAACATGGGCAATCCTATTACAGCATCAGTCCTGCAAGAGCTCTCCACTCCACTTGCACCTTACCTCCCAAACCCTGGCATGTCGCGGGGCCATTGCAGGCCGTAGGTGAGAGAGAAGACTCTACTCCAGTGAAAATGGAAGCTTTCACTTTTACACAGGTTTGGTACTCTAAGTACTGAATTGAGGCTGTTTTGTGATGTGAAGAGATTCCAAGGCTGTTACTTTCTTGAGGCCTATCCAAGTTTTTAGCTAAGAGTATTAAAAAAAAAAAAAAAAACTACCACAATGAGCATGTTTAAAGGGAAAATAAAAATCAAACATTAAATTGCTTATATGTTTATACCCCATGAGTTCAACTCTTCCAAAGTACCAGTTATGTAGTTTTTTATTATCTGCTCACTGTGTGCTCTATGCTAAGACAGGTACCCCAGAGAGGAATAGAATCAGAGACTGTCACCACTACACTGTATATTACTGGGAGTGCAGAGACGGGCTCTGAGCTATCACTGCGTCTGTTGCAACTGTTAGCACTAAGCCTCCCCCTAAAACCTTGCGAACTATTGCTAGAGAGGGGAATGGTAATCATACAGTTGTTGGAAGAGCTGAGTTCTAGTTAATGTTTTGATAGCTGTAAAGCAGTCGACCTAACTCTTATGACGCTTCGTTAGCATATCTATAAATTTAGAGAAACACGCTAAATAAGCCATATGGTGCCCTTTAAAATTCCGTAATTCTACAGCAGCATTATTCCTAATAGCCAAAGTTTGGAAACGACTCCAATGTACATTAAATCATGAATGGATAAATAGAATGAGGTGTATCCATACGATGGAACACTGTACTGATGCATGCTTCAACGAGAAGGAACCTCGAAAACTACGCTAGGCGAATGAAGCCAGAAACAAAAGACCACATGTTATATGATTCGGTACATATGAAAGTCCAGAATAAGGCAATCTATAGAGACAGAAAGTAGATTAGTGGCTGTCTAGGGTTGGGGAAGCGGGAGTGACTGTTTGGGGTTTTTTTGGTAGTGGATAAAAATGTTCTCAAATCGATTGTGGTGGTCGTTGCATAACTGTGTGAATATGCTAAAATGTATGTATTTACACTTTAAATGGGTGAATTGTATGGTATATTAATTATCTCAAAAATACCACTATTAAAAATTCTAAAATTCTTGTGTATAATTAGAGGAAAAAAGTCAAAGAACACATCGAGTGCTAAATAATGTAGTAACAGCACGGAGGAAATGAATGTGATAGATTCGTTTTCTAATAACACCATTTCCATTAAAAGAGGATATCTTTGTTAATATTTGCATTTGCTGCATCTGAATTTAGGTATAATTTATGAGGGTATGAAAGAAAAACACCCTTTAGCATCAGCAGACTAATGTCACCATCTTCCCCTTTTAACTCCTACATTCTGACAGTGAAATTCTTATTATCGTCATTCATTGATGGATGAATAATTGAAATATACAGGTAATTCTTAACTTTAGCTTTTGGCAATAATTTCCCCTTAATCTTCTATTAAGGAAAAAGAAAAAGGGCGCATGCATTGAGAACCTACTATGTACTGGGCCCTGTGCCAGCGGAGTTTACGTATGTCACCTGATTTACTCCTGAGAGCAACGCTTAACGAAGGTAGGATTATCCCAGTTTCGCGGAAGAATAAACTGATGCTTAGAAAGTGTGCACTGTTTGCACAAAGAGACACAATAACATTCAGTAGATTTTGGATTTAATTCTACGTAATTAAATTTAAAAAATGGAATACAGAAATTGACTTCATTATCAACTCTTTCTGTCTTTGTATCTACAATGTCTCTACGTATAGCCTGTGAGATTTATTATAAAGTCGTCAGCTGAGCACGAAGATGCCCTTCCTAATCTGGCCCTACTTTGTATTATCTTTCAGGACTTCAATCACAAACTCTCCAGCCCATCATGGTGATTATCTTACTGTTCTTCAAACAGAATTTCCTCTTCACTTACATAAATTCTGTCTTTCCTTAGTAGAGGGTCCTAGCTTACATTTAAGTCGATTACCTACCGGGATGTGTTTGTGGAATCACGGGCAAGGCCGTCAGGGATTCATTTTAGTGACTACCTGGGGCTGGACTGAGCGGAAGTCAGCGACAGTTTCAGCTGGAGCGGCTGGCATTTGAAACACCAGAAAAGAGCCCTGCCGTGGATGTGGCACGAGCATCCCGCACAGAGCACAAATGTCACTCGCAGTGATGAGTGGCCCCTCTAAGGGACCTCCTGGGTGGCCAACATCAACGGGAAGGTAGGAACTGATGGACACAAGAGGACTATGGGGAGATGATGGGAAACAACCCCTGCGGATTCACAGAAATGTCAGGATGCGATTTTGCAAGGGACGGAGCTCGTGTGACCAGAGAGGGCACAGTCCAGTCAAGCGGAACTTGCTAGCGTTAGTGCGACTTGTTCGCATGCAGGGACTACAGCAGACAGGAGACGCTTGAATTCCAATCCCAATTCTGTCCACTCCACCAAATGCATCTGTTTCTCTGCTCCAGCTTCATCTCTCCTCTACCTTGTACTTTTTCTCTTTCTGGGTGCAATTTTTAAAAGATAAATTATAAATCCATCGGGGGCAGTAGTCATACTTGTTGCTTCCTTTACATCAGTTAAAGTGCCTGGCTTCAGCATTATCCACTTCAACCTTCTCAGTTTGTGTTCACAACCCGGACATTAAATCACTTGCATATGTTAAATCACACAGCTAGAGTGACAGGAACACCTAGATGGTGTCCTGGGCGCAGTAATTGTGACTTTTAAAAAATTCCACCTTCTCTATCTAGCGATTCACTATTCCTGCTGAATATTCCAAATGGAAGGCTATGGAGTAGCGAAATGACCACTCAGCAGCTAGTCTAATGGGAAAAGGAAAGTGATTAACATCTGTTAAGCATCGACTATATACAAGGACCTGTTCTAAGTAATTTGCACGTTAAACTAGCTTAGCCTTTATAGCGACCTGTGGGATAGTTGTTAATAGCCTACATTGCAGATGAGTAATGGAGGTTCACAAAGGCAACTCACTAGTCAGTCAAGCAACTAGTACATGGTAGAGCCAGACTATGACCCCAGGTCTGTCTGATTTAAATTCCTTGCTGAAGAAACCTCACAGCTCATCACCAGTCTTTAATCGAGGGGCACCATGGACATAAAACACCTGTGTCTGAGTTTCAAAGACTTGTAGACATCAAAGACATTCAAGTAGCAAGTCTTTCAAACATCTCCCTAAAGTGCATATTTCCCAGAGCAAACCCAGTGGCTATAAAGATTTTACTGGAGATTTTGCCAAGAGATTGGGATGAACCCAAAAGGACAGTGTGAAGGACTCTTAAACTTCTTTCACATGTGTGTAGTTTCTGAGCCAGCAAAGGAGCAGCTTTGATCCTGTGATCAGATAACCCAGGAAGTGATTGGGATTCTTCTCACTATGTACACCGTCTTCAGGGAAGAATGCAGGGCACATCTGTGATTTTGATTCATGTGGAAAGACCAGGGCGGACTCCAGGCGGTGTTCAGTTCTTCAGCCCCCAAGGAGATCAGGGCAGGAAGCAGCTAAAGATTAACAAAGTAAGCAAACTTGTTTGCTGTATAAACGAAGCATACGTTTGGGGCTAACTTCAGGAATTCTGAGCCCTCGGGCTGTGCTGTGTAGTTTCCATAACAACCAGTGACAGAAAA
The DNA here is from genome assembly GCA_004363605.1 of Indri indri. Taxonomy (NCBI): domain Eukaryota; kingdom Metazoa; phylum Chordata; class Mammalia; order Primates; family Indriidae; genus Indri; species Indri indri. The sequence goes on along the minus strand of RJWJ010000345.1, from coordinate 238,286 downwards.
TGAGACAAATAGACATGACTCAGACCAAACCTTTCGGTCCAGCTCTCAGAGGCCAAATTTGGTCATGGAGAGACCTTTAAAGAATAGAGCGATCTCTGTCTTGCTGAGCACATTCAAAGGGCACAGTGTTCCTTAGAGCAGCTCTCTCCACAAGCCACCAAGGAGGTGTACTCACTCATCAGTGGGGAGCAGTGGGGAGTCCCTGCCATTCACCCACGCTGAGTCCTCCGGAGGTGCACTGCTGGGCATTCGAGAACCTCGGGGCGTTACCGCTTGACCATGTGCTGTACATGGAGGGCCAGGGGAGACTGGGCAGCAAGCAGGACTTGTGTTTTGAGCGTGGGTCCGCCTTGCTGCCTGGGTAATTCATTTGCAGTGAATCTGGGGGCAGTGGAGGGAAGGGAGAGGATGAGGCGGCCCTCCGAGATCCACGGAAAAGGATGCCTGAGGCTCGTGAACAACCAATCCGCAAACCACCCCCATCCCACAACTATGACAAGTCTCTACTTGTCACGCTATGACTGGCCCCTCGGTTTCATACCTCCCTGACCTTTTCAGCTATATCGCAAGGACGTCGCATACAACCTCTGTCTCTCTAGAACAGGTTCTTTTCTGTATTTTACCATTTTGCCTTTTTTCTTTTTTTTTTACTTCACTTCTAGCCACTCCTTCCATAAACTTTATCCTTTCTCATTATACCCTTACTGCTTGTTCCCACCCATTTTTCTTACTGTCTTCGTTTCCTCTGTTGCCCCAATCTCATCTATTTTCCACACAGCAAACCTTGACTGTCACAGATACGGACCATCCTTGTCCTTGAAATGAGTCACCGACCCTGCCTTGCTCCGGGAGGAAACTCCAAATCGTGAGAGCTCTACCCAGCCCGGGTTTGCCTTTGCTCCTCCGAATGCCAAGTTACCCCTGGGCTCGGCCCTGCGCACGCCCGGGTCCCTCTGCCAGTCCCTCCCATCCTCCACCTGCTCCCCGCCCTTCCTGCCTCACTCCTAATGCCTTTTCCTCCGGGAGGACCCATGTGCATTAGACCTTCCCTGATATCTCCCTCCTGGAACCCTGAACTTCAGATCCACTACGGTATTCTGCAATTACATGTCTGTTTATATTAGTGACTAGTGTTTGTTCCTACACACGCAACTGGTGCCCTGCCTTGTCCCCAGGTGCAGACACCAAAGTACACCACGCACCAGATGTCCCTTGTTTCACAATCTTTGGAACCTGTTGAATCACTGAGTGGGCCGTGCAGGGAAGGGTGGTGTGCAAGGGCTTTATTATCCTGTGCACAGGGGAAGCCAGCGCCCTTGTTCTGGCGAGCTCTGGTCTTGATTCATTTCCTGTTAGCTCTGGAGACTCCTTGAGCACAGTGCCAGCTTGCCGGGAATGAGCTCAGTTTTGAGCAGGTTGGTTTGGCCTCTGGGATGTCAGTCCTGTGTCGCAGAGAAGATCCTCGATCCAAGGCCGTTTCTCAGGGAAGCCCTGGGATTTGGAATTGGTGGCAGTTTGAGACTGACGGAATCAGTGGGCCAAAGAGAGGGTCTCTGAGAAATATTCTGTGTGGCGATAAACTGCCTTTTGTTTTGTTTTTCTGCCTAGAGCAATGGTAAAATTATAAAACAGAAATTCAGAAGTAATTTTAATCATAACGAAAGATGAAAACTGAAGCATCTGGAATCTGAAATGTTGATTGTTTCTGTCCCGATGTCTTCAGATTTAAATCAGGATGAAGGGGACAGGAGCGGGAGTGGAAATTATTGCACAAGTCACTCATTAGTTCATTTACTGAGGGCTGAGCCTCTGAAACAGGCACGAGTCTCTCCATTGTCCCAACACAAGAGACGAAGCTAAGGGAGGGTAAATGACTTGCCCAGTGTTGCAGAGGGCGAGTCTCCAGCCAGGACAGACATCAGAGCTGGAACTCACTCAGGGCCTCGGTCTGTTTTGAGTGCTGCATTCTCAGGAAAATACAGGCTTCCACTGAACCAAAAGAAACATTGGCATAGCAGGTGTAATCAAAATGTCAGGGAATAACGTTGAAATTTTTTTTCCTTTCTAAAGTGCAATATTCAGTTGGAATAATTGGAATAAAATGTGCCATTCTCTTTATTGGATAACACCTTTTATTAATAGCATAGATTGAATGCTGGCAATTTGAAATTTCCTTCGTCTTTGAATTATCTCTCTCTCCTGACTCCACTATATTTTATCTCTATTTTCAGTACTCAGCACATTGCCAAGTACACAGTAGAACCCAGCAAACGTTTATTGAAGAAATGAACGAAGCAAAATTCTACTATCTATGATACAGGCAGCCTTGTGTGTTTTACTTTTTGGACAAAGACTTTACCTTTTAATAAAATAGACGTAGCTTTCTAAATGCATCTTGGTACAGAGGAAAGTATGTGGACTTTGGGGCCAAGAGGCAAGTCGGATTCTCATCTCTGGTCCTTGCTAGGTAAGATCTCGGGCAAATGACCTAACCACTCTGACAGTTTCCTCGTTTGTAAACAGAAACAGCAATATGTCCCTGCGAGGATTATCACCAGGACTGGATAAGACTGCATTTATATGGAATCAGCAGGTATTCAGCAAATGTTATTCTTGACTCTTAATCTCTCTATTACATTGCTGCCTAAAAGCAATTAAGTTACCACTTAATTCTTTACAAGAAAACACGGAGTTCTAAAAAGTTTGCTGTTGTTTAACATTGGCTTCTGCTAAGCTGTGCTGACTGAAATGTTTAGTAGACAATAAAAGTTTCTGAATTATTGTTTTAAAAATAGTCAAATAAAAATATGCAATGGAACAATACTTCCCAAGAATTAATTATATTGCCTTAATGTATTAATACAGCATAGTGGTATCAACAGATTGAAGAAAATGAAAATTCTAACTGCTTTTCCTTTGTGAAGGAGGTATCTTTGTAATAAGAAATTCTATTTTAATACTGTGAAATGGTAAACTTCCTGTGTTCTAAGTTCATTATCATTGCCCTGCCCAGCAAGGATGATAGCAGTCAGCAAAACAGAGCTATTTTGGTACCAAGCAAAGCTGCAAAATCTTCCTCCTCAGCAAAATTGAAGCAGAAGCAAGGAGAAAACCATTTATGTTTGCAATTAAGTGAGTCTCTTTTGATATTTAATAGTAAAAAAAAATTCTTTGTTGATCTAAAATACCAAAGTATTTTGGTATTTTGAAAAAAGTTAGTATGGAAAATATCTTAGATTTTGTTTTGCTGCTGTGCATGAAGATGTTAGTGAGAAAAAATTCACTCTAGGGGAAGATTTTCAGGTTTCTTTGGTCCTTCTTTTCTTCAGTAGAAATGTCCAAAATATTGTTCATTTTATTTTATTCCAGCAAATTAAAGATCCTAAAATTGTTTTGACCGCTTTATTTTCCAGGGGTTAAAGTTGTGATTATTCATAACATTGAAGTTCAATACCTTCTCCTTTCACTCATTTAGCATTCAACAAGTGTTTATTGAATATTTATTATGTGCAAGACACAGGTCTAGGCTCTGAGGGGACCCAGTGACCTACAAAAAGTGTTTCGTCTTCATCAAATTTACATTGTAGGTGATTTCTCCCATTCTGATAATTATAATCTATGTTTTATTATAATTCACGATGCTAAAATGATCTGGTTTGTGTATGTATTCTGATCTTGTCTACCTACATTGACACACACACACACACAAGAGCACACCAGTACACACATATCTACTCCATATGCAATAGTATTTCAAGTTCAAGTTCAACTGAGCGAACACTTACCGAGGCCCAACTCTGTAACAGACACCATCCAGGGATCTGGGTGCATTAGACCAAGTCCTTCCTTCAAAAAGCCTTCAATTCGTTGGGAGAAAAGACTTGGAGAGAAATACCTGCGAGAGCCTGAAAAAACAAACAAACAAGTTGAGAAGATGATCTTCATAGGGAAGACATTTGATTTAGCTCATAAAAACGTAGAGGATTTGAACGGGGGCGGGGCAGGAAACATGTTCGGGAGGAAGAGTCACCCTGCTGCTCCACTGGTTTGCAGACCAGCAGCTTTGGCACTACCTGGGAGCTTGTCGGAAATGCAGAGTCCCAGGCCTGGGGGTGGTGGTGGTCGGGGGGGACTTGACTTCCGGAATCGGAATCTGGTGTTCGCAAGATGCATGACACGTGCGCCCTGGAAAGCTTGAGAGGCACGAGGATGAAATGAACGCGGAGCATGAGATGTGGCGCCTGCTGGACGACGGTCACCTGGGCCGGGGTGGCTGAGCACAGAGCTCAGCAGGGTGCGAGGGGCGGGCGGCGGGAAAAGCAGGGGGAGAGGCTGTAGCTGAATCCGAGTGGCATCCGTCAGTCAAACGGGGCAGGGATGAGTTCTAGGCAACCAGCACTTGCTCTAGGCAACGTCAGCCACCCCCTCTTCCGCGTCATCGTGCGCATGCTCCTTCGGTTGTGCCGACTGCCCGGCCACGATGACTGCATCTGCCCTCGTCCTCCCACCTTCTCCCGACGCCTCCGTTCACGTTTCAAACAGGACTGTTCACCCTCGTGTGTCCCGAACCCGGCGCTCAAGAAATCACTGAACTCCACTGTTCTGTGTCTGTTAATCATTCAGAGTGAGGCAGTGGCCTGTCCCCAAGTTACTCACAATTCAGTATTGTAGGCTAGACAGCGGTGGCAACCATTGATTAATTCGCTTGTTCAACAGCCGTTCACTGAAGGCCAGACGTGTCCTACCTTCCTCTCCTGGCCACTGCCTCCCGGCGTCGCCGTCCCTTGGGCCACTGGGAACAGAGCACGTGCGTGTGGACAACGTCATCAACCAACTCTGCGACCCGAGCACCTTCTCAACAGAAAGTAAGATTTCCACTCCCACGGACACACAAAACGCACCAGCGATTAGTGGCAGAATATGCCAATGCCTGCGGATGGTGGAGAAACCAAACCTTTCTAAGAAATGAGTTCTGCGCCCCCACGGAGGCAGAGTGACATTTGCATAAGGGCAGGAAGGATGGGGTGTCGGGGAGGACAGAACGGTGGGTCGTGAAGCAGCGGGATGCGGTACAGCAAGTGAGTGGACCTGGCCTGGAATGGGTGCTGAAGGGATCTTCTTTGATTGGCTGAATCTATGTCAAGGGGATGCAGTGGGTAAATCAGAGAGACCATATCATAAAGGGACCTGAGTGTGCAGCTAGGGACGTTGGACTGGTACCGTAGCAATGGGTAGACTCAGGAAGTGTAGAGTGGCAAGTCACGTGTGCAGAGTGGCATTGCAGAACGCTAAATGCCGCTGTGATGCAAAGGACGCAGCAAACAGAGCGGAGGGCAGTGAGCTGGTCACCCGCAGCAGTACTCTAGCGGGAGACAACAGAGGCCCGGGGAGGTGACAGCGGCACTGGGGGAAATGACTGGTTGGAGAAACAATGCCAAGGGTTGAGCCAGTGCATCTCCGGATTCTGTCGATCTTTCCTGCTTAATGATCTCTGCCATCCAAGTGCTTCTCTCCACCTCTACTCCACAGATTCTAACCTAGACAACGGCAGTAGCTGCCTCACACAGTTTCCGCTATTGCTACCCTCCATTCCTCCCACAAAATGCTGCCAGATCGACCTTTTTGTAACACACACACAAGAATATTGCTGTTCTCCCGGTGGAAGTCTCAAGGGCTGTCCGTGCGCCATGATGCAGTGTGAATGTGACCTGGTCCCAAGCGCCTCAGCCCAGCCTCGGCCTGCACCTCCAGCTCATGCCATTCTTTCCCTGCTCTCTGGGCTCTGGCAACAGTGCTCTAGAAAATCATTCTAATTTTCTTGAGCATGCAGCGCTTTTCCCAAAATAGAATCTTGTTATAAACCAGTCTCCTTCTTTGAAATGCTGTTTTCCTCACCCTGTGTCAAAATAACTTCTCATCCTTTTCACTGTGGCTTATATTGCAAGTGAGGCCTGAGTCACCCTGTAGGTCTATAAAATCAGCAATATTTTAGGATCCCCAAAAATAACTAGGAAATCAAATGATGCTAACATTTCAAGAAAGGGCAAATACTATTATGCTTTGTTGCTAAAATCCTTACCACATTTTTAAACTTCCTTTCTTAAAATTTTAGTTTTATTTACCATTTTAACCATTTGGAAGTACACAGTTCAGCAGCCTAAAGTACATTCACATTGTTGAACAACCATATTCCAGCTCCAGAACTTTTTTCTTTTCCCAAATGGAAACTCTGTGCCCATTAAACACTTAACTCCCCGTTTCTTCTCCCCACAACCACAATCCCTATAAATTTGACTACTCTGGGTGCCTCATATAAGTGGACTCATACAGGATTTGAGTTTTTGTGGCTGGCTTATTTCACTTAGCATAACGTCCCTAAGGTTGATCCATGCTACAGCAAGTGTCACAGTTCCCTTCCTTCTCAAGGCTGAACGGTATCCCACGGTACATATGCACCTCTTTCCTCTCACCATTCATCCTCTGATGAACATGTAGGTCGTTCCCACTTTTAGACTACTGTGAATATTGCTGCTATGAACATGGTGTATCTAAGTCCCTGCTTTCAATTTTTTAGGTAAAACCCAGAAGTGGAATTACTGGATCATGTGGTGATTCTATGTTTAATTTTTTTAAGGAACTGCCATACTCTTTTCCACGATGGCTTTACCATTTTGTTTATACATTTTATTTATACCATTTTATTTAATACATTCCCACCACCAGTGTACAAGGATTCTAATTTCTCCACATCCTCTTCCATACTTGTTATTTTCTGTTTTTTTTTTTATAGCAGTTACCCTAATGGATGTGACGTCCGTATTATATTTTATAACACAGCTACAAATTTAAGAATTAAAAGGGTTGTCCTAGTCTCTTGTGTTACAGAAGAAGCTGAAACTTGGCGAGCTAAGTGACATGCCGAGTGCCATGTATCCTCGTGGGGCTAGAACCAGGTCTCCTCCTTCCCAGTGTTTCGCAGAACCTCTTAAACATTGAACTCAAGAGTGGGAAACAAAAACTGGTAAGCGTCAGGGTTAGGGATACATAGGGCTGAAATGAAGTCACATATGAGATGGAGAGAGAATTCTTATTTTGTACTCTCCCACCTTAGGAAGTTAGACGGCATCAGGAAAGTTGGTGAACCTCTGGATCCTCAGTTTTTAATCTATAAAATGGGGATAATAATACTTGCCTTAGAGAAATGTCGAAAAGATTAAATGAAATTAGTCAGCCTCCTATATAGTCCTGAAACTGAACAATATTATTTTTCCTTCCATGGTCAACATCTAGCATAATCCTGGGCGCATGTTAGGTGCTAAATCAATACTTGCTAATTTGACTTGCTTTGGAAACAGGGTCTAAGACTGCTTTAGGCTTTAGTTTTTTTCTGGTAATTTCTTTCCAATTTAGGGTGGGTTCTAACAAAAGGTCAGAGGAACAACAGAAGCAGATGGTCTTCCTGAAGTGTGTGCCAAAGGGATTCGTGTGTGTCTTGGGGGCGACGTCTCCACCCACCACACAGCTTGGAAGCTCAAGGGCAGGTCCCCAACATTGTACTTGTCCCTTCCTGAGCACTCCCTGGTGCAGACTCCAAGTCTGACAAGGAAAAGTGCTGTGATCATCCTACGGGGAGAGCGCAGCTGCTCCAAGGTGGAGTCTATTGTCAGGGCTCTCTGGGTAACAAAAAGAGGAAAAGGCCTATCAAAGCACTTCCTGCCTGCGGGGCCATGTGCTTCCATTAATTCTTTTCCCTGAGTCAGTCTGTCTCCCCAAGCTAATGTCCCCTCCGTGTCCACTATTCCAGAGAACAGAACAGGCGTTTTGAGCAGTTAATTTTAAAACCTTTCCACACAGTGAGGTCAGTAAGAGGGACAAGCTCAGACATTCAGTGACATGTACCCATATATTTCATTAAAAAGCTGGCACTAAAAATGTGTGGTTTAGGGCAGTTATGATTTTTCAGAAATCTGCTTATCCTGCGAACTACTTTGGCACTGCTATTGGTACGTGAGGATAATAGTGAAGTCTCCGCCCTTCCTGTACCATCATGAATTATAGAAAGACAGTCATGACTCTTCTCTGAATTTTATATTGGTAACATTCACACCATTTGCACAGAATTAGCTAGTGATGGGAGTGGGTGAAATAGTATTTCCATATGAGCAACTGAGATCTTTGAACCGAATTTCTAAATGAGTGATGAGTTTTCTGATCTAACCGGGACCTGATCCCAGGGAAGAAGGCCTGGAATGCGACTCTCATGAGGAAGGCAAAATGTGGTTATTTATAGTGTACCCTGTTCCAGAAAAGATAACGCCACAAAGAAGTGGGTGGTGAGCATGGTGTCTACACATAGGGCAGAGAGAAAGGCAGAATTTGACAAATGCTGATCTCGCACTGGTGTAGCGAAGGCCTCTAGATGCTGACATGGCAGATTGCAACACGTGGTGGAAGACAGTCGCGATGCCCCGGCCACTGCCTGCCAATCACCAGACAGGGGGGTGAGGTCATCCCGTATCATCCAGCCACCAGCTGGCTGCAGATGTCTGAGGGATCCCAGCAGAGCTGAATTGGTCCAGGCCAGAAGAACCCCTAAGCAGATCCACAGAACCATGAGCTGAATAGAGTATTTGTCATTTTAAGTCGCTAAGTATTCGGTGTGTTATGCAGCAAAAGCTGAATGTTGTAGCAATAAGTACATACATGGCATCTGCCGTGAGGCTAGTTCTTCAAACATTGCCAAAGCCATGGAGAAATTGTCCTCAAGACTCCAGATCTGCCTTTGCTTTCACATATAGTTTTCCCTCCTGCTTGGCAGTTAAATTTCTTCCATAAATGAATAAATTAGTGATCCTTGTTTATGTATATTGAAGACTATGAATTTTGTTAGGGTGAGTGAGTTTTCCCAAGTCTCTTAACCTTGTTGCCCAAGATATAGAGTTTTTGGTCTTTCTTAGCTGAAGAGCAGAGTTTCGAGTGACAACATGTCAGACGTGCCCTTGTCCTGCCCAAGCAACCGTCTCAGTCTCATTTGTCTACAGTTTTTACAAACCACTTTCACAGAAACCCGGAGCCTCTGAAGTTGAAAGAGAAAAATTAATCTATTTCTTATATCGGTCGAAAATAATATGAGAAAGCTATGAAGGAATAGGGACTGAAATAGGTGTGACATCCATTCAGTGGGACGCCGATCCTGGCCTCAATGCCTTTCGAGGATGGAGCGGAGTCCCTGTACAAGGCCAGGGGATCGTGGAAGGGTCCCATGGCCTTCCGACCATGTACACACAGTGAAGACAAAGGTGTCATCATATTCTACCATAAAGATCTGTAGAACAAGACGACAGCACTGGCTCAGGACTCCTCAACGTGACTGTGACAATTCAGAGTTGACAACCAGACATTCGGACTGTTACATTGCCTACGCGGTATCTCCACTTTCCTGCGGATTTATCTGAGTCACTTCATTTTATTAAATGACTGTTTGGTGTCATAGTAACATGGTCTTAATAGTTCGTATGGTTTACATTTGGGTTTTTTTTTTCCCCCAACTGAAATTAGACAATAGTTGATGGCATTTGGTTCCTAGCGACATGTTGCCAGGCTCGATTCCACAGAGATTCCCACGTGTCTCGAGCACAGGTTAGGGAGCTCCCTAAAGCCTTTCCGTTCATGCTGAAATTCTTGCTATATAAGGCAAGATGTAGTAAATTACCTTTGTGATCAGCACAGACTTTTCCTTGTATGTCTCCTGGAGTTTCTGGACCTGCCCTGCATTGCTCCCGCCCTTCCTTCTTTACTTGCACCCAGTGACGAGCCCGAGTGGCAGCAGTGACTAGGACTCTGACCCTGGAAGGAGAATAGGAGAAAATGGAACTTTCCATCGTAGATCCATCACCAGAGCTATGAGAACTGCGCCAAGAACAACAGCACTAGACACCAGCAGCAAACGTGGTCCCCAGATGCTCGGAGACCTTGTTCACCCCCCAAACATTCTGAAGCGTGTTACTGTGTATGATGAAAAGCAAATGAAGTTCTTGGTGCACACTGCAGCCCGCCAGCCCCGGGGCTCTGTCTCCGTGACCTGTGAGTCATGCCGCGGGCCAGTCACTCCACGCCAGCGGCGCTCTGTGGACTGGGCCCTCCTTTGAAATGCTGAAGAGACAGAAAAGACGCAGATGTTGATTTCAGAGATTAATAAACAAATACCTTATTTCTGAGTCATGTGTGTGTGCATATTCAAAACACACTTCCTTAGTACCTAACCCACGTGAGGCTCTGTGTCGGAAGCTCTGGAACAGTCGGCCGTGAGCAAAGCACTAACCCTGTCCCCGAGGACCCTCCCCTGGCAGATACCAGGCCTGACGTCCCAGCATTTGCACATTTACCTTCTGTTATGCTTGTGACAAACAAGAGGAATGAGTACAGAGGTGTTGGGAGCCGACGGTGTCCCCCCCGCCCGGATTTCCGCGTTGAAGTCTTCAGTCCCGATAGCTCCGCATGCAACTGTATTGAGGACAGGCCTTGAAGGAGATAATTAAGTTAAAATAGGATCATTGGAGTGGCTCTATGACTGGTGTCATTATAAAAAGGTGAAATTTGGGCACAGACAGGCAAGAGGGAAGGCCTCGTGAAGACGCCGGGGGCAGACGGCACCTGCAAGCCCAGGAGGGAGGCCTCGGAAGATCTCAGACTTGCAGCCTCCAGAACTGTGGTGAAATAAAGGTCATTTAAGGCACCCACTTGGTGGCACTTTGTTATGGCGGCCCGGGAAAACTAATGCAAAAGGTGTTACTATCCGTGTTTTACAGATGATAAAGTGAAATCGCAAGAGATTAAATAATTGACTCAAAATTTACACATAACTAGTAAGTGGCCAAGGCAGGATTAGAATCCGGGTCTTCACGAGCCTCCTCTGCTCTGTTGGCCTTTCTGCTGTCCCCCGAGCTGTGCGCACACCAAGCCATCGCGCTGACAGCCAGGACCAGGGCTGGGAAGGCGAAGAACAACTGTTTTTCTGCCACCTGGGTGGTTTTCTCCCTTAGCAATGTCGGATCTCCCCATCCCTGGTGTTGACCTTCCGTTCTGCTACTTTCCTCTTAAAATCAAAACCACAGGACCTCAGTGGAGGACACTTGTCGTTAGGAAGCATTTTGTTAAGTCTGTTTTCCTAACTTATGGAAGTGGCTGCTAGTGCCCAGCCGTCCTGTTCGAAAGACTAACCTGTCTGGACCCGAGACTAGCAAACGAGTGGTAAATACATTCAGCGGGGAGAGGCCTTCTGTTCTTTTGAAAAAGACATTGTAATGGCTAGAACTACATGTCTTATGGGAGTTTAGGTAATGATGTAATCATCGTGGGTTAGTATGATCCGGAAAGATTTCTTAGAACAAATAGAATTTAGAGCACAATCAAAATAAAGGTGTTGTTTGAATTAGAGATAACAGGAATCACGTATTCTATGGTACAGTGCTGGTCACGTCTTGCATCAGCTGTTTGTTCCAGAATGTACTGAGGCCTGCAGGGTGCCTGGGGGAGACGTGGATAAATTGAAATGAGCCACGTCCTCACACCGTGCACAGTTTGTGACTTTAATCTGGGTCAGTGGTTCTCTGAGCAGCGAAACCACCTGGGAGCAACGGAAGCACGGAGCTCGCAGGTGCCCAGCCCCAGAAATTCCACATCATTAAATCCAGAGGCCTGGAGTTTGAAATGTCCCCCAGGAGGTTCTGGTAAGAGCAGGCTTGGAAACAATCGCCCCGCCCTGAGTATTCTGCAGTATCGGATAAAGAACGATGCTTCGTAGAGCAGGACTTCAGACACTGGGGCTCCCGGGCGCTCTGGGTCAGCAGGACTGTCCCAAAATCTTTCAGATGATAACATCTGGGTGTAAATAACAAACATAGACAAATTGCAGGAAAATAAAAAAAAAAAAGGTAATGATAAGAAGCACAAACTTTTCTCCCGGTCAAACATACGTGTATCAAAGTAGATAAATATCTGACCAAAATTCAAGGGAAAAAAAATCTCAGAATTAACACAAATATATACTATAATTATTAATGTTCAAAAGTAATTATACTCTCCTCAGTATTTTTTGGGGGGGTATCATTTTCAATTAATGAGAAAATTAATATGGTAAGAAAAACTCTAACCAACACCATGAAATCGAATCCTTTTTCTTGGTCTTATATTACAAAGAGCCACCAACAGAAGATCCAATGTGACGTAAGAAATGGTTCTATCCATCCGATGTTTCAGAATTGGCCATGGCACTCTGTAAAAACACCTAGTGCTAAGACAATGTCCAGAGAGTCTGGGAACAGGAATCCATATTTTTAAAATTTTATAAGTGTTTGCAACCAACAGTGAAGATGGTCGCAGTGACTCTGTCCATCGCTTGGATGTGAAGGAGATAGCGAAAATACTGACAGCTGGCCCTGGATGTGGGCAGCAACCAACCAGAACAAAGGCGACTGTTAAAAAGCTCAAATGGATCCGTAGAAAGTGACTTTCCTCGCATGGTTCCTTCAGCAGCCATTGCTAAAGACCAGAACTTTTAAATTAGGCTTTTGTCGTATGTAAGAGCCATTCCTGTCACATACGCAACGGCAGCCGATCCAGAAAGACATCCCATCATGGGGGTGGGACGGTTAGTATTTTCCACCGATGCAGAATATGAGGGCTGAACGATGTCACAGACCTCATCCAGTCAAACTTTTCTTTTTCTTACAGATGAAACCCAAAGATTAAAAAGGAATTTGTCCAAGGCAGAATTGGGAAAAACCCCAGCATTCCTGACTCGGTCTGGCAGTGTTTGCTCATCGCGATGCCGCCGCCCACAGATGAGGAAACAACAGTTCAGGAAAGGGAACAGATGTGCTCCTGGTAGGAAGGCACGTCTCTACTGTGTGTGCATGTGCATGTGCACGTGTGTGCCGTGTGTGCATGTGCGTATGTGTGTGTGCATGTGTGTGCGTGTGCATGTGTGTGCATGTGTATGTGCATGTGTGTGCGTGTGCATGTGCATGTGTGGGAGGGGAGGGGGAAAATGGCTACAACAAAAGTCTCCCGACTACTCATCCATTTTTTTTAAACCACTGTAAAACCTACTGGGCAAGATGCTCATTTCCTGAGTTCTGTAACATAGCTGTGCCAGGACGTAGCTGAACCGTGGCCACCGTGACTGTGCACACATGTGGAGGCAGAATACATTTGCATGCACCTGTGACACTCACTCAAAATATCTGGAAACTTTGCTTGCAGAAGAGGCATTCCAGTGAAAAGAGAAGAGCTCAGTAGCCATTTATTTATAATACCTGTTAAATAATAAGACTTATTATAAGGATCAAACATATCAGCCTGCTGTTTCCCAATCTGGCCTCACGGCACTTTCTCGCACAACCTTTCACCTCTGTTTCACCTTGAGCTGCCCCACAGCTCCCCATGGTTATGGAATCGCAAACGTCCTACACGGCTTCACTTCGGTAGACCCACTGTGAGGCTGCGGAGCTTTGGAAGAATCACTACAGAATCTGACCACGAGTTCAACTGCTAGACGGTGTATTATTTTTCAAAATATTAACCGTATCTTTTCCTAGGGCCCAATACATAGTAGTTATGCCATAAATGTTACTCCTGTATTTGAGGTTCTTGATGTTTCTCTATTACCTTCAGAACGAAATTAATACTTACGCTGTCATTCAAGGCCCAGCTGCCTTTTTAATCACTACGTGGGAATGGTTAGGCCCCAAGTCACAGTGAACTGTCTGGAGATTCTCAAACAATTCCCACTCTTCCCTGCCCCTTTGCCTTTGCAAATGCTCTACACAAAGGCTAGAATAAAAATTTTTTTCTCTACTCTCCCAACTTCTAATTTGAAACATTAGAAAACTCTCTAAGGAATTTTCTAGTATCTCCCCAGGCTGGGTTAAGTTTCCTTCAATTCTCCTGCTACTCACTGAATGCACACACTCAGACATATAGACACTCAGACACACAGACACACAGTTTCTCCCTTATGCTCGCATAGTGTCCTGTTTAAACCCCTGCCATGTATCTCGCAGTATTATTCATTTGTTTTCATTTTAAAACATTTTCTGGCTTTTCTGACAAGGAGAACAAGGATGCACTCTGGCCATGTTGGCCCACACATGTGGGTGCTAACCATGTTTTTGGTGCATGAATGAATAAGACACAAATGCTTCTTCCACTCTACAATTCCCAACGTGTGAGAAAAAGGGCTAACTAAATCCTATGCCACACTGGGAGCCCCCCACGTGGAGTGTAGAAGGGTCAGTGTGGCCGGGGCGGTGGCTCACGCCTGTAATCCCAACACTCCAGAGGCTGCGGTGGGGGCATCACTCGAGGTCAGTTCGAGAAGGGTCAATGAGGTACTCTGCAAGGACACACAATTCCCAGACCATGGCTTAATTACCTGTTTATCGGCAGGTAAGACTTTCCACGGAAGTATCAGCTGCATCTTCTGATTCTCCCTGACATGGGAAAAATATGTAGTCAGTCATATTCCCTGGACCCCTTTCTCAGTAAATCCCACCTGCTGGACGAACCTCTTTTGTGGCTGACCAGGCGATGAAGGAGTGAAGGAGATAGTGAATTCATGGTTTCTGATCTCCCCCGTGTGCAAACCAAGACCCATGGTCTTGACTGACTGGAAGAAACCTTAGGTGTGGGCTTCGGTTCCAAGGCGCTAACACAAGTGTTATTGTAACTGCAGGCTTCAGTGACTGCATCTAAGCAAAACCTCGTTACAGTTAAAATTAGGGAACTATGACTCTTTCCCCATGTTGCACAAATGCCACAGAAACAGACACAGATTAGGTAAAAGCGATTTCTCGGAGGCCATGCCTTCTTGTCTTTCTGACTGACTAGCATAGAAGTAATTGTCACTTTAAAGGAAAAAGACGCTTGATTTCTCCTAGAGAAGCAGTCTAGCCTAGTGGCTAGGAATGAAGGCCAGGCTTTCTGGACTTGCTTCCTAGACTCAGCTGTGTCTCATTGGCCAAGTTACTGCATCTCTCTGTGCTTATTTTATTACTATACTATATACTATATACTATACTATACTATACTGTGTTTAGACACACACACACACATGCAAATATATACACTGGCTCTCGTCTCATATGTTATAGTATTAAGTGATTTAATACACAAAAAACACTTAGGAAATTGTCTGACCAATGGTAAACATTCAATGAAAGTTGTTATTCTCATATAAATATGATAATGAGCCATTTCACCTTCGCCGCTTTTATTTCTTCTATTACAGTGGTGTTCCGAGGTATATTTGGCTATCCCTTGCCATAGATGAAGTTCAGATCTGAGCTAATCCTGCCCATTCTAATGATGTTGGTTTTCACCTCACATTAAATAATATATGTATTATAAAGCTAAAAATCACCCTTGTGCAATCACATCGACTCCGACTTTTGTTCTCTGGAAGGGGAAAGGGAGCATGTTGGTAAATATTACTGGAAGAGATTTTATTCTCCACACTGCTGTGGATTGTATCCAAATTGCTTTTTAATTTGTTTCCCATGTTATGGTCTTGAAATCACAAAATAATGTAATATACTGCAAGAAAGCAATTTAATACATGGTAACGCGAGGAGAGGGTAAGATACACATTGTGCTCTGTTGAAAACGACAGTGGCAGAGGAGCTGGTTAAGCGCATGTATAATAAATTCAACCCTTGAACTATGTACAGCATCCGAGATATACCTCAGTCTCTGAATACAAAATAACTTATGGTTTTTCACTGATGGGCCCTATTGGGAGTACGAAGCTCATTTCTAGCGCAGGCAGAGAACACGAAGCTGACTCAGTTCACGAGGATGGGAAAATGGTACCATGGAGCAGAGGAAGGGCCTCACGTCCATGTCCCATGTCCCCACCACCGACCGAAACTCCCACCTGTCAAAACCTTTCTTCTTTTGTTTTTAACTTTATTTGGTGTCAAGATTGTCTTTGCAAATTTGTTGAAGATTATGAATACTCTTCCCAGAAAAATGCACACATGCATGCGCGCGCGCACACACACACACACACACACACACACACACCTCTGCACAGTAATTCATGATGCTCACAGATGTTCTCTTGGAAAGAACTTTTCTAATGGAGTGATTTTTATTATCTTCAGTGAATGAGTCAATTACTATTAGAAAATAGATTTTCACCACTTGATTTCTTTTTTAAAAATTTAGTATTTAAAATCCCAACTCGTAACCCTCCTAAAAGATTTTAGATACTTCACTCGTTTTGTTTCACTGTGATCAGCATTTTGAACAAACCTATGCAGGTGTTTCTTAAATGCTTAATTTCTGGGGAATTTGTGTTTCTTTTGGTTAGGAAAGCACAGCAGACATTGATCTATGCCTTCCTAGAAATATTTTATTATAATTTTATGAGGAAATAAGCAAAGACATGGTAATGTTATTCCTGTATTTGTTTATGTTAAATAAACAGCGATGATCCATAGACTCTTGACCATAATTCAGACTCTAAACCAAAATATGTACATAGTTACTATCATCACAGAGGAAAAATTTCAAAAATATGAAGAAAAAGCCTTTTACAACTCAC
This sequence comes from Indri indri, assembly GCA_004363605.1. Classification (NCBI taxonomy): domain Eukaryota; kingdom Metazoa; phylum Chordata; class Mammalia; order Primates; family Indriidae; genus Indri; species Indri indri. The sequence goes on along the minus strand of RJWJ010000345.1, from coordinate 221,680 downwards.
CCTTAATGAGTACATAAACAGCAATATTGTTGAGTCAATCTATGAATTTCTGTATGTATCTCTTATATTTTAAGATTGGGACAGAGAAACTTCCCAGATATTTGATGTAAGAATTTGTTTTGAAAAAGTTTGATAATTAATGTAGAGAGAGCTGCTCTAAAAATACCTTTTTTTAGAGATAAAACTTTAGGAAAGTATATAATAATCAAAATTTACCATCTTATTTTTTCCTTTGAGACCAAGCATCGCAGACCAAGACCAGCTAAGTTTATAATAATTTATTATAGTTGCATATCACTTGCCATATATAATAAATTATAGAAACCATAGCATCTTTATAAACTATTTGGTATATCATATTCACTTCCTAATGCTTACTGCAGTAACCGTATGAAATTTACTTAGATTATGTTTTAGCATTAGTCAAAAGATAAAAAAACGTTATAAAGTTTTTTCACAGTACTTTGGATTTATAAAGGACCCATCATGTTAACTTTTACGCAACCTGTTTGAAATGTATAAAAACCCTTTACAAACCAAAAAGTGGCTTCTGGTTTTACCGAGCTGCTGAAGTTATCTTAGTTATCTTAAATTTGTACTTAACATCCATGTGGTGCACTTTTCCAGACATTGTAATAAACGCAAATAAATTATCAATTACTGAACTCTAAAACTCTATACCAACAGACGATTGAGGCTTGGCAACATTTTGAACATTCAGATAAAAATATTCAGTAAACAATGTATGCATGGTACCCCTTCCCCCTGTTCTCCCTCCCTTCTCCCCCTACCCGGTTTGGTTAAAAAAAAAAAAAAAAGTTCAGTTTAAATTTAAGTCCTAGGGTCTGACAAAGTGACCCTGGATGCATGTCATCTCCAGCCATCTGTTCTCTTCCTTTCTCCTTACATCTGTCCAGACTCTTCTATCAGCATCAGTCCTTTAATGCAGGGAGAGTTTTCAAATCCTTGCTGAAGCGCTTTGTTCCCCACTGTAACAGCACAAGCATGAAACTGGCTGGAGTCTGTGTCTCAAGTCGTCCGGCTCCGGTCCCTCTCCGGACTCTGGAGTCCCGACAGACGAGACACTTGCAAGGCGGCAGCAAACGCCGCACCTGCCGCACCTGCCAGAATCACACACACTCACTTGGTCCTTGCATGTCCGTTCTCGGATAACGTCCTCATCCGTGCTCTCAACCTCAGTGAACTTTGATGGAGTATTTCCGCAGTTTCAGAAACTGGAAAAGCTTGTCTTTTGTCCTCTTCTTCAGGGCCATCAAGGCTCGTGTTTTCTCCTCCAAGTCTTGATCTATGGCAAAGATGATCCTGGCTCTCTCCTCTGCTTTCTTGTCTCCAGAGTTTTTGAAGAGCCTTTGTAGAGACTCTTGGTCTATGTTTTCAAAGATGTTGCCCACGGCTTTCTTGCGAGAGGCTGTGTCGAAGTGGTAGCCGTGGATGGACGGGCTGACGCGCAGCGACGTGGACATGGTGACGGCTGGGCGGCCTCGCTTCGCTCTCATCGATGTGGGATCTTCCGGAATGCAGCTCCCGGCTCTCCAGAGAGTGTGCAGCAGAGTCATTCCGGGACTGCTATTTAAAGTGTGAACAAAAGCTCCAAGGCTCAAATTACACTGGTGACATCAGAGTGATCTCAAGGAAGAATAATCACAGGCAGATTTAACAGTTGAGTTGCCAACATCCTGCTCTTGTGTGAAATGTTACTAAAAGCTGAGCTCAGGGATCGGGGCAGGTCGTCAGTACTTTTTTCTGCCTCATGTTGTGGCGATGGCATTATACAGGCTTGGGCCCTTCTTTAAAATATAGCTGAAAACAGGAAGCTGCGAAGATGAGACACAAACAAGGCAGCTTAGAGTTTCAAAATCTTTCCAAACAACAATGGGAACAAGGGCTCCTGCTAACCGCAGGCGAGTTTTAATTCCCAGAGGAGCTGTTACAGTGCACGCCAAACACTGGGCAGTCCACATGGGTGCCCTTCGGACGTCCCCGTCAGAGGGAACTCCTGCTCTCTTGGGAGAAAGCTTGCCGATCAAGGACAGCCGTTTGAGGCACGGCAGACTGCAGAATGGAATTACACCTACGAAGTGCTGACCTGACCCAACCTGAAACCGGGATTTTTCAGAGACCAGAAGCAACTGCTGGTCTGCAGCCACTGAATAGAACTGTAATTTGATAATAGTAATAACAATAGACAATATCTCCCTAGGTTTGTGTCTGTATCAATAATAATAGTGATCAAAAAGGGGGGAAGAAGAGTTAATCAGCTACTTTATATACCTGATTACATAGTACTGAAATGGAATTGGTTGACCTTTTGTTTTAAAATTTATTTTGGCATTACCCAGACATAGAGCAATACCGTCTTTGGCAGAATTTAAATTTGTTCTCCTGCCATCCACAATATTCAGCCAGCCAGTGTCCCCACTGGTGTATGGAGTTGTCATATGCTAAATGTCAGCTTCAAAGGGACCCAGAGTGTTCTCTTCAAGTGGACCACGTCCGGTCTGCTTTCTAGCCCTCTAAGAAATCCAGACTAGTCTTCGTTTTCTTACCAGCTAGTTAAGTCAGATCTAGAAAAGGCACAAAAAGAGACAGGTAGGGAAGGTGCCTCACTGGAAAACTGAGTTGTGGGCTCTTCTAACATAGTCATTCATTTGTTCATTTATCCACTCATTATTGACATCGATATTTATTAAAGACGTATTATTAGCCGGAACTTTTCTAGGCATTGGAAATACCACAGTAAACCAAACCAAACCAGAGAATGAAGTTTATATTTTACTGGGAAGTAGACAATAGAGACACGCACATTTGTACTACGCATGATTTCAGAAAGTAATGAATACAGGGGAGGGTTGAGACTTTCATAGGATATTCAGGGACAGGTTTTTAAAATGTGACCAAGGAGACGGGGAGGGAGTCAGCTGCGCAGGTATCTGTAGGAAGGGTAGTTCCGGCAGAGGGAACAGCAAGTGCAGGGGCCTGGAGACAAGAGTATGCACGGACGGCAGGAAGGACAGCCAGGGACCAGCGTGTCACAGCGGAGGGGACCGGGCAGAATGGGAGGAGGTGGCGCCAGGGTGGGAAGGCCGTGGGAAGAGGGCGGGCCCAGGCTGTGCAGCCTCACGGCCTTGGCTGTGGATGAAGCTTTTACTCCGTGTGAGACGAGCAGCCTTTGCAGAAGTCGAAGCAGGGAATTGGCATGATTTTACTTAAAATTTTAAAAGATAACGGTCACTTCTTAGTCAAGAATGGATTATAGGGAGACAGGCAGAGAGTGGGGAGTGAGAGGACTAGTTAGGAGACTCTGGGAATAACCCAGGCAGGCGATGATGAAGGCTTCCATGAGGGAGGCCGTTGTGAGGGGAGAGCGGATCCGACTGCGGGCGCTCTGGGCAGGGAGAGCCCAGAGGATCGCGGAAGGGTCAGGCGCCAGGGCCGGGATGACCCCTCTCGCCTGGCTTCTGTGACGGACGTTTCCGGCTGAGCCGGCGTTCAGCTCGCCAGCCACGTGGCTGGTGGGTGTCCCGGTTTTTCCATGGAAGACCCCTGTGCTCTGTTGTCTACGACTGTGGATTTGCTGGCAGATACAGCACACCTTCGTGGCAGTGTGTTTTTCTCATTAACAAAAAAAATTATTATGGCAACAGGGAGGTGCTGAGTTTTTATTATGTGTCAAGCAAGCACAGTGACAAGCAATTTACGTAACCCATGTTAATTCTCGTCCTCACTGGAGGCTTCGTCAGCCTTCTCATGCTGTACTCTTTGCTCAGGTCGTTCATGCGGGCTCGTGCTTTTTATTGTCCCCTGGTAATCGACAACTCCCAAATTCGGAGCCCCAGCCTAGACTCATCCTCTGACGTATAGACTCATTTATTTATCTAACAAATCAATACAAATATGTAAAAATACGGTACAAATATCTTTTCTGTTATAAAACTCTGAAACTTGTCTATCATCTAGGTCGCACCCCTTTTTTCTCCCCCTGTGTATAATATATCCATTAGGTCTGTCGATTCTACCTACAAAATATTTCTCAAAGCCACCCACTTTCTCTCCGTTTCCACCACCACTGTTTACACCAAGCGTCCATACGGTGGGTGGTCCATGACCCAGAACTGCCTTTAAGATGTCCCCAGATGTTCAACTGTCAGCCCCCTTTGGGGACTGCCACCATGGAAAAGGGTCACATCTCCTAAGGGGACCCTGTCCCCCTTTTGGCGAGGCTGCACGCAGTAGCTGACCTCCATGACTGTAAAATCCCACCCTCCCGGTCCATCCCAGCTCTGAATAGTCATCTACACTTCAGGGAATCTTCGAGGACGGGCTGAGACCTCCTTCTGCCCAACCCTGTTTCTTTCCCATCTGCGGGCGGCGATCCCAAGGCCAGGCCACCGTGAATCCTCTACTGCCAGCCCCATCTCAGAGACTGCTTCTTCTGGAGCCTGCCCTGTGACATTCTGTCGTCTCTCACCTGGACCGAGACCAAGTCTCTTTCCGAGCACTCCTGGTTCCACCTGTGCCCTGAGGTCCCCACACAGCACCCAGAGTCACGCCTCCCAATAAGCAACTGGCCTGAACCACCCTGCTCGATACTCTTAGGACAAGCCCCATGTCTTCCTTGACATGGCCTTTGTGAGCTTGACCTTGGCGGCCCCTACCACCTCTGCAGCATATTTGGTCACTCTTCCCCCGGTGTCTTTACGCCTTCAGATTCCTTGGATGCACCACACTCATTCCTGCCATGGGGCTTTGCACACATTTTTCCTTTTGCTGGAATGTTCTTTGGCAGTTTTTATCTTGGCTAGGTAATTCTTAGTTATTCATAAAGTCTCAACTAAAAGCTACATGGTCAGAGAGGCCTTCCTGATCCTTGACAACATAGCCAATACTATTCCTTAGTGTGCTTTACTAGAGTTTGCAAACCTACATTTATTCTTGTGATTGCTCATTAAAGTCTGTCTCCACCAAGAGCAGGGATCAGATCTACCTCTTGCACTAATGTGGCCAAAGTTCCTAGATCACTTAATAAAGAAATCATTTTTATAGTACTATTAAATACCAACGTACGCACTTTCGTTTACGCCTCATGACAGCCCTATGCAGTAAAAACTATTGCCATTCTCACATCAAGGATAAGTGAGGCGATAAACCTGCGCTTCCTGCAGTGAGTTAAGATGTCCATGTTTCATCCCTGAAATTGCTGAACATAGGCAAAGGGAAACTAATATGGTAAAAGGGACTTAACAAGTGTGAATCAGCTAAACATCTTGAGATGTGGAGATTCATCGTGGATTATCCAGGTCATCCCACGTAATCACAAGACCTTGGGCAGGGACAGAAGGTCAGAGAGGAGAGGAGACCCTGAGCTGCTGGCCCTGAAGATGGAGGAGGACCCACGAGCCAAGGACAGTGGGCAGCCTCTAGAGCTGCAAAGGGTGAGGAAGTGGATTCTTCATTCCACCCTCCAGAAGGAACACAGGCCCACAGAACCACCGTAGACATCTGGCATCTTAAACAGTAACATAAACAATTTGTGTTGTTTTAAGCCACTAAGTTTGTAGCAATTGGTTCCAGCAGTCCTGGGAAAATAACGCACTTCGAACCCTTCAGCTATGATAAGACAATTTAAACCCAAACTCAGGGCTACCTGACTCCAAAGCCCAGCACTTTTATTATTATTATTTTATTTCTAACCTGGTACTCTTCTGTTAGGAAAAGCCCATGCATTGCTCTCCAATTAGCTGCAAGCTCTGTCTTTAAAGTCTGAGTAATATTTTTACATGACGTTGAACCGCTCTCCTTGAGTACTGCCCATAAGCACTCAGATGGATTTCAGAGATTAAGGAGTTTCACAATTGTTTAGAGGACAAGACCATCCACAGGGAAACTGTCAGTTTCTGTTTCCCATAAATGCGACCCAAGCCCCAAGGTTGGGATTTGCCGATGCTCTTTGCCAAGGTAACTCCTGGATGCTTGGAGTGTCTGTACTATTGCCGCCCTGTTCTCTGCCTTCTTTGTATAAATATTTTCCGTGAACGGTGAGGATAAACAGAATCTAAAAATTTGCTTTTAACGATTCATGAATTGCACGTGGACACCTTGCAGAATTTTGCCTTCTGCAGTAAAAATAGTAGATAATGAAAGTTTTTTTAAAAAAGCAGCTTCTGGGCCAGTTTATTTTCTTTTGGGTACTGGTTTTCCAGTATTTGTTCATCATACAAAGAGACTGAATGTCCGTTTGCCAATAATAAATGTGCTGTGTTAGTTTTGTGTCCAATAAAGACATTTGAGAAAACAAAGGGATAGAAGAAAACTAACATTTATTAAGCGACTAGTTTTCTACACATAATATCTAAATTACTCTTCATAACGATACTGTAGGTGGATATTATTGAACCTCATTTTCACCACAATCAGGGAAATGGACTCAGAGAAGCTAAACAGTCTGCCCACAGCAAGTGGTGAAACCTGAATTCATTTCCGGATTTTTTTTTAAATCTCCAAAATCTCTTCTGGGTAGGTTTCCTGACCCTTTGTTGGATTCCTTGGCCCCTTCTGTTATCATCATCAGTACCTAAGGCTTACTTTTTAATACTAAAAACTATAACTTATTCTTATTTATATCTTCAGTGCTTGGAATAGTAGCTGGTACATAGTGTATATCCAATAAATTGAATTATTACATAAATACGTAGAGAAAAGTGAGCACACAGAATGCTGCCTCCATGCACCAATTTACTTCCCCAGCAATTTCCTGAGTATGAATACAGTGTCGAGCCCAGCAACTGAGATCTGTACCGTAAACTTCGATTGAATTATCCCTTGACATTGTTGCTTTGACAACAAAAATTCACCGTGTGTTACAATTTGGAAAGCACTCTCACATGTATTTTCCCATTTGGCTTTTGCAACATCACTGGTACTATCCTCATTTTACAGATGAACAAACTGAATACTATAGAAGATAAATAAGTTTCCCCTCAAATTGGAGCTAATTAAATGGCAGAGCTGACTCTGGAACTCTCATTTCCTGATTCCGAACCCTGCATTTTCCTACCAATGCTCAGCTTCTTGATTATTCTCCTTATTTACACCTCTCCCGTAGCTTGAAAATTCTACCACAGATGTCTTCCATTCGTCTTTCCGTGCACTGACCAGTAATTTACAGGTTCATTCACAGATACTTGCTGATTGCCTGCCATGTGCCGGGTAAAGTACTAGATGCTTGTCCAGTACACTGTGCGGAGGACATGGACATGATCCTTGTGTCCCTGGAACATAATGTCTAGAGAAGAAAAGATTTAAATAAATAAGCAAACATATAATCAGTCATATGAAGAAAAATTTTTGTAAGTGATAAAGAAAGATAAGCATCAGATGAGAAAGCAAGGTGAGAATTCATTTAAATTGTCCAGGTCATGAGAAAGCATTCCTGAAGAAGTGACATCTAAACTGAGACTTGAAGTAAATACAGAGATTAACCAGTCAAAGAGCACAGCAAGGAGCTTTGGAGGAAGAAGGAAAATCCTGTGCAAATGCCCTGCGGTAGGAATGAGTTTGAAGGCAGGAAAACAGATGCAATGACAATATGCATGAGAAAAAGAGACCAAAGAGGAGAGGAAATTGATGCCAGATTGGTAGGCAGGGGCCAAAGGATGTAAGGTGTTAAAGGCTATGTTAAAATTTTTTAATTTTAGGCAGGTACAGTGCTCACGCCTGCAATCTTAGCACTTTGGGAGGCTGAGATAGGAGGCTCACTTGAGGTCAGGAGTTTGAGACCAGCCTGAGTAAAAGCGAGACCCTGTCTCTACTAAAAATAAAAATAAAAAAATAGCCAGGCGTGGTGGTGCGCGCCTGTAGTCCCAGCTACTCAGGAGGCTGAGGCAGGAGGATCGCTTGAGCCCAGGAGTTTGAGGTTGCTGTGAGCTGTGGTGATGCCACTGCACTCTAGCAAGGGAAACAGTGAGACTCTGTCTAAAAAAAAAAAAATTAATTACATTATTTTATCCTAAGTGCAATGGTAAGTCTTTAAAAGGTTATAAGCACGGCAGGGAACTGTTTAGGCTTTTCATTTTATTTTTTAAGCTACTTTGGCTGTCGGACCATCAAGAGAACTAAAGAAAACAGTTGTGGTTTCAGAGATTGTAAGCAGATTATTTTAAATAACAGGAATTTGGGACGTGGTGATCTGGGCAGGTGATGGGGTGAGGGTCAAAGGTAGCTCCCAGATCAAGCTACCAAGCTCGGGCAGCTTGGTGGGGAAGGCTGAGGCCAGAGGTGAAGGGGCACTGGATGGGTGAAGGCTCGAGAGGTCAGTTACACACACGGCAAATCTGAAAGCCTGAGACATGGCCAGGTAGGCGGGGGATATCTGAATCTAGAGATCAGAAGAGAATTCCGAAATGTAATTTTAATTATTTGTTCTTTTCCCGTAATAACTATCAAAAAATCAACATTGACTATAGCTGTCTTTACCCTACTTACGCACAAATCCAGCACTCAGAACAATGCCTGACACAAAGTAGATTTTAAATAGTTTTAGAATTTGTTTTACATAAGAAAAATATGTAGTATTTAGCCCAGAGAGGGCTAACACGCAAAGATGAAACAGTTGGTTAGCAGCTATGTTCTTTCTTTTCATCTGATGTTGAATCTCTTCCATTTTTTTATACTTAACAACAGAAGCAACAGTCATTCTCTTAAGTAATTATTTTGAGGATCTTTATCCTGGTCCATATTTTTATATGAAACCTATCTAGATTTCCATTCCTTCTATAGTTGTGGTTAATTCCTTTAAAAAATTCATCAGCTAACATTTTTCTTTCAGTAAACTTTGTTAAATACATTTTCAATCTTTAATTGTTGCTGATACGAAGGAGTGGGAGTTTTATTTAGACGTTTTGATTCTGACATTTATTTTAGATCACAGATAGGAAATAGCAAAAAATTTTGAAGCAATGCAAATTAAAAAACACACTGAGGAAATGCATTCTCAAAGTCTTTCAGTCAAAATATGGGGAAAAATCTACAACTTTATTGAAAAAATCAGTCAAAATCATTTTTTTCAAAGCGCTTTTTTAATGATGCTTTTGCATGTGAAATGAAACAGCTGTCTTTCGTTAAACCATCAGTCTATATTTGCAATGTTTCTAAAAAAGGAACTGAAGATAAACTGCTCTTTTTTTTTAAATTTTAATTGGCTGTTCAGATTCAGATATTGAGCCTCTGGTATTTATAGCTTCTTTAAAAAGAAAACAGTTGTGAACATAAACTAACATGTTTTTCTCAGGAAGTGAGCCTGAGATATTTACGTGTATTTATAGTAGCATGTGTGTTTCTAAAATCTATGACTAACGCCAAAATAAGTCTTTATGGACCATGTCCTCCCGCTCCTGGCTCCCACCCACCCAGCGCGGGCTTCTGGCTGAGCAGGGCCATGTTGGCAGACTTCCGCTGTTCCCAAAGTGGGCGACCGGGGGACATGGCACTGCCTGCAGGAGCTTCCCAGATTTTATAAGTGGTGTTGCAGCTGACACTCGTGACCACTTCTAAAGTTCCACGTCGATTTATTTTGTTTTCCTGAGCAGGCTACAGTCACATCTGGCTCCTCTCTTTGCAGGCCAACTTAATTCTGCCTGACTTTCTAAGAACTATGGGCAACCCAACTCGGTGAGGGACGTCGAGAAGCCTAATCGGCAAAACTTCTCAACGTCAGCTGAGTGGAAGTCCTGGAATGTTTTGCACGGGAAGTGAACTCTCAGCAGGGAGGACACATCGCAGTTTAAATGTTTGGAGGGTTACCGTGTGGAGGAAAAATGAGTGTTGTCTGAAAGGTGCCTGGGGGTCGAAATCAGGCTGATAAGTAAGGTCCAGGAAGAATATTTCGACTCAGTAAAATGAAAGAGAGAATTAATGAGAGAACAAGCAGAGGGAGCACCCAAGGAGAGTCAGGATGACCACCGAGTGGGTGTATTGCAGAGGCTTGTAATTCGTGGGAAGAGATTAATGCGTATTTTTATTTTTTGACTATGATCTATAGGCTGTGTCACTGAGTTACACACACATATAAAAATGTAACAGGATTGTTTTTTTTTGGTTATATATAAGAACATGTATATAATATATATAATGGATATATTAACATATAATTAATACATGTTAGAATTCAAACACAAATTTCAAAAAGAAATAAACTTACTAGCTTTATGTTTTATTTTGATTTTTGTTCTATTATATTCTATTCTTTCATCTTTTGAAAACGGTTGCTGACAACACATCACACTGATTTCACAGGTCACCAGTGGGCCATCACTCGCACTTTGAGCACCGTGGAACTAGACCATTAACGACCTTTCCGTTGCTGTGCAGAGGAGAGAGTCACCGTTTTCGTCAATGAACTTTTGCACAACGAGTCGATGCTTATGTTTTTAGCAATTGTGTACGAGACCGTCAACGTAATCACCTGAAATGACAGATAATCCAGAGCTACAGCCACGATTACAATCATTTTGGAATTATTTAAAAAATATCTCTTTAAATCAAAGAACCACATAAAAATGTCTCAATAGTTGAAACCACACAGGCACTCACTCATTCCTTTCTTTGTTCATCTATTCAATAAAATAAAATTTTACTTTATTTTGCATGCCTCCCATTCACTTTGCTGCCTCCTTAGAGAAACAAATACTGCAGCTGCTTATTAGTCCTGCTAGTCTCTTCTCCAAACACGCTGAAGTGTTTTTTCCTCCATTTACACAGGGACAGTGGGATGGAAGCTGCAGGACCGAGGTGACAGGAAGGGAGCAATGACGAGGGCCGTGGTGGTGACGCTGGGCACAAAGTGAACGTCATGAACAGCCTTGGGTAAAAGTTGACAAAGTGGATCCAAACGCACTCCCCAGACACTTGAGAGCCACCTGTTTAGACGCGTGCAGTGAAAAACTGACCCTCATTTAATTTACTATTCGTTGATATATGCATTCGAGGTCCCTAAAACGCCAGGTTAGTCACAAGAACTGCTACAAAATCTAAGCATCTCTAAAGGTAAACTTATTTTCTACTCAAGCACGTCAAACCTAAGTTTTTAGACAGCCTAAAGGGGTAAAGACTGTCCTGGAAAAAAGGAGAAGGTAGCTTTTAGCACATGAATGCATTTCGGGATCACTCAGAGATCAGCACTGGAAAAGGACGTGTTAATAGTATGGATTTTATGTCTCAGACGCAGAAGTGGATCACGGTCCCTGAACTTTGTCTGTATTTGTTTTGCACGTTGACGAATTATCAATGATCATTAAACAATATCGACTAAGTGTTTCCTAAGCCCTTTAGAGTGTATTGACCTTCATTTATTTTTCTATAATTTTTCTCTGTAAAAAGTCCCTGCCATTAACTTACTATGTTGTTTTTTGCCTTTTTCTTCTCAAGGTATAATATTCTATACGTGCTCACAAATCTTGTTAAGTGTTATTATATTTCTAGTTAACTCTGTTCTAAGTTTTACTTTAGAATCATTTCAAATTATTTAGGCACAATTTACATGACATTATTCCTCCAGTGACAAATAATGGATTCAGCTGAAACGACGGCAGAACTGTGGCTTCTGTCCTCGCGTGTGGATTTTGTGAACGGAACAGCACCAGAATAACCTGTTCAACAGGGCAGACTGTGCAAAGCGAGGCAGTTTTCTGGGGGCACACGCTGTGTTTTGGTGCCACAGCAAAGATTAAACAAACCAAAAGACGAGCTCGTGCCTATCAGGCAGGGAGCCAAGCTTGTCTCCGGTGGCCCAGCCTCCTCCCCTGCTTTCCAGGTCACAAATGTCTTCCCAACTTACTCCGTAGCGGGACAGAAAATCAGCACTTTACACTTTGAAGACAAATTGAGAATAACTCCCGGTGGTGCCTTTTAAACTGAGCATTTGCATTCAAGCCTCATTTTTCTCTTAACATAATGTGGAGCTTCAGCTTCACTCAGTTGGTGAAAGGACACTCAGCTCTCCTTCCCGGTGACAATTTTCTACTTGGTTTCTTACCCACTGGTCCTCACTGGATTTCACATCTGACCTATAACCTTTATCTGGAAATCACAAGGTATACGGCCAGGTCCTGCTGAGCGTCTGGCGGCCTGATGCCCACTAACTGCGACCTCCCCGAGAAAGTGCGCAGCATTCCAGCAAGTCACGCTCCGCGGAACCGTGGCTGTTTCTCCCTCCGGCTCCCAGGCCTTTCAGCATTCTGTTTGTCTAACCTTAAAGACACTGTTCCCGGAATTCCCCCTTGTCCAATCCGGCTCCGTGTCCACAGTGTACTGAAGGTCATCCCTGGCTCTGGATCCACAGGGAGTAGGAAGGCGCAGCTGCGAGGTTACGTGCTGGGTGCCCCGCGTGTGAGCCCCTCTCTCCCTGGGGTTACGCAGAAGGCTCAGGCCGTGCGAAAATGGAATCCGGCTGCTCTGGCGCCCTCACCTTCCTTCCTCTGTGCTCCTGGCAGGAAGCCACTGGTGAAAGAGAGAGAGAAAGAGGGAGGGAGGGAGGGAAGGAAGGAAAGAAGAAAGAAAAGAAAGAAAAAGGAAGGAAGGAAGGAAGGAGAGAAAGAAAGAAGAAAGGAAAGAAAGGAAAGAAGAAAGAGAAAGAAAGAAAGACAAGCAGAATGCTGCGTAAATCTGAAGCTTCACAATTTTTCTGCTTGCGTAGAAGCCAGTAAAACTGGGAAAGTCAGATCACGCAATCTATTTACCAGGTATTTTGAGAATAAGCTAGTTGCTGGATGCTTTACACTGAAGGCAAATTCCATAATCCTGGCATCTGAGCACTTCAGAGCCCAGGGGGTGCAGCGTCTCTCAGAAGAGATGTGGGAGAAGGAGCAAAGCACTGTGCTGCTGCTGCTGCAGGGGGCTCGAGCCACCGTTTCTCTGCAAGTTTGCTGTTGTTTCACGCAGACCTGCGTGACCGGTTTTTCAGAGACCTCCCAGAACTGCAGAGGGCAAGTTCATCTCCTGCCTCAAGTTCAGACCACACAGTCATCATTTTAAGGAAGCAATTAGGAAGTTTTCCTAACTTTGCTCCTATACCCCTGGGCATTGCTCCTCGATCAGTTATTTTTATTTCGATGATGACGGGAGAGGAGAATTTATTTGTTTATTTAGAGAAATGCTGGAGAAAAGCCGGTCTAAAAAGTGACTGGAATCGGACGCTAGAGAGATGAGTCCCGTGAATAACCAGCATTCTCCAAGTGTCAGTAAAGGGGGAAGGAAAGTGGTATTTACGGGTTTCCCCTGTTCTAGACACCTTTCATGCACTGTGTACATTGCGCCAGAGTCCTGTAAGACGGGCGGTGAGACAGTTGCAGACACTGAGGCTTGGCGAATAAATGGATACCACAGTCTTGGTTTTTATTTGTGTCGTCGGAACCCACCACGCCGCTGCATTTACACGTTGTCGCCCTCGTGGGGCTTCTGTCTCTCCGCCCCTTTCCCCCACGTCTGCATTCGTGGCGCTTTACCCACAGCATCATTTTACATATATTACCTAAAATGATTCTCACAGCAACTCCCCGAACTCTCGAAAAAACTAGGATGTAGCGAGGATCCGCGCTGCAAAGAACATCCGGCAGCTGAAATGGAAGGCCCAGCCGGTTCCCTGGCCCGGTCCCCGCCCCGTCCGCGGCGCCAGCACGTGTGTGGGGGACGTTTGCAAGAGGACGCGTGCGCGCTAATAATCTAGCTGCACGAGACCCGACAGAACAGAGGGGAAGAGCTCTAGGACGGAGGGAGACGAACAAATGGAGTCAAGAAGGAACGAGGGTCATAAATTAGACGAAAATCTAACGGGGTGTAGAGAGATGGGAAAGATACATTTTGAATATTTTTCAAGTGCTGACTCTGACGCCTGGAACGCCTGAGCTCAGCGATCCTCCCCCTCCGGCCTCCCAGGTGCGGGGGTTCCAGGCTGCACCCCCGCCGGCCTCCGGGGGCGACTCTGCGTGAGGGCGCCGCGCTCGCTCCGCCGGAACTCGCGCTAGCGGGGGCGACGGACGCAGGAGGAACAGCTACGGCTGGATCTCTGCTCCCCGAGCGCACAGACCGCCCTCCCGCAGGGCTGCGCTGTCTCAGCCGCGGTCGCGACGTCCGCTCCAGGCCGGCTCTCCGCACTCGCCTCCTCCCCGCCGCACGTCGCATTTCCCGGTTCGGAGGGACCCGCGCCCGGGTGGCAGCTCAGCGACCGCTGGGACGCCGCGTTCCGGCCGCCGTTGCTTTCCGCTCGGACGACCACGGAAGTTCCTCTACTGTTTTCACACACAACCTCCGGAATGTTTTTTTTCTTAAAGTATAAATCTCACAGTAACTTTTCCCTGAATAAAATGCTTCAGCAGCTTCGCACTGAATAGAATTAAATCTGAGCTCTTCATGTTTGCTTACGAAGCCCACTCCGGTCCCTGCCCACGTACGTGGCCTGACTTTCCCTCCTCCTCCCTCTCTCCACCGCCTTTAGCCGCACCGGCCTTTCTGCCTCTCACCCTTAACCTCTTTAGGACCTTTGCATTTTCCTTTACGTGGAATTAACTTCTCCCAGGGCTGCCTTGGGCTTTCCTTTTTCTCGTTAGTCAGATCTTTCTCGTAATTGCCCCCTTTCCGTAGAGGCCCTTCCTTTAGCATCTGTGATGGGTTGTACTGTGTCCCGCAAAAAGATACGTTGACATCCTAACTCCTGGAACCAGGGATGGTACCTTATTTGGAAATGGGGTCTTTGCAACTCTTTTCAAGCTGAGGTCATACTGAATCAGGGTGGGCCCCAACCAGTTAATGGTGTCCTTATAAGAAGAGGGAGATTCCAGAAACAGGCACACAGGGGCAAAGGCCCTGTGAAGGCAAAGGCAGATGTTGGGGTGATGTATGTACAAGCCAAGGAATTTCAAGGGTTTCCAGCAATCACCAGAAAGTAGAAGAGGAAGGAAGAATTCTCCCTTAGAACCTGCAGAAGAAACATGCCCTGCCCACATCCTGCTTTTGCACTCCCAGCCTCCAGAACAGACAGAATAAATTTCTTCTGTTTTATGCAACCCGATTTGTGGTAGTTTGTATGGCATCCCCAGAAAATTAATTCAAAGTTCAATCAAAAGTTCCCCCCAACCAACTCGCTATCCCGTAATTCTGTTTCATTTATCCGTAGTATGTATCACTCTCTGAAATAGTAATAATTTTGTCATTGTGTATGTAAATACATATATTTATAATATTTACACCTGTATGTTTATATTTATAATATTTATATCTATATAATATATCAGTATGTGAAAATATGGAGTTTTTAGGACTGGTTCACTCAACGTGTAGACGATTGCCTGGGTATATAAATATCTGTTAAGTGAGTGCATGTACTTGGTGAGTTTAGTAATAGAACAAAAGCCTTTTTCATTGATGCTACAACTTCTGTCCCAAGTGAAGTCCATGTTATTACAAATGCAAAATATTCTTTCAATACTTCCTTTGGTAAATCTAATTCTGTGAGAATTGAGCTCAAATTCTGTTTCATGTATTTAAACTCCCGGAGGAATTTTAAAAAGTTATAAAGATGTGATTTTTATAGCAATTAAGAAATAGGTAATATATATTTCAGTGTGATTCCTATAGTAAAGGTCTAGATTTGAAGGGACTAGTTTGTCCAAAAAGGATTGAGAAAGCCAATTAAATCTAATATAACTTATCAGGTGAGGAGACCCTATTAATTTACTTTTAGCTGTCCCCATTGCTGACGAAACAAAATAGGAGATTCCCAAAAGACTGGAGATTTCCCTACGACTTGGAAAATAAGTTCATTTTTGAATCTGAGTTTAGGTTCTGCTACAATGAATATGGCAGTTTATGCTCTAATTAATCATGTCATCTGCTTAATTAAGTTTAAACTGATACTACTTTTTATTTCCTAAGTACACGGCCTTTCATACGTGTTGAGTATCATAGATGAGTCCTAATTTAGAAAAATCAGGTTTGTTCCAGTGGGAAAAACTTAGGCTTTAAGCATCAGAACACATGACTTTCTATGACAATGTACTACGTAATCATAGGTAAATAACCCTGATTTTCTGAGCGTATCATCGTTTTTCATGTCATTTGTCTTCTTTTTAAAAATAATCATAAAAATGATAGAGGTTTATAACAACAACTTAGAAAATACACCAAATAGAATGCCGAAAGTATAAATTGGTCACAATCTTACCAGCCTCAAAGAAGAACTGTTAACATGTTGGTGTATTTTGTTTCAGTCTGTTTTGTGTGCACATTTGCATAAAATATATGTACACAGATATGGATATATTTATTAAAAATTAACACCATATGGTATACAATATATAGTTTTGTATCATGCTTTCTTTTAGGGCTATATAAATATCAGTTTCTGTTATTCACATTCTTATGAATTTTTTTGTGAATGTGACTTTAAATGACTGCCCTACATTTAATTACATAAATGCACCATAAATTAGGGAGCACTCCATTCTTGAAAACCTAGGCTATTGTTAATTTATAAATAGTGTTTCAGTAAGCATTGTCCATAAATCTTTGCTTACATGTGATTAATTTCTCAAGGGTAAATTCATATAGGTGGAATTCTAGATTCAAAGTGTATGAACATTTTTAAGGCTTTTGTACCAATTCCCCATTCTTTTCAGAAGTATATTTATAGACTGTCTACACACACAGCACACAATCATACACCTAACTTTTAGCTAAGTAAAAACAGAATTCCACTGTTTTAATGTCCTTTTTCGAATACTAATAAGGTCAAATACTTTCTATGTTTATATAGTTTTTGTATTCTTTTTTCTATCCAGATATTTTAAAATAGTTCTCTTTTGAAGTGTGACTATTTCTCTTACTGATTCATAATACATTTCGTTAAATATGTTAACCCTTTGACAAACACTTTATAAATACTTTTCTTATTGTTTTATAAATTTATTCTTGATGTTTTTTATGTAGGTTTTCTTTTTTAAATCTGCAGAGTTTAAGTTTATCGATCTTTCGTTTTCTCCATTTTTTGTGTTGGAAAGAATATTCTTACTATGTAATGATTCAGAAAATTTCCATTGAAAGCTGATTACATGGTAGACACTGGTCTAGGTGCTGAGGTTGCAAAAATGACAGAGACAAAGTTCCTGCTCTCATTGAGTTTGCAATCTACTTTTAGTAGATTCGCAACAATCAACACAAATGGTCAACTAGCTAACTAAGTTGTTTTCAGATAGTGGTAGGTTCATGAAGAGAATAAAACAGGGCAATTCAAAACCTGGTGCCCATATGTGTAAAGGGGTACATGTTTAATCTTAGTATTAAATGAAGTCTTGAGGAGGAGATATTGGAAATGAAACCAAGTAATAAGAAAGAGACAGTCCCAGTCACATCTGGGGAAGGGTCACTGCAGGTAGAGGGAATGATAGCAAGTGCAAAAACTTGGAAATGAGAGCAGCTTCGTGTGTTCCATGACAGAGGGAGCTGGTCTGACTCTCACATGGTGGATAATGCAGGAAGTGATACCAGACAGGTCATAGATTATGAGGAGGAGTTTGGATTGATTTTGGACTTCCAGCCTCCAGAACTGTGAAGCAACACATTTCTGTTGTTTAAGCCACCCAGTTGGTGATACTTTGTTACGGCAGCTCTAGAAAACTAATATAAAAATAATTAAAATAGACACTGTCATTCAAAAGGAAAAGAAATGGGAGGCGCATAGCAGATCAATAGCAATTCTGAAACTCAGCCAGGCGTGTACACTGGTGTCCTGATGCTCTTTGGGTCTCATTTTTTTTGTTGATCTTTGTTCTACTCTTGGGTAGCTAAGCTCTGCACCCTAAAACATCCTTCCTTTTTCATAAGAAATGGGCTATTTTTGAATCAGGGCAAGATGGCAGACAAGAAACACCTCCAGCCAGAGCGTCTCTGCAAGAAGGCGAAATTTTAGATGAAAGAGAAAAAAAAAATAAACAAACAGACAAACATAGATCAGATGAGGGTTGGAAGGAAGGGAGCCTGAACCTACAGGAGACTCCACGGGAAGAGGTTGTGGGACAGAACTGGAAGGAGAAAGGCATCAGCAGGGATTAAGCCCCGGGAAGCTTGGAGACCAGCGACAAGGGTAGGGGGAGCAGTTAAAACTCCCCTCCTCTGCATCTCCGACTACTGGTGGCTCCCAAGCTGCTGGAGAGAGCTGCCAACACCAGCCCAGAGATGGCTGCGTCAGTGAGTGGTGAGCCTCTTGCAGACAGAGCATCAAGCTCCCAGCTCCCTCAGGACACCTCCCCACCCACAGACCAGAGCTGGTTGGCAGGGGCCATATTGCTTCTCTACCCACTGGGCACCTTTGTCCTCCCTGGGCTGTCTCAACTCCTCAGGATTCATCTTTCATGTCCCCACACCGACAGTTCCCAACTCCAGCCCAGACTGCAGGAGCCACAGGGGTCCAGTGGGCCCTGGCAGATCCGTGGGACTCTGGAGCCTGGTCATTCTGCGAGGCCTGCCTCCTGGACAGAGGGTTGGAGCCTACGGGTGCGCAGCTCTTCCTACACCTAGTCCTTCATTCTCCCCTTCCCCTCCTCTACCCACGGCTGCCAAGACAGAAATGGCCTATTTTTGCAATTGAGTAGCTTTCTCAACTTGCTTCCTGCGGGAAGTCAGTAGTCCAAGGCCACTGTTTGTCTCTATCTCTTTTAATCCAAGCATCCAATGCTTCTGCTAGTATAATTACAGTAAAACATTTTGTGGTTTTCTATAAATATTATTGGGGTTTATTCTCTTCAACAAAATCCACACCTGCAAATCTCTGGCTTAGGCTGAGAGTCTGGGTGTTGAGCCCTTACGTTTATTAGTCACCTTGTGTTTCTGAGGCACGTTCTTAAATCATTTTAAAGTTTTAATAAAGCATCTTACAGCCACAGGCTTGATTTATCTTAACCTGAGATTATTTCTTTCTTTGAGACTCTTGCCATCTAGAGAAGTTGGAAATAAGGAAATTGTTTTATGTCAAATCCATCCAGGCCACCTCCTTAATACTGTTTCAAAACTCTGCTTAAAAACAGACACACTACTTTATTTTAGCCTATCTCAGTTTATTGATACCTTATCATGCATAACTCAAATAAATTAATTGGCATTATCAAACTTCTACTTGGAAATCTCCTTAGCCAAACACTCTAATTCCTGAGGTATATTTTCTATTTTCCATGTTGCTACAGACCCCAGTTTTGGAGAAATGTCTGCCATTCCATAACACGAAATTTCTTTTTTAGACGGTGTTCGAGAGTGACTTTCTCGTGGTCCTTTAAGGCTACCTTATCAGGGACATTCTAGTTTTTGCCCCATTAGATAGTCCCAAAGGGAATGACAGATGTTTCAGTTGTACATTATGACAGCGCTGTAATTCCAGGCACCAATTTAGGTATCAGGGCAATTTAGCTGTCGGGTCAGGCCAACAGAACTGCTAAGAAAGATACAGAGGAGGGGTTTATTCTGGGATTAGACTTTGCTCGTTTGCAGGAACTGGTGCGGAAGCCGGTGGAAGACGACTGCCGCTCTGAAGCTGGCGGTGGGACAACATCCCTGTCGGTCAGTAGAACCCACAGTCAGGAGGCAAAACTGGAGGTGAGTCAGGGGAGGGTGGGGACAAACTGGACCGGGGTGGGGGGGACAATTCGGATCTTTCAAAGGTAACTGCAAGCCTTACCTTGCACCACCCTTGACCTTGACAATGTCAGTGACTGCAGTCATAGCTAGTGTCCTTTGCCACGGAGTTGCACACACGCCTGATTTAGGACCCACGTAAGCAGAAGAAGAAGATCCAGTGGAAACTGGAAGAGCGGTGTGAGCTGAATCTCAGCCACAGCCCGGCTGACAAAGCCAGCCAGCCAGAGCGCAGTGGCCCCCGTCACGGCCACCTTTCAGTAAAAAATGCCAAAGGAGAAGGTGACCGTGCTCTGTTTATATAGCTGAAGGCAAATAGAAGGACACATATCGATTTCAATCTGATGCCTGTAATCATGATTCCTACAATGCACTTCTTATTGTGAAAAACTCTAAGTGGATATGGAATCCTTATGGTTTGCTCTCCATTAATAGAATAGTAAGGGATTTGTATTTTATGGATTCTGACTCATGCTTCAGCTGCAGGAAATTCATGGTTAAATTGTGACATTCAATTTTTGTAAATACCTTTGGTCAGTGTTCCCTGGCTTAATAACTGCTTCCATTATTGCTTTTGTAAAAATCGTCATTGTTGTTTTAATTACTTAACATTTAATTTTATAGGTCATCTCAAATAACTTCTGGGAGTAGGTTGAGCATAAATATAACATGTTTTTGGTTCTTTCTTTGTTTCTCTTTTTCCCTGTCTCTCCCCAGCCATCTCTGTCTGGTTGACTCTTTTCTGTTTTCCTTTGTTTCTGGTTTTTATTTGTTGTGTTTTGTTTTGTTTCGTTCTGTTTTCTGTCTTGTGTGCAAAGCTGAGTTCTTAGAATTAGGAAAGAGATGTTGATGAAATTCAGGTGCTATTATATGATTTTTCAAGGAGCCAGGCCGAAGGGCTCCGTTCCATGCAATGGAGTTTTACATACAATGAAAAAGAGCAGAGAACCCCCAGAGCTCTGAAGCAGCTCCCTCCAGTGAGCACTACAAGCCAGGGGCTTCCACTTTGCCAACCTGTCTTTAGCTTTTCCTTATCTTATCCAAGGGTAAGTTAGTCTCATTATGCAGAACCAGGAAGAAAAGAATATGATGAATTTTAGATTCTTGTTGAGAATTAATCGCCTGATACTTCCCATAAATTCAGTGCCATCTCTTGAGTTCCTAATAGTGCAGTACATGACAAGATAAATTACTAGTGACTTTAGGTAAATTACAGAGTTTTACCAGTCTTGGAAGCAAAGCTGAAACTTATGACATCTGCAAAGTGTTCACAAGGCAACATGAAACACCTCCCAGCCAAGGTGGAAGAAAACAGCAACCATGAACCCGCACACAAAATCTTGCTCCATATTTTTTTAAAACAACCTCCTTGCCTAGAATATTTGTGTACAGGGCACAGAAACAGAAGGCTGAGGATACACACTCACATAAACACACACACTTGCAAACATACAGCCCTCTCTTACATCATTTTCCTGGCAGTTCTGCTTATAGCCATCTATAATGGCTTTGTCTAGCCAAGACGCAAAGTGTAATGGAAACCAGAAATAAGCACACACCTCTCTTCCTTCCTTCCTTCCTTCCTTCCTTCCTTCCTTCCTTCCTACCTGCCTGCCTGCCTTCTCTCTCTGCTCCTCTCTCCCTCTCTCTCTCTTCCTCTCTTTCTAACAGGGTTAGGTTCTTATGAGCCTCTGGTCACAATATTTTCATCAACCAATCAATACATACCTTATTTTCTATATGTTTCTGCTAAAAGACACCTTATTCAATATGTGTTGTTGAATTGTTAACATTGAACTCACGACCAACAGCACTACATAATTCATGCCTGAACAAAGCTTGCCTATCGACGTATTTTCTCCATAAGGGAGGTCACAGCCTTCTTGCACATAGGAGGACTGGACAGCACTACCTTTAGAGGCCATTTTAAACAGCAAAATTACAAAACAAACAAAAAAAAATGTGGCACTAAATAGACGGGAGAAGGACATGTGTGTATACAGAGTTGGAAACATGAAAGCAGAAAGTCAGTTTGTTAGGCCTTAATTTGTCCCCATTTGCACATGTCTGCAAATGACCAAAAAGTGCTACATGTATTGATGCGGGCTACAGATAAACTTTAGCTGGCAGGCAGACTCACAAATATAGAATCTGTGAGTATGCGGGCTGTATATCCATCAGTGGGCAAACTGAGACCCCTCAAACGGAATGCAACTGGCTGCTCTATGTTGATAACCACACACATTATACATCAATGTGGATTCGAGGAAGCAAACACAAATGGTTTCTGAGACATTCTTCCTGTTAAATATGTTTTATTATTTAATGTGTGATGGGGAGAGGTTTAACCATTTGACATTGCAATGAGAATTCCAAATAAAATGCCTATACCATTTATGAAATAATAGCATAAAGGAAGAATATAAAATGATGCCTTGCCAAGTAAAAACGGGAAGGAAATGTTTTGATGAAGGTTATGTCCAAGGCTATTTTACTGTTTGAGGTCTTCTTGGGCTGGTGCAAACCATTAGACACCATTTCTGAAAGAGAGATAATTAACATCTAACTGGGAAAAGCTACAGGGAACCTGGATCTTTCTTTTGGTTACAGCCAAGGAAACCCAAAGAAATTGAACTGTCCCTAGATTAACAGATTGAAAAGTCCTGGTAAGTTTCCGTGTAGAACTTTGTTTGAAAGAGTTAATTGTAGCTAGTTCAAGCAGTTTGTAACTAAACATTGCCCCAATTCCTAAACAAGGCAGTAGAAAACAATGAACATAAGGCAACATAGAGACACTCTGTAATATAGGAATATATTTTTATTCCTATTTAACACTAAAAGGATTTCGTTATTTTAAGGATTGTTAAAAATGGTGTATAAATGAAGAATTAGAGAAAAATATTAAAGTAGGACACATACAGTAGTGCATGATGTTCAGTGCATGGCAGCTGTGATTGTTTTGAATCCAGCTGTTAACTTACTGGCAATTCATAGGGGAACAGAGGACCTTTGGAGACTGCTTTGTCTAGAGGAGTTTCTGACCAGGAGTAAGCAGTGGCAGTGGCTTCTCCATCACAGTCCGACTGTCACCTTGAAATGGTCTAGTGTCTCCCTCTTCCTTCCCAACAAGGCCCAGCTAACACCACAGTCTCTAAGCCTTGCTCGCAGTAAAGTGTGGCCAAGGTGCCTGAGCTCTGGCCAGTTGGGAATGAGTGGAAAATCCCTGGGTAGTGGGTCCAGAAAAGCTCTTTATAGACGACTAACACAGTTGGGACTCTGTTTCCTTCCCTTTTCCCCCTGCCTGATGGCTCTTGAGGTCCTTTTGAGAGCATGAGGATAAATGTCACCACCTCAGGATGGGCAGCACAAAGCTAAAAGAATACTGTCTTCCTGGTGACATTGAGAAGCGCCCAAACCAACCTTAGATAACTCCTCCCACGAGAAAAATAAACAAATCCTAAATTGTTCACATATTGGGTTTGGAGTTTCTGATACCAAGAGCCAAATATAATTCCTGGGCCCCGGGGTGATACCCCTGACTGCAGGTCAGGAGTATTCAGGAGGTCCCTGTGTGGATTAGACTCAAGACTTTCAGCTTTTCCTAGAAAGTAGAAGTGGCCTGTTGCAGCATAGAATGTGGAACTTTACATTTGTCATGATTTGAGGCAGATACCACGTCTTAAACTGTTTTGTTTCTCCGCTGTCCACAGACGAGAACGGTGTCGAGTGCCGGGCACTGTAGGAATATTGTTCTCGTCTGTGGGTTCATGTGACCGCTGTTGGGTAGTGATGGATAACGGCGTGGAGTCTATAGAAGTATGAATTTTAAAAAGCGGTTTTTTCTTCTTTTGTATTCTGGGTGTAAAACAGAACAATTCACACTGAAAACTACAGCCCATGTATTTTGTAGGCAGGTGAGTTTCCAGACTTTAGGGTTCTGTGTTTGATTCTGGATAACCTTGTCTAACGTGTCCTTTGTAAACAGGAACGTACGTGATCTCGGGCATAGTCTCCTGATAAAATTCAGTTCTCTTAGATTAATGAGTTACGTCTCTCTTTGGAGCTTATCACCCATTCTTCCAGGTATTACTTTGCATAGCCCTGTCGGTTTGACCCTGCTTCCAAAAGACTGGCCTGAGATAAAACTTTTTCACTTCATTCTTGGTTGACAGCGGACCCCTCCCACTCACTGAAAATAGTGCTGTGGGTTTCCTGTTTAACCGATGATGCTGGAGAGGGGCGGCGAGTGAGGCGTCAGTGATCCTACCTATGACAAGACAGCACACGCTTTGCTAAAAAAGGATAAAGATGAAAGGTCTCTCAGTGGCTGTGTACCCATGCATTGTTCAGTGTGGGAGCCGCTGACTCACTGCGCTGACGGCCAGGGGAAATCCTGTATTTCCCTCTTCTGGGGCTTCTGGTTTAATCTTGCTGAAGAGAGGCAGGCCCTGTATTGTTCTGCTGGAGCCTTGCTGCCACTATTCCAGACACGGTCGTGCCAGGTTTCAGATGGCCTCTATAAATCATGTCATTGGAACTTGGGGAGGTAACCTTTTCCTTTTCTATTGTTTGGGCCCTCGGGAGCATGGTGGGAGCTTGAGTCTGTTTACTCACCTGGAACCATGTGGCTGGGTCTTCATGGGGACGCCCTCCCGTGTTCTCCCATCACTCTCAAGAAAAGTTAATCTCGGGCTTTTCATCATATTAGGCAAACTGCCTGCAATTGTCAGTTATTTATTTCATCGTATTAGGAAAGTGCTATATGAGTCATCAATGATTTACCATATCATGTGCTCAATACTATTCTCATGGGTTTGCAGGGAGGAAACAAAAAAGTTTAAGACATGGTAGCTGCCTGAAATGGATGACAAGAATAAGACAACCAACTTGGCCTAGAACTTACTTGCATAATTCTCATTCATGTGACTGCAACTGAAGACTGTGAAGGATTCAGGGCATTGGGCTGCAAGGACTGTCGTCAAGAAAGGATTTACCAAGAAGGGGATAAGTGACTTGAGAGACTACCGTTGACACAGGTTCTAAATTAGGAGGGGGGAGAAAGTCAATTCCAGCAAGGAACAGAGTGTATAAAACCTTGAAGTCAAACCAAATGCACATTGGCGGAGAACAGTAAATTAAAAGCTTGTCTGAAAAAAAGAGGGTTTGCAAAGAGAACAAGCAGCATTTTAAGTGAGGCGACATTATGGAAGGTATTTGACCTTGGTCCACTGGGAAACAGACAACCTTTAGACATGCTCAGTGACACAGTGAAAACAATGTCTGAGAAGAAAAATGTGGCAAGTGTTCATAACTATTAATATAATGCTTACCAAGCAAATGAATAAGCAAATTAAAATTTAATGTAGGGATGTTTAACATTACTTAAAAGGATAAACTGTTTACTTACATTAAAGAATCCATTTACAGACAATTAAGATGCTATGTCCAAATTATAGAATGGTGAAACCTACTGGATAAAAAAGTATTTTATTCAATTTTCTAACATTTCTGAGGGAGAATTTCCTCTAGCCATTTATTATAGTGTGCTCCCTGTGATCTTGACAATTGAACACTGGCATAGACAACCCAACCTAGGTCACATCCTTTGAAACCATTACATAATTTAGACTTACATTAGGTTTCCACTAAGTGTTCTGACTCAACGAGGTTTTTAACAGAGTAAGCAACCTCCGGGTTTATGTGCAATCTTGTAGTTAGTTGGCAAAGCTGTGCATTTGGGACATCGTTAAAAGGGCTGCTATTATTATGAGACGGTTGCTCATGTCCATTGCATAGAATTTATTTTCTAATTCACCTGTTCTGAACAACAATTTGCAGCTGCCAGTTATTTTTGTGGAAAGTCCAGTTTTTTGACAACTTTAAATTCAATATTCAACTTCTTTTGTCCCTCTATTTTCACTGCTCTCTTTTTCTTTAGCACGTTATTGCCTATTTCTTCAAGTTCAATGAGCTGTGCTTTAAATCTTACACAATTTGATGGATTTAGCGTCTTATTTGGCATCTTACTTATTTCCCATGATGCTGCTCCTGGGTGAAATCCGACTTTCGTCTGTCATTTGCGAGCAATCTAATTTTAAAGAATCTTCCAATATTCACTTGTTGGGCCTTGCGGATGTTATTCAGGAGTGTCTGCCAGAACTCCGACACGCAAAGTGATGGCTAGTAGGTTCTATGGCAATAATGTTTATTTTATTGCTAGATGAAATACCTTTATTCAAGGGCTTCAACTGCAAAACACAGTCATCTGAGTAATAACTAGGCCAAATCTCTGGATATAACATCGCTCAGTCTAGAAAAGAAATAGTAATTTCATTTTTAATTTAGAGAATGTTTCGGCTATATGTGACCTTTCAGTTTTCAAGTTTTCAATTTGCATGTTCTCTTTATCATTTGCATATAATTTATGGGTTGCAGGGTCTTGTTCTCACATCAAAGTTTTAAGATAAAGAAGTTTCATAGTCATTAAGTGCCTCCCAGTGACATGATCTGAATTGCCAATTCTAAGACAGAGCGGGTCTCGGTTCAGGAAAAAGGAGACTGGGAAACAGACAAGAATTATTTCTTCACTGCTGTAAAATACAACACAGTTTTTCCTATTTCAAACTTTTTAATATGCTTTTATATTCCCTTCATTAGACAATACTTTCTCTGTTGTATTTCATGATGTGTTCCGATGTGTTCACCAACCAGGAAGCTCGACTGAACTTTGGCATCTAGAGTTTTTATTGGGCTTTCATTACATAGGGATAGTTGATTGAATCATTGGTCACTGGTTGAGCTCAATCTCCAGCCCTCTACCTTCCCCTGAGGCTGGGAGATTGGGCTGACCTCAAATTGTGGTCCCAGAGGTCTATTGTGAATAACGCAGACAGTCCTATCACTTGGAAAATTCCAGGAATTTAGAGTATCGCTTCCAGGAACCAGGGACAAAGTCCTGGTCAAGTTATTTATTATACAGCGAAGTTCAATAAATTTAGCTACTTTTGTTAGTCTACCTTCAAGTATCATCATAATTTTGTGAGGCAGAGCCTTTCTACAAATTTTCACACCGTGTTTTTTAGAGATGAGAAAAGAGTGCAGACATGAGCATATGGTCAGTTGAAGATAAAACTTCTGACACTCTGAGAAATTAAGTACTTTAAGAAAGTAAAGAAGAATGTCAGGTGCTTCGAGCATTTTCAACCTTCAGGGTTGTAAGCAAAAGAGTAAAAGAGATAATTATATCATATTTCTGTAAATGAAAGCAAATAAAAATATACACTTGAGTTCTGTACTAATTATGTATAACAAGTACTAGAAATAACCCCTGTGGAAAAACTGATACACTCTCAGTTTTGGAAGAACAAATAGATATGGCGGGTAAGCTGGAAGCCTCCAAAACACAAGGTGCAGATGTTTGGCATATGCTGTTTACAACCATTGTCATTGCCTGGTGGGGACTAAAGAAAATGAACTTCATTAGATGCTTTGGATTTGGCTGTATCGATGCAGGTTTGATTTACCTTATATTCCTCCCAGAGAAGCAATAACAGACTTATAAAGATTACATTAGCATTTTTATACCTTTACAACAGTGGGTTAGGTGGTGGCTTTGCATATTACTGAGCAAAAATAAGGATATTTTTAAAGTGCTCTGCTGCAGTTACAGAATGTAAGGGGTCTCATGGTTCAGTTGCCCACTCTGGCTGAGCCCGACTCAGCCAAAGAACAACACAAGAATTCCAGCCCGCTCCTCCTTAGAACGCTTGGAAGAGGAGGGCTAATTTAATAGGTTTTTGAGAAGGAACCTCAAGAGATCATCTCTTCTGGCCTCCTTCCTTCAGAAAGTGAAAAAATTTAGTAACATTTTAAATATGAGACAACCAAGGCCAAAAACCAGGTAGTTTGATCAAGGTTCTATGGTAGATCTTGTTTAAATAAGAATGCTACAAAAACCATATGTCAATGACTTTAAAACATTTCTCAGCAATTCATCCACTTTACATGAAAGTGTAAGTAACAGAGGCTAAGAAAGTATTTACTAGGAAACCATGATTTCACCCAAAAAGAAACAGTTGTTGTAGACATTCCAAATTATCTATTTTATATCACTCTCAAGGAGATATTTTACTTGTCAGATTGCTTGTGTCAGATGAGCATGATTTAGTTGGATGATTACCTTAAAGTTTTATGAGAAACCAGTCCTTCTGTGGTGTTGGAAACTCTTTGTTAACATAATGTGTCAGAATCATAAACAATCAAAGGGGACTGTTTGGTTACTATGCAACTACAGGAGGAATTATTTTCTTCTGTTGTTTCTTGTGGACAAGACTCAAGTGTTGGATCTAAGGACAGAGACAGATACAAACCAGTACAAAGGCACCAATGCTATTCCACTTCTCGGTAAAGGCAAACGTGAAATAAATTCCATCCTTATGCAATGTAATTGATTGCCTTTATGGTATAAATACAGAGTCTTTAAAAAGGCCCATTATTGTGTAAGATCTTGTTTCTGTAGAATTCTTTCCTAACATTGGTTATTTCACCAGGAATAGTTCATAAGGCCTATTTGTGACTCAGGTCCTTGTCAGTAAAACCCAGGATTTTATATTTAGAACATTTAAGATGGGCAAATGGTTGATGTTTTTAATGTATAAAGAAATCCAAAATAAAAGCTGAATACTCAATAGAAAACGGGTAAATGGTATGTAACAGGCAATTTACAAAAAGAAAAATGAAAATAGATACAAATTTTGGAAAAGTGTTCAACTTATCAATCAGAGAAATATGATTGATAAGATATTCAGCAATTTTATTTACTCAGTTGGCAAGTATGTAAAAATAATATAATCTCCATTTAATAAGTGGTCAACTCCTTCTTACCTTATGGTAATAACTGGAGAGCAATATGATAATGATGAGTCATTTTTTAAAAGGCTTATGTTTTCAAAACAAATTGAACTTTTAAGAATTTATATTGTATAAGAGATATACAAAGATTCCGTTGAAAGTGAGTGTTCATTGCAATGAAAATTTGGAAACAATGTAACCTTCTATAGGTGACTTCATACATTATAAGACATCTTTATGATGAAATATTTGTCAGTGATTAACATATTCTTGAAGTATAATTAGCATATGAGAATATGTTCATGATATATTAAGTACAAAAGAAAGATTTCAAAAAAAAAGGCGTGGGCCGGGCGCGGTGGCTCACGCCTGTAATCTTAGCACTCTGGGAGGCCGAGGCGGGCGGATTGTTTGAGCTCAGGAGTTCGAGACCAGCCTGAGCAAGAGCGACACCCTATCTCTACTAAAAAAAAATAGAAAGAAATTATCTGGACAACTAAAAATATATAGAAAAAATTAGCTGGGCATGGTGGCGCATGCCTGTAGTCCCAGCTACTTGGGAGGCTGAGGCAGAAGGATCGCTTGAGCCCAGGAGTTTGAGGTTGCTGTGAGCTAGGCTGACGTCACAGCACTCTAGCCCGGGCAACAGAGTGAGACTCTGTCTCAAAAAAAAAAAAAAAAAAAAAAAAAAAGAAGAAGTATGATTCCTATTTGATTATAAAAGATGTTATACATTTAAAAATTACTGGAAGCATAAGCTAATATTTTAACACGAGTATCTCTAGGTATGGAAATATGTTTAATTTTTATATTTTTTCTCATTCTTTATTTTTTCTTTCTATTTTTTATAGAATTACCTGAATTACTTTTAGAGTCAGAGAAGACAACGAATGTTATTTTCCGAAAAGAAAGGGGAGGTGGAGTAGAATGATCTTTAGCACATTTTCCTCATCAACACTTCTATGATTCTTTTCTGAGCAAGAGTATGTTCACACACAGTCACACTCTCATCAGCGAATGGGGATTTGTTTTGCATATCAGCTCAGTCCCATGTGGCATGCCTCTGAACCAAAGAGAAGTAAGGGAATACACATTTCGATTGAAAGAAAATGGAGTCCAAACTTCGTAGAGGCATAGAGGATCCTCACGGGAGAGGAGCGTAAACTCTATTTCCGCTGCTCCTTCCCAACTCTCCGTGCAGAGCTTTGACAGACTTTGTCTGGAACCGCATTTCTCCAGTTGTTTTTAACAATACTCACAGCAGTAACTTTAGAGACCATAGATATGGATTATATGTGCAAAAAGAGTTTGAGAGGAGAAGAGATTTCTGGGAGGTGTGTATTTAGGAAACCTCCTCCGAAGAGAATGCCATTTGATTTGAGCCTTGAAAGACGGGTTGTATCTGGCCAGACACCTGTGTAAAAGACATGACATAGAGATCTCACGTTTGGAAAATCAGATCGTGGTGCATAAGCACGGGGGGCCTTGGAGGGTCCCAACAGTGGTGGGAATCAAACTCTAAGAACAACAACACAAGAAAATAGGACAGAAAGATCAGAAAATCCTCCTTCTTTTTAAAGACGCCAGGGGTAGGGATGGTTTCCAAAGTTCTGTTACTGGTGCCAGCGGGGCTGTGGTGGGTGCCTTCCATTTTCCCCTGGAGATTCATTCCTCCCTTCTCTCCACCTGGTAACGACCCTGGAGACTGATCTGGCTACGCGAAGGGTTCCCTGTCCTTCTGTCTTTCATTTGGATCTTCACTGGGGTGGGGAGTAGGAATCAAGCGGTCCGAGGGGATGTGGGGGGTGGGTTTGGAGTATGCACTGCGTCATGCCCATGTGCACGCCAGATACCGGCGGCAGCTGCGTCTCTGCAAAAGGCTCCAGGTCATTTCAGGCTGTACCATGCTCTCTAGTTGTGGTCCCCAGAAACTGCTTTGCTCTCCAGCTCTTTCAGATCAGGTGGCTAAGGGTCCTCCCCCGTTGCTAGCCCAGGGATAATACATTATTCTCTGTTGTTTTCCCTAAATTCTGCTCAGAACTTTGTAAAAAAAAAAAAAAAAAAGTCCTCTCCTGGAGATTTGAGCATATGGTCTATTTCTTGCTGGGCTCCTCACTGACACAGGTGCAGAACAGGTGGCCCTGGATTCCTAGAGGCAGAATGTGAAATTTCAGTCTGAGAATTCGGAGGCCAAGCCAGCGTACAAAAAGAAGAGAGATACAGTCAATTCACACGTGTTCATTTTATTGTTCATTCCTGTAAGTATACACATGTATTTCGTACGTATGATGTAGTTCACAGTTAAACAAACGGGGAGAGGGGAAGCGTGAGCGGGTGTGGGTGTGCCGAACACCGCCACACGTAACTTCTGTCAAGACAATGTTCAGTGTTTTACATACTATTTTCCGTTACTTAATTTCATACTAAGATTATGAAGTAGGAATAGTCATCCTATATTTCAGATATTCCCAGGAATGTGGGAAAGTGGTATGTGCTAGCTGTCGATATTCTAGGAAATAATTTAATCAGAAAAAAAAAATCGTGGGAGTTTTCCCAGATTATGGTGCCTAACTTTGCAAAACATCCTTACTTGTCATCTAGAATCAATTTGTGAAACAAGAGCATTTTAAACAAGTAATCATTATCTTCTATAAAGTCTTTAATCATTAACAGACATTTTTAAAGTTTAATTAATGCAAAATCCAAACTATTGCCAGCTTGTGAAATAACTTTATCATATCTAGCTTTAAAATATTTATCATACTTTTATCATCCTGGCTTTCAAAAGCCCAGAAATAACTCATTTTTAGCTCAGTTATCACAACAACATAGGATGCTTAGAAAACCTAAGCAGGATGAAGTTTGGCATTATATTCGGTTTCTAAACAAAAAGTTCCCCAGTACATATGTGCATGAAGTTCCCTTGAGCTTGACCTAGCCATGGAGATTAGTTTCAGGGATAAAAACAGAAAAGTGTTTATGATTCTCCTTCCCTACTGGGAATATAAATGAGTAAAGACATTATTATTAAACCTCTTTTGAATTAGATTTTTTTCTCCAACAACTCACATTTATTGCTGTTAGTTTCATTTTAAAGTCAACATAAATTCAGATGTGAGGGAGGAAATGCCTTATTCATATGAAATCTCTGCAGTGATTTATACACGAACGCTTCGGGCAAAGAGTAAGATGAAAGCACTTTATTCTCCATTTAGAATTCTTTTCCACAGTTCATAAGTAAAATTCCTTCTCACTAGTCATTGAGTTTAAAGCCACTCAAAGCCCTGAGAAAAAATCATGGGAGAGGTGCTCACTCTCTGCTCTCAGCCCCATCCCACGGCAGGAGTCACTGAGACAACAGGCTTGGAGTCTCAGAGGCAAAAAGGGACGTAAGAAACTGACCGAGACGAACAGACCAAAATGCACATTGGTGTAGTCCGACGTGATTTCTGGGGTGGGGCCGTGAGTTTAAAGGGTAGGGGCAACTGGACAGGGTTGGATTTTGGAAAGCCTCGAAAACTAAACTGAAAGTTTAGCATCTTTCACTTACCGACAGTAAAGCATTATATTTTCTTGAGAAATAGAATAATCTGATACATGTACTGTTTCAAGAGAATGAGTCTGATGGCGGCGTACCAGTCAATTGTGCGCAGAGAGGACAGCACTAAGGACCCGTGTAAGTGGCAGCAGGGAAGCCTGTTCTGGGCACCGATCAGTTCTGAGACATCACTCTTCTCCGCGAGATGCTTCACCTTAAGCTTGAATGGTCATTTCAGAGAGAGAGGAAGACTTTGGTGGAAACGTGGATGTAAAAGAACGAGTTGGAAGGATGGAACATGATCACAAAGCTTCCAGCCTTCGAGACTGAGAAGATGGAAGCTGGAACAAGCCCCCCGGGAATGTGTTTGTGATCTGTGGACAGATTTGGGTGAGGAAGGACAGTTTGGTTTAGGTGTGTTGGGTTCGTGATGACGTGGGACGTTCGGCTGGATGTACTGGGGAGGGAGCATGAGTGCAATAGTTGCCATCTATGTAAAAAAATCCACAGTGGCTCATTCCCCAAGGAAGTTAGAATGAGAAAGAAGAGCAGAAGTGATCATAAAGACTTCGGCGAACGGGAAACACGTGTCCTGAAAGCAGAGTGAAGGAACAGGAAGAGAAGCAGGAGGTTCGACAGAATAGTGCGCAGCTGCGGAAACAGAGACAGAAGGGCTTTAAGAAGCAGATGGATACCAGGGTCAGCCCTCGCACCGGTGTCAAGGATGGACGTGGAACTCGAGACTCATCCCCTTGGGTGAGGCAGTTGGTGTAATGCAGGGGTCAGGGTGGGGTCTGCACAGCGGTTGGAGGTAGAGGGAGGACAGGCAGCTGCAGACGTTGGACGGAGATCACGGAAAGAAATGAGCAGAGCCCAGAAGAAAGTGGAAGGTGCGAACGTAGAAACAGCAGCGTCAAATAAAAGGTTTTTTGTTGGTGGTGGTTTTTGTTTGTTTGTCTTTTACGGCTCGGGGTTCTTGGGGCATGGGGAAACTCTGGAGCCTGAGGTCAGGAGGCTACAATTTCCAGACACACTACTGCCATGTCTTCAGGTGTCATGGTGAACCTATGGCCAATGCCGTCAGCTGATCTTTGGTTTTAGGTTTGGGGCTTGAAGTGATGAGCTTCAGATCAGGTCACATTAATAAATAGGAGAAAGAAGAAACGCTAAGAAACTCTCTGTACCCAGTTTCATTGTAAAAGAGCCTCACAGCCCCCTTCTCAGTGGTTAGAAGTCAGCATCTTCAGAACCTACTCTCTTCCTGCTCAGTCCGTGAGGGTGGACTAGAACCAGATGTGTCCTGACCTTCTCAAAGCCTACACACAGGCAGGAGGCCATGACACACTGTTTAAATACAGCCCACGTGTGGCTAACACAGGCCCCCGTGTTCCATGATCTACCCAACAGGCTGGAACCCAGCCAGCTGCAAAAGCCTCAGGCTAGAATTTCACTAAGAACACGTTCCCCTGAGAGGGAACAGATCAGTCCCGAGGGGTCGCATTTCAGCATGAGATGCTTCACCTTCAGCCTAAGCCACTTAGGGCAAATGTGACATAATTTTTACTCTTTTCAATTTCCTCATAATGAAAAGAAGACATGGAGATGGATCCCTGAAAGGTCAACTTTCAGAAACTGGGAAAGACAAACAGCATTTCAGTTTTGTTTTTCAACATGACCCAAGCGACAGACTCTTGCTACTTCCCTTGCAGTTCAGTCCGACCATGCAGTGTGGCTCTCACTGGGAAATGCATTTTTTTAATTCAGCTTTGACATTTTTCTTAATTTGTTTCCATTGCTCTTTTAGACCACCCTGAAAATGTTTTTCTTTTACTTTCTGACTTCTCTCTCTCTCTCTCTCCACCCCCCGTCCCCGCCCCCATCTCAGTCACCACAGTCCCCCCCGATCTTAAAGGACTTAGGTAATGTTTCATTCTCACCTTCAAGTTTTAGTTCAACAAATGTGTACTGAATACCAACTACGCACTAAGCAGTCATTTGTTCTTGTTTTATGTTAAAATAGCTATATTGCTTTTGGGGAAAATGTTAAAGGGCTCCTGTTGAAAAATATGAAGAAGGAAAATTCAAGAAAATATTTCGGATCCCACCACCCAAACAGAACCAGCATTAACCACAGGTCACCTGTCCATGACCCCTTCATGCATATTTATAAAGATGGGTACATACAGGTTTAAATTTTTTCAAAATAGAATCACATATATTTTCTAAAAGCAGCTTATTTCACTCAATATGCCATGAATATCTTTCCTAGTAAAAAACGTATTTCTACATCCTCGTTTTTAATACAGTCATACATCACATAACAACGTTTTGGTCAACAATGGATTGCATACACGGTGTGGTCCCATAAAGATTATAGTGGAGCTGAAAAAAAAATTCCTATCACCTAGTGACGAAGTATCTGTCGTAAGATTGCAGCTCGATGCGTTACTCATGTGTTTATGATGGTGCTGCTGTAAACAAACAAACTGCTCTGTCAGTCACGTAAAAATATACATACAATTATGTATAGTACATTACGTGATAATGACGATAAACATCAATTATTGGTTTATACATGTACTATACTGTACTTTTTATTGCTATTTTAGAGTGTACTACTTCTGCTTATATTAAAAAAAAAAAAGGTAAACTGTAAAACAGCCTCGGGCAGGTCCTTCAGGAGGGATCCGGAGCCAGGCGTTGTTGTCACGGGGATGCCTTACTGCCCCTGAAGACTTTCCGGCGGGAGAAGACGCGGGGGTGGGAGACAGCGACACCGATGATGCTGACCCTGTCTAGGCTAACGTGTGTGTTTGTGTCTTCATTTCTAACAGAAAAAGTTTAAAAAGCAAAAAGTAAAAATTTAAAAGTTTAAAAATATAAAAAAGCTTTAAAATAAGGATATAAGGAAAACAGGTTTTGGATAGCTGTATCATGCGTTTGTGTTTTAAGCTAAGTGTTATTACAAATGGGTCAAAAGTTAAAAAAAATTAAAAGCTTATAAAGTAAAAAAGTTACAGTAAGCTAAGGTTAATTTATTACTCAAGAAAGAAAAACAGTTTGTAAATTTCGTGCAGCCTAGGTGTGCAGTGTTTATGGTCTATGGTAGAGCACGGTGATGCCCCGGGCCTGGGCGCTCACTGCCGCTCACCCACTCACCCAGAGCAGCTGCCACACAAGCTCCATTCATGGTAGGTGCCTCGTACGTGTGCACCATTTCTTATTTTCATACAGTATTGTTACTGCACCTGTTCTATGTTTAGGTGTGTTTAGATACACAAATGCCCACCATCATGCTACAATTGCCTACCGTATTCAGCGCAGCCACACGCGGTAGAGGTTGGTAGTCTAGGAGCAGTACTGTCCCATGTGGCACAGTGTGCAGTAGGCCACACCATCTAGGTCTGCGCAAGTGCACTCTGGGATGTTGGCACAATGACAAAATCACTTAACGACACGTTTCTTAGAATGTACCTGCACTGTTATGTGACGCACGAGTGTAGTTGCATCATAATGACATGATATACACACACTGTAATTTTCTTAACTGCTCTCCCAGTGATGGTGCGTCTGAATCACATGAGTGGGTTTTGTTTTGTTTTGTTTTCTATTCAAACTTCAAGAAGTAACCTTACACATACACAGGTTTTCATTATTTTTCCTACTGTTTTCAGTTTCCTTACTGTTTTCAGGGGGTCAATAGCTCTTTTCCCCTTTATGTTCCCTCTGCCTACTTGAGATTAGCTTAAGAAGGTTTGAGGGTGATCTTTGAAAATATGAAGAGCTTTCAAGGAAACCACATTTTCTGTGCTGCTCCAAGCAGGTGAGATCAAAGGATAGAAGTCACACGCTGGCTGATTTGGGTTCGACGCACAAAGGTATGTTTCGAAAGAATTGTATTAAATACATAATATAGATGTCAAAGTGTGCTGAGAGTTGTGTAGCACAATAATTGTTAAAACAAATACCGTTATCAAGGTGTAATATGGAGGGAATTGCTTCATTAAACGTTGAATTCCTAGGTTTTGACTATGTTTGTACTGAAGCTGGTGAGTAGTCTTTAGCAGTTACAAGCCACTTTGGTCCTAGGTAGAAGTCTGAACTAGCTGACCTCGCATATATCTTTCTCCTATGAGTTTCTACAATTCCAAGGTGAGCTGAAATGGGCTTGGGCTTTAACTCCACCACCACCTCCCTGAGTCCTTCACCTGCTAAAGGTATTTATGTTTTAACAAGGGACTTTTGAAAACTTTAATTTGGGCAGATTCTTCCCAGGTAGGCAGAGGGAAATATTTTCTGTCAGGGAGCCTTTGAGGGCCCTCATTTAAATCACAACTTTTCTAATATCTGTTTATAAGACAGTTTTTCGACTCAAATATCATGGGTCTCAAATGGGACTGACTCCCCCTGTCTCCTCCCACCCACATCCAGAGTTTCAGCCCATACAATTTCCTGGGTTTGGGGGTGTCACTAGATGGATAAAAAGAAAATAGCAAGAGGAAGAAAATGAACATTCCAGTATTCCATTATGTTCCCAGTTACAAATCATAAAAAGATAGAATATGCTAGACACCAAGACACATGTAAATAAATGTCGGCAACCATAAGCACAGACAAAATAGACGCCTCGCTTTTATAGCCTATTTCTTACAAGGGGCTCAAGAACAGCTGTACTTTCCACGAAGCATCCCTGCCCAGCTCCTAGGAAACGTTCTCAGTTCACCTGCATGGATGGAGTCTCCATTGCAGTGTTGTTAGCCCAGTCCGTACAAGTAAATGAATGGAAAATAGCGTTATCCCACCAAGCAAGAAAGGACTCAATGTTGCAGAGTGAAGATTTGCACCTGAAAATTTATTATTTAGCAAGATAGAAACTTTCCCAAACAACACTTTGACTTTTTAATAAAAAAAAAAAAAAAAAAGGAAAATAGTGACCTCAAAGAGCAAAATGCACATATTTTCCCAGTGGCCAGCTCTTTGTAGCCCTCTATTGGCCTCTGAGCCATTCTTGGAAGAATACGTTAAAATAAAAACAAAATAAAGCATTTGCCAGTGATTTGAAAAGGCAGAGTCTGTACAGCTTTAGCAATGGTTGTGATGGTCTTCACCGTCTCTGTCCTGCAAAGTCTCAGG
The DNA here is from genome assembly GCA_004363605.1 of Indri indri. NCBI lineage: Eukaryota > Metazoa > Chordata > Mammalia > Primates > Indriidae > Indri > Indri indri. Next base: position 184,470 of record RJWJ010000345.1, on the reverse strand, counting down.
GTGCGGGGAAGAGTGTGGGAAAGGAAGCATCCCCAAGAACAGGAGAGTTTGCATTTACCTGCAGCTCTTGCTTCCTTTGTAAAGTACTTGCCATACCCTCAAATAAAGTATGATTCTCTTCTCTTCAAGATATCTGCAATGGGTTTCCTGTAGCCTAAGGCTAGTGCTTTTTAATTGGAGTACTCTTCCCTCAAGAACCCTTTGGCTCTACTTGAAGCTCTAAGATAAGACATTTCCTGTAGCTTGGGTTTTCTAGAAGCTATGGTAAAAGAAAATCTTAATTGTTACAGTACAATGGGAATAGATATTATGCAGTAGAATGCAACATTCATGCACAGTATTTCATTTTTAAAATAACCTATAATGTATTGTTAGGACAAAACTTCAAAACTCTTCCCTTTTGCAGTCAAAGAGCGTAGGAGCATGCAAATAGTCTCAGCACCCCTAGGGATACTTCTGCAGACATTTTTTAGAAACACTAACCTAAAAGTAGACACAGACTCCCAGGCTGGTATTTGAAATCCTTCATAATGTGGTCTCAATATTCCTCTTTGAACTGTTTCCACTGCCCTTCTATCTGAAATCTGCATTCCAGCCGGGGAGTGCACAGCTCAGCGGCCTGCGGGCTTCCAGAGCTCGGCACAAGGCCTCACTCAGTTTCCATCCTAGGATCTTCCTGCCTTTGCCTCTGCCCTGCTGCCGCTTTGGAAAGTTCAGCTCAAGTAAACTCTTCTGCAGCCCCCAACCGCTTAGCGATTATCCTTTCCTCTCTACCACATTGATAGTTTCTTTCATGTTGTTTGCCATTAGCAGCAAAACACACTCCTTGGTTAAAAACATAGTTTCTTGTTTTAATTGTATTTTTTGTACTTAAACTTAGACTGAATGTTCCCAGAAGGAGGGTCTTTTAATATTCTTCGTAACTCTGACTCAGTGGCAAGCACACAGTAACCTAGATAACAGTATGTGGACAGCACTTAAGAGGTCATGGAATCCGGATTTCTCACTGTGTAGATAAGGAGATTGACCAGTAGGGAACAAAGAGGGAAAAAGCAAGAAGCCCTGGAGGATAGAAGAGTGATTTTAATTTTTATTGGGTCTTCCTTTTAGTTTGGTAGAGATCAGTTTTACATAAAGCCCTCAGGAAATTAGGGAGGGAGAGAAAGAGAGAGAGAGGGCGATGGATTTTCACGGTAGCCTGTGGCACAGGGATTAGGGCAGAAATTATACCTGGCAGAAGGCTTCTCTCACTCTGGCCTCCAGGATCATTGGTGTTGCTCTGCACCTGGAAGGGCTCTGGCATTTTCTGAAGCAGGAAGAACAGCACTTGTGTGATCGCTCTCACCTACCAAGCACTCACTTGGCCTTCGTTTTAGCATGGATTTAATTTTGGAGTTCTACCTATTCACATGCAAACCACAAACTCCACACCAATCCCTGGAACAGTTCTTCACACTCTTCACCGTTCTGACCCTGCCACTGCAAGTGCGTGCCCAGGTGTGCAGGTGCATGCCCAGGTGTGCAGGTGTGTGCCCAGGTGTGCAGGTGCATGCCCAGGTGTGCAGATGTGTGCCCAGGTGTGCAGGTGCATGCCCAGGTGTGCAGGTGTGTGCCCAGGTATGCAGGTGTGTGCCCAGGTGCACGCCTCCTGTACTTAGTGTGATGTTATTGGTGGGGGGTGAGCATTTGAAGAAAATACAAATGGTGGATGTGGGAAGTGAGATTTGTGGCTAATAGTTCATAATTTGAGAGGGCGGATGAAAGAGGGGGACTTCTTCATTTGTTCCTCCTTCTCTTAAGAATGATGGCATGCATTTATATTACTATAAGCATTGGTACATGCACCTTATACTTTTTAGCTTATTTAATCCTCATAGCAAGCCAAGGTGACAGGTATCATCATAAGCAGAAACTGGCAGCCAAAAAGGTTGTAACTCACCCAAGTAAGACAGGCTAACAGGTGCTAATATCAGGATTCGAGCCCACGAAGTCCAGATCCAGAGTCAAGGCTTCCGTCTGCTATACTACAGTGCCTCACAAAAAAAAAAAAATCCTTAATTTAGAATTAAAATTAATTTAGAAGTAAGTTTAATATATGAAATAAGTTCAAATCAATGAAACTTAAAATGGTGGACTCATATACGATTACTGATTAAAATTATTTCTGGGATCTGGATTGGTCATGCGTATACGTATATACACAACTTCAGAGAACTTGTGCAGAAAAATTGCAGTTGTCAAGCAATGCACAGTTGAAACAATTACCGAAATCAAAATTCAGATACTCCTTGCTAGCCCCAGGAGACACTGTGACGAAGGCTTTGTGGCAAGAGATAACATTTATCCATAAGAGAGGTGTCCGGTGATCATTCACAGGTGCACCCCACCCATGTTGAAACATCAAACGTAACATTGCTCCTAAGTGACTCAGACTGACACACGGTTGTCTTTACCTTCCCTGTGGGAGACAGAGGTGCTTGAGCAAGGAGGGGCGAGCAACGTGGTGAAAGTTACATTTTCAGAGAATTTGGCATATGGATGAGTAAGAGATGAGTGAAGTCCAGGGATTGGAAAAGGAGAAACTCATTAGAAGACCACACCAGTAACCCCAGGACGGCTTGGCAGTCAGACTAAACACAGAAAATTCTGCCATGAAAGATTCGTTGGAAATCTGTGACTGAGCAGAAATGAAAGTTGAACGATGGAGAAATGGAAAATGTCCTCAAAGTTTGTAGTCAGGGAGGCAGAGATAATGGAAGCGTCAGTGAGAGGCATGAACAGAGCTGAGTGGAACAAGGGATTTATGAGAGCGGGAACCACCTACCCCCAGCGCCTGACACCTAATAAATTCTCAACAAATGCTGAGTAAGAGCTTGCGATTTCAGTTTTGGGGAAGAGGAATTACTTTTCGAGGAAGGTGATATACTTGATTTTGTAAAATGACAGTGAGGCCTGGATGGAGTGTTAGTTTGCCAGGGCCGCCACAACAAAGTGCCACAGACTGGGCGGTTTAAACAACAGAAACTGATTTTCTCACAATTGTGGAAGGTAGGAGTTCAAGGCCAAGGTTGCCAGGGTTGACTTCTTCTCTGGTCTCTCTCCCTGGCTTGCAGATGGCTGTCTTCCCCTTTGTTTCACAGGGTCCCCTCTATTTACAGGACTCCAGTCACATTGGATTAAGGCCCACGCACTTGCCCTCACTCCACCACGATGGCCACTTTAAAGGCCCTGTCTCCAAATACAGTCATATTCTGAGGCACTGGCAGTTAGGATTTAATGAATTTTGGGGGGGACACAATGAATTTTGCGGGGGACAAATTCAACCCATAGAAGATGATTATCCAAACATATGTTAGGTAAGCAACTGGAAACGCAAGATTATAGCATGGATAAGAGGACCAAGGAGAAGAGAGCTATTTGAAGAATTTAGTGTGGGTGAGGAAGCCATGACACACACAGTGTTTTGCATAGCAACTTGCTCCAAATAGGAAAAAAAAATATGAGCAAACATGGGAGTTTCTCAGATAAGATGTGGGGAGTTTCCTGGGTGGGACCAGGAGACAATAAACAGCGTGGAGCTAAGTCATTCCTAGGACCGCAGTTCAAACAGTGCCTGCTGGAGGCGCTGCCAAGCCCTGCCCACACTGTGTGGGCCTGAGGACAGTCACTCCACCGAGTGGCACCGTTCAGTATCCCAAGCAAAGACTCACGTGGCAAACACATTTGGAGAGTCCCCAGGTCCCCAGACTGCAAGACAGATTTTAGATTTTTGGTTGTCACCCTACTTCTTGCTGGGACAAGTTTAACACTGCTTCCTCCACAGAGAAAATTCAGCTCACGATTCGGTTTATTATAGTTCAAAGACAAAGGAAACTCCCTGTCCCTTCAATCTCGCAGCTCCCACTTTCCTCTCTGCTCGGATGCTGCATCGGCACGGTGGGTCCACACGGCAGAATCATCCCAGGAGAGTCCCTGGGGCAATTAACTGGGGATTGTGCCAAATCATGGCTTTTATGGTGCTGATGTTACGGAGGTAAATCCAGTGAGTGATAAATCGGCTTAGTGAAGAGGAAGAAAAAACTCACCTCTAGTTGTGCTTTGCTGCAAGGAAAAGCCCCAGCAATTGTCCTTTTCAAAACGACTCTTCTTTTCATCAGCGTTGTTCACTGAAGGTTCTCAGGAAGCCGTGGGTCAGAGACACGTGTGGAAACATGCACACACCCTGTGGGCTTCTGCGTGCACTCACGCGACACACCCAGACACGGCTCACCTGGCTTTGCACAGAACGGCCCCTGCCGACCTCTCCACCCGGCTTCTGGGCACTTTACACCATTCTGTCATCACTCCCAGCCCAACCCCCTCCCTGAGCTCTGCCATTCTCGGGACCTCGGTTGAAATATGCTGCTGTCGCTGCAGCTCACACCAGGTTGGGTTCTCCCGTAGTGGATCCTTTTATTATTATTAGTTATATCCTCATGTTAATTTTTCCTTATACTTTATAATAATACTTATGAAATATGACTATTCAATTGATACCTGGCCACCCCCGGGACTGGGAGCTCCGTGAGCGGCAGACATTGTGCCCACTCTCTCGGCCACTCCTCCCGTGGCGTCTGGACAGCGCGCAGCCGGGTGGTCATGGACCAGTACTAGTTGGTGCTTCTGTTTTCATGCAGGTGTTTGACTCGTCTCTTCAGCACCTCGAGTTTGTCTGCTTGTTTGTTTCAACAGCAAACAGTACGGCAGAACAGAAAGATGGCAGGTTGTGGAACTGGACACACTTGAGTTTCAACCAAATGGTCGCATGCTAATTGTCTAGAGTCAGAGGAAGGAGCCATCCAGGGCTCAGGTTCGGGTCTCCCCGTCTCTGGGCTTTCAGTTGAACCTTTACCCGACAGTGTTCCCGCCACTTCGTGGTGCCGCTGCCTGCTGATTCCCCTAAATCTCAGGCACATCCTCAGTTGTCCTCCTTTGTCCCCAGGGTGCTGTTCCACGTCTCCTCCGCACTGTGGCATGGCCTTTTTAAAGGGCTTGCGATTTCCCTCATGAATTCAGCAGCCCAGCCCTGAATTTTTCGGCTGTCTCATTAATATCTCCACAAGAGCACAATGAAAAAGTACTGTGGTTAATTCCAGCATCATACTGTCTTGATGTCCCTCATCACCTGTAATTTCTGTATATTTTGAGGCTTAAAATAATATTTTAGTGAATTGTTTATAGTTCACTCCTAATCACGGTGGGCCATGTGTTTGTCATGGTACCGGTTCAGGCCCAGTTTTTTTTAATAAGAGCTTTTTCCGTGGACGTGCGATCTGTAAAACACAGCTGCACACGCATCATTGTGGGAGCACCTTACGTTTCACTGAGAGAGATCAGAGATTCCTTCTGGGCCACTCACAGGACTCTTTGAGTTTAAATACAGTATTCTGCAATTAGAGATTTCAACAATTCAGGACAATGAAGTCCATAGAGAGGGAAATCTGGATCCTGAAAATAACTCCAAAATTTCGTTCAGATTTTGGGGTAAGAATTATGTCACCAGACATGTTTCTGTGCAGAGAAAAGCATCTCCAGGTTTACTAAAACTATCTGAAATGGCAAGGCCTTCTTTAAGCAGGAGGACAATGATTTCATTGATAATGACCCAGTGAAAATCAAAGCTGCCATTCACCAGAAAGAAATGATTTTTCTTGGTGTTTAAATAGCCTGTGCTAAGTCAAGGTATTTTCTTTGATAAAAATGTATTAGCTGCATTTTGAGCTTCACATTATAAACTTTTGAGTTACCCACAGGTTATGGAAAAATATGTTTTTTAGGTACCCTGCAGCCCAAAATAACAAGAAAGACAAAAGTCAGTTGGGCTACAGTTGTGGAAGATGCAGTTGGACATTGAGTCTTCATCTCCAAGAAGCTTTATTGCCCAACAACTTTCTCATGTCATCTCTGAAATCAGCTGTTGCTTGGAGATACCTGGACACTTGCTGAGAAAAAAGATAAAAGTTTCAGTGCTGGTCTGCTAAACATCTACCATCAAACAGTTATAACTCAACCATCTACTGGAAAAACAATTGTCTTCAGAGTTAAATCCTAACTATTTTTTCCCTTAGTAGAAAAAGAAAAAAAAAGAAAGGGAAATACTAAAAATATTTTCCACAATAAACATGACCTTAAGTCATAAATCAGTTGTCTAGCAGGCTTAAATACCCAAAACTTAGAAGCAAAGTCCCCAAGTAACTGGAAATGATGGAGCCTGCAGTCGTCTGATTCACTTGACTTCCAGACAAACCCTTCAGATAGTTATTGGAGGCCATTTACAGTTATTTTATACTATTTTAAAAAAGCTTTTGTATTTGATAGCTGAGTCAATATCAGTTTAAAATACAGAAATTAGAACATAGAACTAGGCAGACCTTATTCTCAGCAACAATGCAAAGCATTTGAGCCTATTTGGCAGAAGAACGAAAAACTAAACAAATCAGCAATATCTCAAAGAACACAGAACATTTGATATTGGGGGAAGGGTGGGGAATTTTGCACAACACAATAGGCCCTGAGGAAATAATGTCTTATAAACAGAAAGAAAAAAAAAGCAAAAACAAACAAAAAGCCTGCTGATCCTTGGTAAGACACACACACATGAAAATTAAATTTAGAATCTTTTGTGAAGGAGAGTCCAAATGTTTAATTTAAAATGGATGCAATATGAGTTTTGGTATTCAAAGAAGCGTTCAGCTGCTCCTAAAGTTTTCCTATGTGCCTTATTTAGTATTTTCTCCCCTCTCCAAGCCCACCCTCTGTCACCTGGCATGTGACGCTGGCTGGAGACTCCCTCTTGCTTCTGACTCGTGTCTGGAGATGGGGACACTGGGAGGCAGGACAGAGAGGAGGCTGTCCCTCCTTCACGTGCTCCGGTGCCCCCGGCATTTCTCAAGCAGCAGCCGCCAGGTCCACAGGTCCTCTCAGCTTCCAGCACCTGCCTCTGCTGAGCCCTCCCCGAGTCCCTGAGCCACAAAACAGTGACCAAAATAAAACGACTGTGGTTTTGTACCACGCAGCTTTGGGATAAGTTCTTATGCAGCAAGGTAACCAGAACCCTGGACTTTCTTTGACTCGTCTTCATAATACATGCTCGAATAACATTTACTGAATAAAAAAGTAAATGTGCAGAAACCAGATGGCAGAAGGTCGTGGCTGCTGCCAAAGGTATACTCCCTTTACCCCCCAAACTTGCATCAAACTAGCCCTTGATTGAAGAAACAGCCCAGAAACAGTTCAGAAAATACATCTCACTGTACAAAGTAATTTTTTCCCTCTCTCTATAGTGAAGAGTAAATTATTTTTAACCTTATAATTGAGGGATCTTGCTTGTTGACACAATACTAACAGAAAACGGGAATTTCCACATTTCCCATAGCGCCATCTCAAGTCCCTTTTATTCGCATCCACTTCCAGAGACTAGCCTCGATTTTCCTCATGCCATTTCCAGAATTCTAAGAATTGATGTTAATAAAGTGCTCATCCTATCTCATAATCCCAGAATTGGTAGGCATCTGGAAAGTGACTAGTACACAAGTTTGCATTTTTAATAGAATGGCATAGAAATCCAGGTGAGACTCAGATTTTAAAGTCTACACGAACACCGCAGTAGCAACAAGCACACAAACCACCTCGATCTTGGCTTCCGGTATCACTCTTCAATGGAAGGAACCAAGGCTCCTCGAAGAAGAAGTAGCAGATTCTTGGATTGGGGCAGGAAACATACAAGATGAGCTTGGATCATTTTGTAGTACCAGAAAGGAAAGATGTACCCCAAAATAAAAAGCTCACATTGATGGGGGCATGTCAAAAGAACATGGGAGACAAATAAAGGAGCTCCCAATGGTCAAAGCTAGAATAATCTGAGCAAAAAAATGAAGTAGTATTGGACTATAGCCCAAAATATAAAATAAATATCCATGAATCCATGCTTACATAAATAAATGATTGAGTAAATAAATAAATAGGGAGACTAGATAAATTTCCCATGCAGAAGAATTCAAAATTATTTATGTAGATACTCTGCTCTTAAAGAGATGTACCAGGACTCCCGTCTCCCTAAACATGAGCTGCACACAGGGACTTCTTTCCAAGGAGTACAGTACCGCAGGGCAGGGGGTTGGAAGAGCAATTTAACAGCAGAGAAACTGACACGAGCCGTGGCAGTGCAGGAGACCACGGTGAGCATCAGCACTCGCGCTGCGTGACGGTACGTGCCCTTGATAGGCTATGACGTGAAGAGAACTTTGTGGTCTTTTGACCTCTGTGATCTTCCCCCTCAAAATACATCCCCCCAGTCTAATCATGATAGAAACACCAGACAAATTCCAGTGAGGGACAGTCTACAGAATCCCTGACCACTACTCCTCAAAACCGCCAAGATAATCAAGGATAAGAAAGTCATAGAAACTGCCGTAACCCAAATGGGCCCAAGGAGACACGGCTACTAAATGGAACATGGTACCCTAGGTGGGATGGTGGGATGCAAAAGGACATTAGGCTGAAACTGAGGAACTCCGAATGGAGTATCGACTTTAATTACTGGTGATGCGTCAATATTGGTGCATGAATTGTGCCAATGTGAAGGACTAACACAGAATCTTAGTCATCAGGGAAATTGGGTTCGGGGGTGTGGGAATTCTCTGTGCTACCTTCACCATAATTCTGAAAATCTGAAATGGTTCTGAAATGAAAAGTCAATTAAAAAAAGTTCGCACCCTCGCCTCTGCTGGCAAAACGCAACAAAGGAGCCCCACTGTGTGCCCAGCTGCCACCGCCGCCGTCTCCACAAGCAGCCTCGCAAACACGTCACACCTACAAGCATGGCTCCTTGTGCACAGCGACATGAAATCCTGCCAAGTTTGGTGATTAATAGTCAGGATGCTGCCATAGCAAGGCTGTTCCAAGAGTTTAGAAAAAGTATTTTAATCATCTGCCCACTCTTTCCATTAAATTTAATTCATGAGCTGTGGAATTCAGGGTAGCTGTATCTTGCAAACAACAGCAAATTGTTTCACAGAAAGGGGAGGCCGTGGGGGCCGAGGCCCACAGTTCTCGGGAACAAAGGGGAGATACAATTACTGAAAGGGAATAACGGCGCCACATTGGTAGGATGGTCCCAGAACATAATTACGACACCTAACTTTGTCGCCCTTCCCACTTCCTCAGCCCCAAAGAGTCATTATGAAAAATTCTCTTGAAGGGTTCCGTGGGTACTAGATTTTAATGTTGCCTTAAACTTTCCGAAACAATTAAAAACATAATTCCAAAGGGGAAAAACATGTTAAAGGAGAGACACATCTCAATCTTTTCTTATTCATGTCTTTGCAAGAATTTATTTTTCACTTGTGATATTTAAAATAAACTCCTGAAAAGTGACACTGATGAAAAAAGTCCATGCAATCCCTCCAGAAGGGATTTTGAAGACAATCTCTGCATCACTGGGTGACATATCTACCTTAGAGGGCAGAAAAGAATAAACCGAAACCTGATAACTGACCACAGGGAAGTTAAGAACATCATCCCAGATGGAGAAGATATTTTAACCGCAGAGCTTTGAGGCTTTTCCACTGGCTTCAGGTTGATTTGCTTTAAAAACCAGGGTCCCTAAAATGAATCCAACTGAATGACCAATTTATTCGATTATCGATTTTAATGCATTTAATAAATTATGAAATTGTGGAAATGTTTTTCAAAGTTTTCCTTTCACTTGGAACTCTTGACCCTTTCTCCTCCCAACCTTCCAGTAGTTCTGACCCTGCATTTGCTTCTATTTCAGGCTGTTTTGGGTTTTTTTGGTAAATGAAAATAGTCGGGCTTTTCTTTGAACATTAACACAGAAAGAGCTGATGCCTGTGGCATTAGACCTGTGTCAGTTTGACATTTCCGGTGACTTCTGTGGCTAAAGTAGGTAGAGTCCAGGACAGTGGCAAAACGCAAAACTTAAATCCACAAAAACAGATTAAAAAGCAAAAAAGGAATGGCTATGCATTTACATATAAAACGGCAAGGGTGGGAATAGAAAAGGATATATTAATAGATGCAAGGGCTGGGTAGGGGCTGAAGCAAAATTAAAACTTTAAAAAATTCTCAGGGGCCGGGCACAATGGCTCACGCCTGTAATCCCAGCACTCTGGGAGGCCGAGGTGGGAGGACTGCTTGAGGTCAGGAGTTCAAGACCAGCCTGAGCAAGAGGAGACCCCGTCTCTACTAAAAATAGAAAAAATTAGCCAGGCATGGTGGCACGCACCTGTAGTCCCAGCTACTTGGGAGGCTGAGGCAGGAGGATCGCTTGAGCCCAGGAGTGTGAGGTTCCTGTGAGCTGCGATGACACCACTGCACTCTACTCTGGGCAACAGGGTGAGACTATGTCTCAAAAAAAAAAAAAAATTCTAAGTAATTTGGCAAATAAAATTATTTTTAAAATTGATCTATTGGCAAAATGGCCTTTTGCAAACTGTCCTGCTTCTCTTTTGACAATACCTTACTCTTTTCTCATGAGACCAAGTTGGACTGCTCTGGGCTTCACCAAGAATACTTAAGAAATTAATTGGAAAATAAACTTTGAATGAGGCATGCACGTGATCCTATTTCTGATTTTCCCCACTAGCTTACTGTGTGTCTTAAGTAAGAGCGCAGGACCGTTTGAGTTTAAACTTTCTATCTATTTAAGGGCGGAGGAAAAGGAAAGAGACAAATATCTTGCTTTTTCTAACTTCTGAATAAACTCGGCTTTCGAATAGCTAATGTCCGCTCTCTTGCTAGAAACAGACCCCTTCGGACCCCAGGCAACTCTTTAAGAGAATATTGTGATCTCTCGATTACAAAATTACAGGAGCTGACACAGAGCGTGTGGGGTCTGCTGGTGGTCTGGGCGACACACCCTTAAATTCTGCAGGCTGAATCCCTGCGGCCTCAGGACAATGTTACAAAGTCCTGAATCGTATTATTGTGCTCTACCCAACCATCTGCTGGGAGGAAGAAGCGAGGAAGAGGAGAGAGGGAAGAGGGGAGGACTTTGTGTTAGACTCTTTTGATGTGGCCAACACGGAGATTACGAGATAGAATTTTCCCACCTTCTTTCGCACTGGTCTCGCCTAGGAGCCGTCTCGCGCTGTCCCTGACCCCCTGCGCTCCGCCTGACCTCTCGCCACGATGACCCTTCCTCCGCCTGCCCCTCCACGCCCCACCCACCTGTCAGGGTGCAGTTTGGTGTCCCCTGCTCTAGGCCTTTTCCAGCCACCTTCTCTTTCCATACGTTTACCGTCGATTTAGGAAAGAAACTCATCTGCATTTTACTCCTTTTAGTTTATATAACCTGCTTAGAAATTAATGTGCCCATCAATGAGCAGGATATTAGTTAGTTCCTGTGTGTGTTGCATAATAAGAGAACAAGAAGGCCCGTCACGTGCAACACCTTGCACTTTTCTTTCTTGTTCCTTTCAAGGTTTCCGGCAGCGCTGCGCCGGTGGCAGGTGCTCTGTGAGTGCCCGATTGGAGAACACGCGGATTAAGGAATAAATGAAGCTGTGAGTGAATGCACTGACTTCGCGGCTTCAGACATGCGCGGAAGCAGCACCAGGAAGACAGCAGCAGCAGAGCAAAGAATCGGTCAGAGCAATTTCAGCGGGAGGTTCTCGCTGTCTCCCAGACAGCGCTCAACTTCCTTTAGAAATTGAAACTTAGTCGCTTTGAAATGGTCAAGGCAAAGAAAGTGAGAGAGGACTTAAAACCGAATGCTTTCTTAAACATGGATCCCGACATTAACAGCCCTTTATGGACAGTAAAAAGTCATAAAAGGCGAACCTAAACTCTTTCCTTTCCCAGAGGCCCAGGGAAAATAATCCCTGGATGTCTTTCCTCAGTGAAGCCTACATTCACAGCAAGCAGGAAGCTCAAACAACTCCATTTCCTGTTTATGTAAAACTTTCTGTCACTGGATGCAGGAAAATATCCACCTTAGTCTTCCCATAAAGGTGTCCCCTACTCACCAACGCCCCATTCTTTTAAAGTAAGAGTCATTAATGTGATTGCCAGTTTCCCAAAGACTACGTTGAGGTAAACCTCGTATTTTCTTTGTGTCCTGCAGTTCCATAAGGCGAGAAACTTCACTTGCCTAATACTTTTTTTTATCTTTAATTACCCATACTTTATTTTTTTATTATTATTATTTTTTTGATTTCAGAGCATCATGGGGGTACAAACATTTTGATCACATACAATGCCTTTGCCTCGCCCAAGCCAGAGCTACAAGCGTGCCCTTCCCCCATACAGTGTGCTCCGCACCCGTTACCCACCTCCGCCACCCCCCCCACCTGACTGGCACCCAGTGAATGTTACTACCATGTGAGCACCTTATGTTGGTCAGTAGTACCAATTTGATAGCGAGTACATGTGGTGCATGTTTTTTCCATTCTTGGGATACCTCACTTTGAAGGATGGGCTCTAGCTCTATCCAGGATAATACAAGAGGTGCTAGATCACCACTGTTTTTGTAGTTGAGTAGTACTCCATGGCATACATATACCACACTTTATTAATCCACTCATGTATTGATAGGCACCTGGGTAGTCTGCACATCTTTGCAATAGTGAATTGTACTGCCATAAACATTTGGGTGCAGATGTCTTTACTATAGATTGTCTTTTTTTCCATTGGGTAGATGACTAGTAATGGGATTGCTGGATCAAATGGTATTTCTATGTTTAGTTCTTTGAGATATCTCCAAATTACTTTCCACAAGGGTTGAACTAATTTGCAGTCCCAACAGCAGTGTAAGAGTGTTCCTGTGTCTCCACATCCACGCCAGCATTTGTTGTTTTGGGACTTTTTAATAAAGGCCATTCTCACTGGGGATAAGTGCTATCTCCTTGTGGTTTTGATTTGCATTTCCCTGATGATTGGAGATGTTGAACACTTTTTTGTATGCTTGCTGGCCATTAGTCTGCCTTCTTTTGAAAAGTTTCAGATTCATGTCCTAATACTTCACTTTATTTCATGACCAGAGGTTTGAGAAAACATACTTTAAAATCCAACGTGAGGTCTGTTTGCGTGATCCCTGGACTTGGGTTGTTTCCAAGGCAGGCCTGCTTTAGTTGGTGCCTTTTCAAGACCTCTTTTGTTATAAACTGAGCCAAGATTAATAGCCATCTATATGGCATTTGTTTGCCTGTCTTTAGCTGGAAAATGTCAAAACTATTTATTTGTTAAAACTATATTCTTGTACTGCCAACACACTGTAGAGATAGCATCACTGAAAGCTGGTCATTGTTGCCGCCAACTCCACTACCCAATGGAAGGGACAGCGTGTAATCCTGCCTCTGGCAATCTGCCTATAACAGGGATTTTACAGCCTGCATACTTTTGCTTACTGTGCCCAAATGTTGTATGATGTGTTGCTAAAAATACATATTTTTAAGGAATCTGTCTTAACTGTTTGTCTTGAAATAATTTTATGCTTACAGTGTTTGTTACATTATGTTCTTGCTTTTTCTCTTTCTGTATGTAAACATTTTTTAAATCATTTGAGAGTCAGTTGCAAAGATAATGCCCCCAGGATGCAAGTGCATTTTCCTACAAAACCAAGGTATAATTTTCAAAATTGGGAAATTTACATTAGCACAGTTTTGTTCTCTAATCTACAGAATTCGGTCAAGTTTTATAATCTTTTCTGGTCTAGGATCCAATTCAGGATCGATGTTGTGTTTGGTTTTCTATTAATTAAAAATAATTCTTTATTCTTTCTTTGTCTTTCTTTCATGACCCCCTCCTCTTTTCTGAAGAGTAGTGGCCATTTACCTTACAGAATAACACTCTATAAAGCAAAATAAATAAAAACCAACTATTATTTATTTTGATGCCCAAATTACCTCAAATCTGGCCCATAGGGACCTGTTCGAATTGGTTCTTATGTCCTCTTGACAGATCCCAACATTCTTTGGGCACTTCCTTACTTTCTGGAATAAAAATATCATATATTCTAGGATTATCTTGTGGATTTCCAGTCCAACATTTGGAATTGGTGATCAATTTCTACAAAAGACCTTAAGTCCTCTTAAGGGAAAATACTTAAAATCCAAGATCTGGGGTGAGGGGGTGATGGTTCCTATTGAAGTATCACCATTCTAAGAAACTCTCATTAGACAGAGTTAAGAAAAATGTGTGTTCATGCAAATACATACACATCCAAATTTACATTTATATTTATTTGAAATTCTGTGTGTATACTCTCAATGCTGATCCAAGACTTGGGTTCTTGAAATGAAAAGTCTATAGAACTTCAAGCAAAATAAATAAAACAAATATTTTTTAAACATTCTATCCAATCTATATTTAGAAGCTTTCAACATATTGAGTAGAAAAAGAAAATCCAAAATGAGATTTGATAGAATACTTGAAAAAAAGAGAATTAAATTTGACTCAAGAAAACATTAAGCTGTGGAAAAACACCTGAAAACTGGGTTTATATTTTTATACCCAGAAAAGTCTGTATTTTTTAAGGTTAATAATATAAACAGTGGCCAGGCATGGTGGCTCGTGCCTATCATTTCAGCACTTTGGAGTCCGCAGGGGGAGGATGCTAAGGCCAGGAGTTTGAGACCAGCATGGGAAACATGGAGAGACTCTATCTCTAAAAATAAAAAATAATTAGCCAGGCATGGTGGTGTGCTAGCTGCTCGGGAGGCTGAAGCAGGAGGATTGCTTGAGCCCAGAAGTTCAAGGCTGCAGTGAGCTATGATCATGCCACTGCACTCCAGCCTAGGTGGCAGGGTGAAATCCTGTTTCTAAATAATAATAATCATAATAATCATATAAACAATTCCTTGGCAATTGTGATCAGGAGAGGGAGGCATTAATCACAAATAAAGGGGAACATTTTTCTGGAACTAGATAAACTATTTCTAAAGTTTAAATGGAAGAGAAATGTGCAAAAACAACCAAGAAAACATTGAAAGTGAAAACAAAAAAGAGAGAATTCTTGTCCTAGCAAATATCAAGAAATATTATCAAGAATAATATCAAGAAATATTTAAATATCAGAGAAGTGTGGAAATAGAACAAATACAAACAGGCCAATAAAACAGATCGGAGAGTTCGAAAGCAAAACTCATGTATGCAAGGAAATCTCTTATATGATTAGAGCAGCTTTTATATTGAAGAGACGTTCTAACACATTAAAGAGTATTGGAAAAACTGGCTACACATGTGGAAAAATTTCAAATTAATCCAGAGTTTACAAATCCACAAAAAAAAATTTTGTATGGATTATAGACCTACATGTGGTAAAGTATGCAAATATGAGAAGAAATGCAGGATGATATATTTACCAACATAGGATATGGTTGCCACTCTTAAACCGGATACCTAAAACAATTGGCATGACAGAAAACATTGAAAATATTTAGTTTAATAAACTTTCAAATTTTGTAAGACAAAACACAAATAAAAAAGCCATAAGTCACAGACTATAAGAAATATTGATTGTAATAACTATAACAAAAATTATTTTCTTATAAATCAATGGAAGAAACCAATGTTCAAACAATCCATAGAAAAAGTGGCAATTAATATGAAGAAACAATTTAAGAAAAAAAAATAAATGGCCATTAAACAAAAAACACACAAAGATGTTTGGTCTCTCTAGTGATCAAGGAAAATGCAAATGAAAATAGAAATGAACCTTTTTTTACCCAACTGCTGGCAACAATTTGGAAATCTGATAATAGAAAATACTGACAAACATATGGGAACCAGTTATCATCGGTGGGAATGTAAATTGGTATAGCCATTTTTGTTTAAAATTTAACAATAGCGATTAAAATATAAAATTTACATGCCTTACATTTCAGCAATTCTATTGTCAATATCTTCTCTGGAGAATCCCTTGCAATATTCAAAACAAAGCATACAATGACATTAATTGCAGATTTATTTGTTATAAGGAGATATTGGAAAAATCATAAATGTCCATCAGGATGGGAATTACTATCAAATTCTATGAAATAGTTATCATGCATATATCTTTAAGGCACATTGTTTAGTGGAAAAAAATATTTCAGAATGAAATATGTAATACTCTTTGTGTCCAAAAGAAAAAAAAAAAAACAAAAAAACAAATGCCAATTCCCTGGTATGAATGTAAATACATAGAAAATATTATGAGTACACTTCCCACAGTATTAAAACACCCGAACGGATTAAAGCACATCAGAATAGAGGTTCGCTTGTGGGTATAGCACCCAGGAAATGCTTTCAGCTGGATAGAAAAGGCTCAGGTAAAAAGAAGACTAAAATATGACAGAGAGAGGAGGGGGTGGTGGCTGGGAAAACAGAACTGAGTAAGCAAAGAAATAGCTCAAAAGAATGTTTAGGAAGTAATTGTGGCTATGGTGGAAAAAGAAGATCACAGACCAGAATTTTTGAAATCTGACCTCCCCCATTTTCTGAAGACCTGCATTCAAGAAGAAACAAGGCAAGAAGCCACCGGTAAGGAGCTGGGCGACCGCCACATCTCAGCCCAGATACACCACTGACATAGGCTGTCTTTCACTGTGAAGGCAGCCCGGTATCCCCACCACCCACCAACTTCCCAGGAAGGTTTTGGAATCCATAGGGCTGTTAAAAAGGAAAAGCAAAAAATACTGTACATTGCCATGTGTTTTCTTATCTAATTGTTTCTTGCCTGGCTTCTCCCACTGGTGTCCCGCATAAGCTCCACAGTAAAGATGGGGACACATTTGTTCTCACCAGTCTGTTCCCAAAACCTAGAACAAACATGGCACCCTCGCAAACAAAAGTGACTGCAAACCATGACTTTCAAGAAAGAGAAAGATTCCATCCCAAACTATTAGTGGTGTTCCCTTTCTGAGAGATGACAAAGTTTCTTTCGTAGTCGTTTTTCAGGTAAATCTGTCTTTTCAAGATCACTTGTAGGTGCCATTGCACTCAAGAAATTTGCGATCAACTATATCATGGGGAAGAAGGTCCCTTCACATGGGTTTCAGCCACTGTGACCATCCCCTAGTGGGGTGGGGTGTTTGCAGGGGGGTCGTGTGGGCCCTGGCGGGAATTGTCAGTGGATAATATATGCGCAAAATGCAATTCAAGTACACACCTTGGAAAGAGAAGTAACAGTAAATGAAGACAAATTACAATTAGAAAACCAAAGTAGTCATACTAAATAAAGTAAAATATACATATGAAGGGAGATTTAGATAAACTTTTGAAAGTGAACATGGTTCCAATACAATATTCACTCAGAAAGACACACAAGATGATATTCGACTTGGATGAAAGAGTCAAGGTTTCTGTTTAAAAGATAAAACATGGAATATTTTCTGTTAGCATCTTATCTATTGATTCCAATAAGCTCCATGTGCCAACGGGGACACTTAGATGAAATCAGACACTCATATTTAGCAGACCTTTGCATCAAATACTCTAAATATAAATAGAAGGAATAAGATGTGTTTGGCAGCACAATAGGTGACTGTAGTTAACAATAATTTATTGCATATTACAAAATAACTGAAAGAGTAGAATTGGAATATTCCTAACACAAAGAAATGATAAATGCTTGAAGTGATGGATACCCCAATTATCCTGCTTTGATTGTTATACCTTGTATGCTTTTATCAAAATATCACATGCACTCCATAATTATGTACTACTATGATTTATACAAAATATATTGTTTTAATTTATTAAAAGAACTCCAGTGATAGTTTCCTTGGCTGTGCAGAAGCTTTTTAATTTGATCAGGTCCCATGTATTTATTTTTGTTGATGCTGTGATTGCTTTTGGGGTCTTCTTCATAAATTCTTTGCCTAGAATGATGTCTCTAAGAATTTTTCCAACATTTTCTTCTAAAATTCTTATGGTTTCATGCCTTATGTTTAAGTCTGTTATCCATCATGGGTTGATTTTTGTGAGAGGTGAGAGGTGTGGATCCTTGTTCAGTCTTGCAATGGCCAACAAGCATATGAAAAATTGCTCAACATCTCTAATCATCAAGGAAATTCAAATCAAAACCACAATGAAATATCACTTATCTCCAGTGAGAATGGCTTTTATGAAAAAATCCCCAAACAACAAATGTTGGCATGGATGTAGAGAGATAGGAAGACTCATACACTACTGGTGGGACTGCATCTAGTATAACCTCTATGGAAAGCAGTATGGGGATACTTCAAATAGCTAAAAGTAGGACTTCCATTTGATCCAACAATCCCACTACTGGGTGTTTACCCAAAGGAAAAAAAGACATTCTGTATTAAAGACGTCTGCACTTGAATGTTTATAGCAGCACAATTCCCAATTGCAAAGATGTGAAAACAACCCAAGTGCCCACTAATACGTGAGTGGATATGTGGTATATGTATATCATGGAGTACTACTCAGCCATAAAAAACAATGGTGAACTAATACCTCTTGTATTATCTTCTTGTATAATATCCTGGATGGAGCTGGAGCCCATTCTTGGAAGAAATATCACAAGAATGGAAAAATAAGCACCACATGTACTCACCATTAAATCGGTATTAACTGATCATCAGTTATGTGCACAAATGGAAGTAACATTCATCGTGTGTTGGGCAGGTGGGAGGGAAGGGGAGGGGGTGGGTAAATTCACATCTAATGGTGTGTTGCACACTGTCTGGGGGATGGGCATGTTTGTAGATCTGACTCAGTTGGTGCAAAGGCAATATATGTAACCAACACATTTGTACCCCTGTAATATTCTGAAATTTAAAAAACAACAAATTTTTTAATTATTTTTTTTTAAAAGAACTCAACTGACAAAACTTTTAAAGCAATTTTTATTGAATTTTATAATCGTAGGAACCCCCTGCCTAGAGTAAAGGAGACTATGTCTGCTCATGTTGCTGGGCACAAAGTGGGCGGCAAAAAGCCTCTTGGTCCCTAAGGGGGCAAGTTCCCATTGCCCTTCTCGGATGTAGTGAAAGAGGATAATGGGGGGGGGGGGGGAAGAACTTCCAGAAGCTCATAGAGAGCAATGGACAAAGGAGCACAAACTACTCCCCAAGCGTAGACTGAGGGCCTCATCGAGGAACATCTCGCACTCCCAAGAAGGTAGGAGACCCTCTAACTACCCGTCCGGTGGAATTTAGGAAATGCTACAAAGCTCTGTTGACTGTGTGTCTTCCATTCTTCTCCCCTCTGAAAAGAAGAGCTTATTGTGATTTCCTATGTCTCTTCTAGTACTACAGATGGACTGTGTGATGGGAGGGCTCAGTTAGTTTTGCTTTCTAGTCATAAGTCTCTGCATTAAAAGGGTCTACAGGCTGGGTGTGGTGGCTCATGCACCTCTGGGAGGCTGAGGCAGGAGGATCACTTGAGCCCAGGAGTTTGAGACAAGCCTGGACAACATAGCAAGACCCTATCGCTACAAAAAATGTTAAAACTTATCCAGGCATGGTGGCAGGTGCCTGTAGTCCCAGCTACTCAGGAGTCTGAGGAGGGAGGATCCCCTGAGCCCAGGAGTTCAAGGCTGCAGTGAGCTATGGTTGTGCCAGGTCCAGCCTGGGTGACAGAGCGAGACCCTGTCTCTAAAAGCAAATAAATAAATTTTAAAAGAGGATCCATGTTTGGGCCTGCAGTAGAGACTATGCACATTTCCCCTGCTGATGCGACTACGCAGAATCATCCAGAGGTCCTGGACTTTGAGCTTGCTGCTGTGACTGGATTTCTGGCCGGTTTCCTGATTGCAAGGGTGTGGCATTTGCATTTGGAAAGGAGAGCTGACAGAATGTTTGATGGAGAGAGAACTGGAGATTAGTCATTAAGGCTGCTCATAAATATTCAATTTCTCTTTCTTCCAAGCATATAATAGGAATTAATTCCCCACTTTATACCTAATGTTGTAGTTAAATGTGTCCAAGTGCCCTGTATTGCCCACTAAAACGTAAAGCGGGAGTCTGTGTCCTTCCGTATGCAAGTTTTAAGGGTCGGTGCCCTGTTCACTATGTGTGTTTTCCCTCTGCCATGTTCCTGGTGGTGGCTGCTCCGCCAGCCTGCGTCCTGGACTGGGGGATGAGGCACGACTGAGGCCAAGGTGGCCCTCTGTGGGCCCATGTTAGGAGGAAGACGTTAACCTTGTTGCGGAAAACCACTGAGAGTTTGCTCTTGTTTGTTAATGTAGCACAGCCTAACCTATCTTGACTAGTTCAGCGATGAAATGTTTTTTAAAATAAAAATATAATTAGCCAGGTGTGGTGGTGCGCTCCTGTAGTCCCAGGTACCTGGGAGGCTGAGGCAGGGGGAGCCCAGGAGTTCAAGGTTATAGTAAGCTATGATCAGGCCACTGCACTCACCCAGGCAACAGAGTGAGAGCCTGTCTCTTAAAAAAAACAATAATAAATAAAATAAAATAAAAATGTAATTAAATATTACCTGTATAGTTATAATTTTTCTAAAAGTAAGAGAAGATCAGTGAGATGTCTAGAAGTGAATTAGAAGAAAAGCAGATGATTTCTCGCTCTGCGAGAATTATCTAGGGAGGGAACTGGCAATATGGGACTGAGCCCAAGTTGCTCTGTGAAATTTTCACTGTCATCCAAAAATAACTAATTAGCCCTCAGTAAAGCAGGTCATGCACAAGAGGACTTCCTGTAACCCCTGTGCTGGGAAGATGAGAAAGCAAAACTCCGGTCAACTCTCAAAATAGCAAGGATCAGAGTCTTGGACTCTTTCTGACTTATTAGCTCGTCATGGTTAAAAATCAGAACAAAGAAAGTTGGATCGTCTCTCTTTTCTTTCTGCAGTCAGCCAGGACGTCTGTGTGACCGGAGCGAGTCTTGCTTATCTTTACTGTCATCTGAGATGCGTGTCAATATATAGGTATTAAAAGGAAAAATAAATGAATTAGTGGACAATTGGATGAAATCTATACCAATGGTTTGAGCTGAAGAAATCCCATCTTTGGCACGTGCGACATTTTAGTAGACAAGTAGACAAGGATATACTGTAAAACAGGCACCTCCTGTAAACGCGTGTGCATGTGAACATTTAGGTCTTTCCTGTCCGCGGAGTCTGTCATTTACCTGTGCTATGTCTGCCCCTGTTCTCCAACTGCAGTGGCTTAATTTGGAACCTCGTTATCTCTTGCTTGGACTACGGCCATAGCCTGCTAATTGGACTACAAATCTCCTTAATCCTCACCCTGTAATCCATCTCCACACAGGCCCCTCTGAATACAAAATAGATGATGCTACTATCCTACCAAAAAAAAATAATAAATGTTAAACTTCAGTTAGAACAGAATCAAATTCAACTCCTCAGCACGTTACAGGAGCCCTCATCTGGGTCTACTTGTATTTTCCAGTAAAATTTTAAGTCGTTCTTTGCCAAACATTAAGTTTCCTACTTCATTTAGTTTATTGTCTTGTCCTCAACATGACATAAACATGCATGACCTGTTTCACTGGACACACTATTCCTTTAGCACAGACCTGCCGCCTGCCTGAAGATCGCCTACGTGTAAGAAGACTTAGTATCACTTAACTGCCGCTGTTTGTTTAGCATCTACCATGTGCCAGGCACTGTACTATATATTATATGTACTCTTTTATTTAATTCTCACAATTTTCTGAGACAAGTGTGATTAGGACAACTGAACAGTGAGGAAACTGAAGTTTAGAGATAAAAATCAATTAACCTAAGTTTACATAGTTAATAGATTTGAGAGCTCAAGTGAGCCCTAGGCCCGTCTGACTCCAAAGTCCATTAACTCTGATATTTCCTTAGACCAAATTCAACTGTGTCTCTAGAGTGGCTTTCGTGGCACCTGAAAGTAAAGTTATGATTCAACAATTTTGCCCAAAATTCTCTTACAGAACTTAATACATTAGAGTTATTTCGTGCGCATCTCTTTCTTTAAGTATGCTGAGTTCTTGAAAGTTAGGTATCATTTCCTACTCAACTTGAAATTTTCCTTGTGGACACACTGATAAGCATAGTTGTTAGGCAAGAAAGCTTAAATGTTTGGGGAAACCGAGGTGGGGACGCTGTGAGAGAGTGAGGGCAGAAGTCCCCTGCTCACAGTGCAGAGAGAGAGAAAGAAATGTGAATGATTTCATAACAAAAATGCATAAACACTGTAACATTCTGTTAGTGTGAAGATAATATTTTATGGAGAGACTCTTTGTCTTCCCAAAGTATAGAAGAAGACTGGATAGACATTATAAGTGACCACAAGGCAGGATGCTATAGACTTGATGAGAACAGAAATAAAGGGCAGTTTTTTATTTGATTTCTCTTTATATAAACATCTTTGCAAATATCATAGGCTCCATGGCTGCCACTGTGAAGGCATAGCGGTGGTTTAGGCGGCAAGTAGACTCAAAATAGATTTAAGTGGAAGAGATTGCCAATGCAATGAGCCAGAAAATAATAATAATAAATTAAAATCGAGAGTGCAGAGGGACTGGCAGAGAGAAATGATAACATATTGGCTTGGAGCAAAGATTATTTGGATAAAAACATTAATCAGGAGGGCAAGTCAAAGAACTTCAGGATGATAATAAAAGTCTCTGAGACACTCCAGGAACACTGACCAAGGAATATTTTCATAACTTTCAAGCATCTGGGAGCTGGGCCAAATAGGAGATTGATTAATATTAATGGCGTCACAGCAGTGAGAGCTCGGACAAAGTACCCTCCACATGATCTACCGAAACAGAACAGCAGCTTTGACAACGTCTGAACCGCCTGGCTTGTCCACACAGTCTGGTTGTAGGAAATTAGCCAAGATGACAGAACAGTGGAAGGTGGGAAGCATCGAGAATCCAAGTGTTTAAACCCAGTTTCATTTCAAATAATCGTGAATATAAAAGCAAAAGAAGAGAAGCAGGAGGAATACACCTGGGTTTCCTGCCATCCGGCGTCAGGGGCTGAGCACACCCCGAGGAGAGCAAACGGAAACACCGTCAAGGGCTGCAGTGATGGCAACAAGTCCTGTCAGGGGCAGTAGGTTGTGTTTGGAATGGAAATTCATCTTTGTGGAATTCCGAACAGGAGGGAAGGGCATATAAGGTCAGCCAAAGCTGACTGAGGAGAGACGTTAGCCACGTGTCTGAGTAGAGAGCGAAACTCTTAGAGAGTAAAGAAACACCCAAGACGTCCAAGGAAGATCTTCCAAAGCTGTTTGCACAAACATTCTAACCTGTTTTGCTATAAAAAAGAGAGAAATCAAAGCTTTCTTTTCCTGAGGTTACACCCAGGAAATCAATTTTGTACCAAAGAAATACCTGTTAGGCATTTTCCAAAATAATATGGTTTAATTTGGTTTATTATGGTTTAATACCAAATTGTAAATGGTTCAACCCACAACTATTTACCGAGGACCTACGATGTACAAAGCAGTAGATGTTCCAGAGTGTGACACAAATGTCTGAGAATGGGCTGTCGGGGGTCCTTTCATCACATGAGTGTTTTTTTGGAAGAAGAAAAGTGAGAAAGCAAGAGTTGGAAGTGATTTGATCCACTTCTCAAGCCTCTACAGCCTCATTAAAATGTAAACCAACTTAGGTCCTAGGAGCATTCTATACTCACTTCCCCTCCTGTCTCCAACTTACTCCTGAAACTACACGTGGCTCTCGCCTGTAATCCCAGCACTCCTGGAGGCCAAGGCAGGAGGATTGCTTGAGCTCAGGAGTTGGAGACCAGCCTGAGCAAGAGCAAAACCCCGTCTCTACTAAAAATAGAAAAATTAGCCAGGCGTCGTTTGCGCTTATAGTCCCAGCTACTCGGGAGGCTGAGGCAGGAGGATCGCCTGAGCCCAGGAGTCTGAGGTTGCTGTGAGCTAGGCTGATGCCATGGCAACTCTATCCAAGGTGACAAGAGTGAGACCGTGTCTCAAAATAAATAAATAAATATAAAAATACATACTTTGCATCTTTTTTTTAAAGACAAATATTTAGGAAATGTTAAATATACAGAAAAGAGAGAGACACACAAGTACCTCCCAGTCAGATTTAACAAATTGCATTTTTCCCCCGTATTAGCCCAGATAAATCCAAAAAAGAAAACATCACAAAAAGGTTTAAAAATTTCCTGCCCTATCCCATCCCTTTTTTTCCTAAGACAGAACAACCATCATTTCCAGGTTATTACATGACATTTCATGTTCATGTTTATACATTTACTAAATATGTGTGTACATATTTTTCTAACCTAGTATAATACATCCTAAAATTGCCTGTTGGAGTTTGGAAGTTTGTTTTTCACCCTGATGACCTTGCATTCTGTTTTTACTGTGATGCTGTAGGGTGCGGTATTTCAGAGCTGGGCTAGCAGCCACGTTGCCCTTGTACAAAACACGGTTCTTCCACGTACTTGCTGTGTGACTGTGAGTGAATTCTGCCTCTTTCTGAGACTCTATTTATTTATTTTGTAGAGACAAATCTTTAAATTTAACGTTTTATTTTAGAAGAAAGAATTGCAATTCAGGGCAAACCTGCAGACTAGGTGGTCTTTGGTATGTCCAAAGAACAAAGAGAAGGTTGGTTTTACAAAAAGAGGAATGTTACGTGTGGTTCTGACAGAAAGTCGTTGGAATTAGGAAGGCTTTGGGGAGCGGGCCAGCTCCAATTTCTGGGCAAGGGTGGTAGGCGAAATTAGTCCTAGAGTTGTGGCAAGTTATCTCAGCAGCTGTAGATAAAACTGGTTTCACGTTACAGCAGGTAGTGTCTTCCCTGAGACTCGTAGGGAATTACATTTCTAGAGCGATGCTATGTACCCTCAGTGCTTTTCCCCGTGGCCCCTTGGCTCTGATTTAGTTGGGAATGGCAAGAATGACCTAATTCGGATGATCAACTTTCTCAGTTTGTAAAACAGCTCTCCGGAATGCGAGAGGATTAAATGAGTTAACAACATACAAAACATTTACTAGACCAGTCCCCGACATGTAATGAGCACTCAAATGTTAGTTATTAGTAGTATTGTTGTTAGTTTTGTTATTATTATTACATGATGTATAAATTTAATTTACTATGAATGGATAATTACTCCAACAATATTTATGATACTTTTTTCCACCATGGATTTACAAAGCTACTTCATGTAACAGGCTTCTACATACACCTGTCTGCCTGGGCGTGTGTCTGCGTCTATACCACACTGTCCTAGTTAGTAACCTCACAATAAATCTTGTGTCCGGAATGACTCATCCATCCTCCTCGTCTTCCTCTTCAGAGTAGTCTTGGTAAGTCTTGGCCCTGTGCTTTTTCATCCTAATCTTAGTATCTATTAGTTAAATTCCTTTAAAAACAACAAACGATCCTATGATTAGGATTACATTGAGGATACTTAATCTTCTTGTATATGAACATGGTTTATATCACAAGTTATTATATTTTTTAGAATATCCTTCAGTAAAGTTTTATATTTTTTCATAAAGTGAATTTCCTACTTCTCTAAAATATATTCCTATGTACTTCCGTTGCTGTCATGGAAAAGATTTGTTAAGTCATATTTTTTAAATATTTGAAAATTTTTACAGTCATCATAAATGTTATTGTCATATCCAGTAATGTTGATGCACTTTTATTAATTCTAGTAGTTTGTGCACTGTCTTTCTTTCCTTTGAAGATAACCACGTCATCTTTGAATCATGTTCATTTTGTTTCTTCCAAAGGGCACGTCTTTTGTATTTTCCTGTCTCGTTGGGCTAGCTAAGATGGCAGGTACAACCCTGAAGCAAGTGCTGACAGCAGGCATTCTTATCTGTTTCTTTCCTTTAGAGGGAACACTTTACTATTTGACCATTAAGTACAATATACAATTTAGGATTTTGATTGATAAGGTTTATAAAGATTATAACATTTTTATGCCTGGTTTACGAGATTTTTTAAAAATCATAAACACCGAACTTTAACAAATACTTGTTTTCACATTTTTTCAAAATAACCATAGTTTTAACTCCTTTAATCATTAATTTTTTAAGTGGTGAATTGTAGTTGTAGATTTTCTAACATTAAACTATTTATGAATTACTGGGATACACCCTATTTGTCACTGAAAAAAATGCTGGATTCAATAGAGTTTACCTAATCATTGTTTAGGATTGCCGTATCTGTGTGCCAATACAAGACTGGCCCACAATTTTTCCTTTTGATACTTTCTTGGTGCCATTTTAGAACTGAGATTACACTAGCTTCATAGAGAGAGTTGGAGGGCTGCTTTCTTTGCCTGTTTCCTGAAATGTATTGTATATTAGAATTGTCTTTACTCACTTTCTAGGTAAAATCATTTTTATTTCTTGACCTGCATACATTCACTTTACACACGTACATGACATTTATCTGTACATATATGTATTTCCCAATAGCTACTTAATAATGGTTACATCCTTCAGCAGGATATGTGAGTGGTGCAAGTTAGCATTTACATGCAACTATTCATATTTTACTTTTGCTGTTGAAAAACAGGTTTAACTAGGCATAGAAGTCTGCATTCACATTATATTTCTGAGCAACTTCAAAATATCATTCAATTATCTCTACTTTTTATTTTTGCTGAGGGAATGCCTAATTGACAATCTGTTCCTTTTTTGTAGGTAATTGATCTTTTCTGATTTCTTCCAAAAGTTATGCTGTTTCTCCTTTTCTCTGCAGTTTCACTATGATGCATCTCATTTGTTTTTGTTTTTGCTTTGTTTTTTTTTTTTTTGAGACAGAGTCTCACTCTCTTGCCTGGGCTAGAGTGCCGTGGCATCAGCCTAGCTCACAGCAACCTCAAACTCCTGAGCTCAAGCAATCCTTCCGCCTCAGCCTCCCAGACTGCTAGGATTACAGGCGTGAGCCACCGCACCCAGCCTCTCATTTGGTTTTTATTTTTACTTATCCAGCTCAGAAGCTGGTATGATTCATTATTATAAAGATTCACAATTGTTATCAGCCCTGAAAATTCTTAGCCATTTACAGTTTTCAAAGTTTCTCACCCAACATTTCCCTATTCGCTTCATCTGGAGCTCCTACCAGATACAGGTTGGTCATCTTTATTCTATTCACCGTGACACTCAATTTTCCTTTTACTTTTCCCAACCCTTTATCTCACTGAATAATTATTTCCTGTAGCAATTTTCTCAGACTAATCTTTCAGTTCACTAATTTTTTATACAGCTGTGTTCGAAATTCTGCATTCATTTGTGTGCAACATGATGTTTAACCCATTGAGTATTTAATTTCTATGACTATATTTTCATTTTAAAAGTTCTTTTTGTTTTATTTCAAAAATGTTATTTCTAAAATGGTGTATTTTTATTATATTATTGCATGTTTTTATTCATTAACAATTTTAAGCACATTTTATGATTTTTCTATTACTTCTAGTTCTCAAGGCTTTATTCTTAGTGTTTATTATTAATCATATTCTTGTTCATGACAGATTATCTTCTCACGTAGTATGCAATTTTGCTTGTGCTCTTTTTCAGCAGGGATATGTACACCTGTATGTGTGTATATGTGTGTGTGCACGCATTTGGTGAAAAAAAAAAATGCTTCTAGAAAAACCTGCTGTTTGCTTAATAAGTCAGGACATAAGATGATCTTCATTTGGGAATTTACATTTATGCCGGCTTTTCCTCCCCGTTTGCCTTTGCATAGGTTGGGGCTTCCATTTCCCAATGAATATTTTTTTCCTACTTATATTTCCAGGAAGAAAGTAGGATTTTTATTTCTTCCTTGAGTTAGTGGATGGATACATTTTAGTTTTCCTTTCATTCAATAAGCAACCCTCCCAATTCTGGGCTTTATGCAGGCATCTGGATTACAGATTGCTTTGTTTTTATCTTTGTTTTTTTGAAACACTGTCTTGCTCTGTTGCCCAGGCTGGAGTGCAGTGGCATCATCACAGCTCACTGTAACCTCAAACTCCTGAGCTCAAGTGATCCTCCTGCCTCAGCCTCCTGAATAGCTGGGACTACAGGCATGCACCATCATCAGGCTGGGCTAATTTTTGTATTTTTTGGAGAGATGGGGTCTCACTATGTTGCTGAGTCTGGTCTGGAGCTCCTGGCCTTAAGCAATCCTCCTGCCGTGGCCTCCCACAGTGCTAGGATTGCAGGAGTGAGCCGCCGCCTTCTTGAAAGTTCCTCAGATCATCTCTCCTCAGGCATCATCACCCATCCCTGGCAGTTCAGACCCGTGTCAGTGTTCAGCTTCTTCCTGGGCCACCATGGTGTCACTCATAGGTTTTCTCTCTGACTTTAAGATCTCCTGTTGTGCCTGACATCTTCTTCCTTCTTAGGTCGTAACATATATTAAACACTTTTTATTACATATTACTAAACACTTATTTGTATTTGCATCGCAAAGGTGGCCACATATCTCCGTGTTTCTAGTATTACCCCAAAGTCCCATTTATTCTTCAGAAAGCGGTTATCATGAAATAAATATATGTACAGGAAAATGCCCTGTGCGTGTGTGTGCGCGTGTATTTGGGGAATGCCCGCAGGTCAAGAAGTGGAACATCAGTGCCATCCCTCGATGCTCTGGGTGCCTCTCCCGGTGCTAACATTCATCTTCTTCCATAGTAATTACAATCTGACTTTCGTGGTAGGCATTGTCCTGCTTTTTGTTATAGTTTCACCAGTTATATTAATTATGAAACAAAAGATTTTAGTTTTCCTTGATTTTGAACTTTATATGACTGAAATAATTCTGCCTTCATTCTTAGGTTTTACTTTTTTTGATCAAAAATAAGTTTTTGACATTTGTCTATATCAGAGACTGGCAACCTCTTTCTGTAAGGAACCAAATAGTAAATATTCAAAATATTTAGTCTCTGCAGGCTACCTATGTTCTCTGACAAATTTTTTTGTTTTTTGTCTGTTTGTATCTTAGCTTGTGGGCCATGAAAAAAGAAGTCACGGAGGATTTGTTTGTCCCATGGGGCTGCAGTTTGCTGACTCTCGATCCAATGCAACTGCAGGCAGCTTTAGTTATTTACTTGTATTGCTGTATAGTAATCTACATGTATTCATCCTAGTTTTGATGTGCATTTTTTTTTCAGTTTAATGGCAATCTTATTATTCTTCTAGGAATATACTTGTATTTCCTGGTGTACATATCCATAAGTTTATACCAAAGGATGCAATTGCTTAGTATGCATATATTTGATTTTTGAAAATAGTGTCAAAAGTTTTCCAAAGTGCTTGTACCAATTTATATTCCCACCAAACTGTGTAACCTTGTCTCTTGCTATATATCTTTGCCAACATTAGTAATAGCAGAATGTTAAGTTTTAGACAACCTTGTTGATACAAAGCAGTATCTCACTGTGGATTTTTTTTTTTCTTTACTTTTATTTATTTATTTATTTATTTATTTATTTTTGGACTGTAGTGGCATCATCACAGCTAACTGCAACCCCAAACTCCTGGGCTCAAGCGATCTTCCTGCCTCAGCCTCCTGATTAGCTGTGACTCCAGGCACGCGCCACCATACCCAGTTGATTTTTTTTTTTTTATTTCAGGGTATTATGAGGGTACAAACATTAAGGTTACACTTTATGTCTTTGTCTCACCCAAACGAGTGTTAGAGGCATGCCCTTCCCCCCTACAGTTGTGGGTTTACCCCCCATCCCCCTAATCCCTGGAGAGTCTTACTGCCATGCGATCACCCTAGTGTTGATCAGTTAGTACCAATTCGATGGCGAGTACAAGTGGAGCCCATTCTTCTGATCTTGTGGTGCCTCACTTTGGATAATGGGCTTAAGTTTAATCCAGGAAAGTATAAGAGATTCTAGATCACTGTCGTTTCTTATGATTTAGTAATATTCCATTGTATACATATACCAAATTTTAATAATCCACTCATGGATTGACGGGCACTTGGGTTGTTTCCACATCCTTGCAATAGTGAATTGTGCTGCCATAAACATTCGGGTGCAGATGTCTTTATCATAGAATGTTTTGTGCTCTTTTGGGTAGATGCCTAATAGTGCTATTGCTGGATCAAATGGTATTTCTATTTTTAGCTCTTTGAGGAATCTCCAAATTCTTTTCCACAGAGGTTGCACTAATTCGCAGTCCCACCAGCAGTGTAAGAGTGTTCCTGTCTCTCCACATCCTGGCCAGCATTTGTTGTTTTGGGATTTTTTGATAGAGGCCAATCTCACTGGGCTTAAGTGGTATCTCATTGTGGTTTTGATTTGCATTTCTCTAATGATTAGAGATGTTGAGCATTTTTTTTATATGTTTGCTGGCCATTATTCTGTCTTCTTTTGAAAAGTTTCTGTTCATTTCCTTTGCCCATTTGTTGATGGGGTTGTTTGATTTTTTCTTATTGATTTTTTTGAGTTCTAGATAGATTCTGGTTATCAGCCCTTTATCAGACGTGTAGAGAGCAAATATTTTCTCCCATTCTGTAGGCTAATCACTCTAATGATAGTTTCCTCGGCTGTGCAAAAGCTTTTTAATTTGATCAGATCCCATTTGTTTATTTTTGTTGTTGCAGCGATTGCTTTGGGGGTCTTCTTCAGGAATTGCTTGCCTAGGCTGATGTCTGAGCGGGTCTTCCCAACATCTTCTTTTAGAATTCTTGAGGTTTCATGCCTTAGGTTTAAGTCTGATACCCATCTTGAGTTGATTTTTGTGAGAGGTTAGAGGTGGGGATCCAGTTTCATTCTTCTACATGTGGCTATCCAGTTTTCCCAGCACCATTTATTGAATAGAGATTCTTTTCCCCAGTGTATATTTTTGTCTGCTTTGTCAAAGATTAGATTACCATATGCAGATGGTTTCATCTCTGGATTCTCAATCCTGTTCCAGAGGTCTATGTTTCTGTTCTGGTTTTAATCAACATTTTCATGATTATCAGTGAATTTGAAAACATTTTCAAATGCTTTATGGCCATTTTGAGTTCTACTTTTGTGAAGTGCCTACTTGCATTTTTTGACTATTTTTTAAAACTTGAAGTATCTGCATTTTTCTTATAGTGTTTTGTAGAAGTTCTTTACATTTTGGATGGTAATCCTTGACCAATTAGTTGTATGTTACAAATATTTTTTTATGCTCTGTGACTTGCTTTTTCTTCCCATAAATTCTATCTTCTGGTTAATGGAACTACTTAATTTCAAAGTAGCTCAATTTATCAGTCATTTCTTTTTAGACTCTCATTTAATAAATATTCCCCTATGGCTAGGTCATAAATACGATCTTTATATCAATCAGATGTTTATACTTTGCCTTTTATATTTAGGCTGTCACCCCATCTGGAATTGATGTTTTATATATGTTATGCAGCAAGACTCAAATTTCTTTTGTCCACATGGAAATCCAGTTGTTTTAAAATCACATATCAAGAAAGTTATAATTTGTCACATATTAAATAGTCACATATTCATGGCCCAATCTGAATGTTCTCTGTTCTTTTCTGTTGCACCAGCCCAGTGCAAATACAAAGAAGTTTTGATTATTGTGGTCTTGTAATAAGACTTGAAATCTAGTAGAGCAAGTTGAATAGTTCCTTCTTCTTTAAGAGTGTGTTTTCTTGACATTTGCACTTCCGTGTTTTTTTTACAGTAAGTTCATAATATCCTAAAATAAAGCAACAAGAACTGCTGGGTTGTCACTGCAATTGCATTGAATCTTTTAATATTGGTTTTTCCAAGTTGTCCTCTATTTATATTTTCTTCCTTAATGTCTCTCAAAAACATTGAATGCCTCACGATTTCTCTAATGAGGCCAGGCACATATTTTGTTAGATTTTTCTTAGGTACTTCATATTATTTGATGTTATATAAATAGTAGCTTTTAAAATTTTAACTTTCTAAATTTTATAGATCCTAATTTCTAAATGTTTATTTGCTGCCATAATAAATACAAGTTTGTTGTTTTATGTTGCTTTGATATTCAGCTACCTGTTAAAAACCCTTTTATTAATTTTAATAATTTATCATAGTTTTTAGATATTATACATTTGAAATCATATTATCTCCCTGTAACTGCTCTTCACTTTCTGTCAGTGTAATCCTTATAATGTTTAATTCTTTATCTTAACTTCTCCCAGTGTAATGCTGACTGGAAGTGACGGTAGCACATACTTTTCTTGCTCCAGCTTTTGAAAGAAAAGTTCATATTATTTCACTATCAAGTATGATGTTGCCATGGGATTCATGCAGATTTCTCTGAGATGAAGGAGTTTTCATTCTATTCCCAGTTGGAGAGTTCTATCATGAATGAAATTTGGATTTTATTAAATTTTTTTAAACCTCTTGAAAAAAATCATATATAAGTTTTCCTTTTCAATCTGCTAATATTGTGAATGAGGTCAAATTTGGAGCTAAAAATTTAGTAATCACTAGCATATCGATTATTCTTAAAGTCAAGGATGTTCATAAGCTCATATGTGGAAGAGGACAGAGACAGAAGAGAAAAGGCCAAGGACCGAGCCCTAAAGAAATTCTGGGTTTTGCAAAGTAGAAGGAGCTGGAAAATAATATTGAGAAGGAATATTTGGTGAAGTAGAAGAAATACTGGAGAGTTGAGTCATCTAATAAAATATCTATTGGGTGGCAACATGAAGATCTTTAGTAACTTTTGCGATAAACTTCTTAACACAGCTGATGAGGGGCTGGGCCCTGGGGATAGAGAAACCAATTGGAATGCAAATTGGATCCTGAAACAAGGTTAGTGAGGTCAGTGCTTCTAGTAAAGCTATAAGTGTAGGATAAAATATTTCCAAAATCTCTTTTAAAAGCACTAAAGAGCACCG
Organism: Indri indri; assembly: GCA_004363605.1. Lineage (NCBI taxonomy): Eukaryota > Metazoa > Chordata > Mammalia > Primates > Indriidae > Indri > Indri indri. The sequence goes on along the minus strand of RJWJ010000345.1, from coordinate 151,699 downwards.
GGCAGTGTAAACTTCCTGAAAAAGTTCTGAAGGAAAGCTGGAACCCAGGGATTTAAGGCAAATATGAGGGAACCAAGCCATTTTCCATGAGAGTGTTTTGAGTGTATTCATCAAGGGCAAAGGTGCCGTCCGAGGCCATCGCGGGCCCAGCATGGTCCTTAGACCTACGCAGGGAAGATTCCCACCCTGAAGGCCACACTTCAGGTTACCCCCGTGCTGCAAACCACAGCACCACTGCCAGCCGTGACGGCCACAGGGCTACACGTTTATTACACAGTCCTGGCCACCTCTGTCGCTTGGGATCCCACTCGTAACTGCCAGCATCTGCTCTTAGATGCCACTCAAGGAAACACTTCCACATCTCTTGCCCTACATACCTGAAAGAAAAGGCAATTTGGTTCAGATTCTGTAAAGATTTGAGAGTTGTGCCACTGTGAACACCATTGCTTTGACTTGCAGGGTGGGTTTCAGTCAGGTAGTTGCTGAGCTAAGAGGAAAGATATGTCATTAACTATCATTGTCAAATCCTGCCTCTGAGGGTGAATGCAGTAGATTTTTATACTTCCTGGAAAGGTCGACTGCTGGATTTTTTGTCTCTTGTGCTCCAGTTGTGATTCTGGAGACACATAAAAACAAACAGGGAACATGACACCCACAGCTGCAGATAGTGTCTTAGGAACATTTTGACTATTAGGCAATCCATATTGCTCCTGAATTTTAAGTACGTGTTGGGTGTAAAACGCATGAAGAGTGATACCGTTATTTACCCTTGCAATGAGATGGCTAGTAAATGTTAGAACTTCAAACGGTTTAACTTTTGAAAAATTATTTAAGCAGGTTTACTTATATTTGAAAGAAAACATTCAATTTTCACCTTTATTAATTTGAATTTCTAAATTTTACTATTTAGTCATGTGGTATGTGGGCCTTCTTTTATACTCAGCCCAGGCTCTGCAAATATTAAAGGTAGGGAACGACTCGTGTTACATCAACAGGGCCTTTAGTCATAGCAGGACAATTCGATTTTCTTCTTTGTGTGATAGAAAACCATTAGAGCGTTTCAAAGTAGAAGAATGATGTTAGCTGACTTTGAATTTGATTTTCAATGATATGTGGACATTTTGTTTACCTTAAAATATTTAATTATCAAATAAAGATTGAATATATCCAAGGTGTACAACACGACTATTTGATACATGTGTACATGTGTAATGATTACCACGATCAAATTAATTAACACATTCGTCACCACCACTGTGGTACATTGGATCCCAGACTGTGATCGACTTATAACTCAAAGTTTGTACACACCTTTGACAAACAGCCCCCGGCAACCACCACCGGACTGTGTTCCTATGAGTCTGACATCTCTGTGTTCCACATGTGAGAGAGATCAGGCAGTATTCGTCTCTCTGTGTCTGGCTTGTTTCACGTGCCTAACATCCTCCTGGTCATCCGAGTTGCTGCAAATGGTAGGATTTCCTTCTTTTTTATGACTGAATAATATTCTGTTATATGTATGTGCCACAATTTCTGTGTCCATTCATCTGTGATAGATGCTCAGGTTGATTTCCTGTCTTGGCTATCGTGACAAATGCTGCAGTGAACATGGAGATGCAGGCGTTTTTCTGGGACGCTGACCTCATTTTTTAAATACATGCCCAATAGTGGGATTGCTGGATCATGCAGCAGTTCTGTTTTTAATTTCTCAAGGACCCTCCATACTGTTTTCCATGATGACCGCGCCAATTCACATTCCCGCCAGCAGTGTGCAAGGATTCCTTTTACTTACAGTCTCACCAATGCTTGTTATCTCTTATCTTTTTGATACAAAATTTGATAGACAATTTACTGTAGGGAGACAAGAGCAAATGCAAGGGACTAAATTAGGAGATTTGTAAAGTAATCCAGCAATGCCAATGCAAAGTGATGGTTACGGCCAGAGCCTCTGGAGCCAGGCTTCTCGAGTTTGAGATCCCTTCTTGGGTACATGCCGTCTCTATGACATTGTGAAAGTGACAACTTCTGTACTTTCAGTCCCTTACCAGTAAAATGGAGGTAAGAACAATTTAGTTCATTAGCATTTTGTAAATATTAAACAAGTTATGCAAAGCACTTGAAACTGTGCCTAGCACTCAGTAAATACCACCTGAGGGTTAAGCAGTATTAGCGAATGTGGCATGCGAAAGAAATTGGGGAATTATAGGCTGGACGCAGTGACTCATACCTGTAATCCTAGCACTCTGGAAGGCCGAGGTGGGTGGACTACCTGAGCTCAGGAGTTCAAGACCAGCCTGAGCAAGAGTGAGACCCCATCTCTACTAAAAATAGAAAAATTATCCAGGCATGGTGGTGCATGCCTGTAGTCCCAGCTACTCGGGAGGCTGAGGCAGAGGATCACTTGAGCCCAGGAGTTTGAGGCTGCAGAGAGCTAGGCTGACGCCCTCGCGCTCTACCTGGGGCGACAGAGCAAGACTCTGTCTCAAAAAAGAAACTGAGGAATTGAGAGTGATTTTAAGGTTTTAGCTCAAGTAGCAGGATGAATGATAGCACAATTTACTGAGATGAAAAACATTGGGATAAAAGCAGATTTGGGTGGAGAAGATGGAATCAAGAATTCAACTTTGGACCTACTGAATTTGAATTTGAATTTACACATCTAAGTGAAGACATCGAATGTTCAGTAGGCACTTGGATAAATGAGTATGGAGCTGAAATAAGCAGTTAATGTATATAAATTTGGGAACCAACAGTATACTGGTTGAGACTACCTAAGGAGTGAGTATAAATTTAGGAGAAAAGAAGTTCCAGGAAAGAGCCTTGTGACACTCCAACACATATCAGTTGGGAAGAGGGAGGTATCCAGAAAAAGAGAATGAAAAAGAACATTCAGTGTGGGAGGAGAAGAAACACAGGAGTATGGAAGTTATGTAAAAAAAAAAAAAAAAAAGTCTTCAGAATGAATGAGTAACGAATGAGTAATAAGCCCCTGAGAGGTCAGGTAAGATGGTCAAGAGTTGGCCATTAGATTTGATCCTGTGGAGGTCACCGTTGACCTTGGTGACAAATGTTTCAAAGGACAGGGGCAATTGTAAATGCACTCAATAGATGCAAGAGAGAAAGTCAAGACTGTGAATATAAACAAACATTTGAGGTGGTGTCTGCCAGGATTTTCAACCCTAAATGTACTCTTTTTCTGTTTGAAGTAAATAAGTAAGTTTTAGGGAGTTACTTTGACATTATGTAAACATTCCATTTCAAATCTAACTTTTTCCACTCCTTCCTCAAGCTTCCTGTGTCTGGGAGGCTTTTCTCCTGTTCCTTTGGCTGGCTGAACCATCCCTTTGATCTCAGCTTTAGCAGAACTTCCTCAGAGATGCCGTCTCCCACCTGCCGAACTGCAAAACATCTCCCCTTTTATTTTCTCTCCCCGCACCCTGTACCCGCCCCTACTGCATTTAACACAGTGGATGCTCATGCATATGTTTTATGTTAAAATTTTCAGTCCCATTTGTTAGGGACACTGTCTACCTGGTTCATCACTGTATGTGCAGTGCCAGTATAGGGCTGTCTGGAGAGTATCCAGCCTCTGTTAATGTAGAGAGAACAGTCATACGCCTGGATACATTCCAGACAGCCCTTGCATATGGGGTACTTAATGGATGCTTGTGGCCAAATGCATGTCGAGATGAGTTAGTAAATACAGGTGGCTCACTTCAAAGCCAGACTGAGGCCTTAAATGGCTGGTTGTACACCGCTTTTGCAGGAATCATGCTTTCTCTCCTACCACGGTTACACTGGACTCTGCCAGCTTGACCCCTGGCAACGGTCTGAGACGTGCAAACCAGAAATAATCCTTATTCTTATTCTCCTGCCGAGCTTCATCCTAGAGGCAGCCGCTGGAGGAGCCTGTTGGACAATTTCCTGATTCTGAGACTCTGCAGCTGACAAGGTGAGAATCATATCAGAAAAGATCTCCTCAGGGCAAGACCCCACTGAGTACTGGAGCTCGGCGAGCCCGCGCAGGCTGTGCTGCCCATGACAGTGATGGCGGCCATGTGCTCGTGTGCTGAGCATTACTGCATGTTAGTTGTTGCTCCTATCGTTCCAACTATGAGTTAGGCACTTTGGTGGAGGTCGTTCTCTGTGTCAGCATCTGAAAAACAAGGAAAATAATAACCTGCCTCCAGATGAGATAACTGAGTATTAGAGACGTAGATTCCACGGGGAGATTTGAACACAGAGCAATGACTCGAAAGTCGTAACTCTCGACCTTGGGTCAGGCTCCACTGCCCTGTCTCCAGCGCGGCTCCCGCAGCCACAGCCCCACGCAAGGAACATACGATGAGCATGCTAAGAAGGCTAAGGCACACGACGACACCGCAAGCTCTCAGGTCATGATCTGCCACATCTGCTGCCCAAAGCGGCACCACCCGGAGCAGTGGGGAGGGAGGGTGATTTCGCGTCCTTTACTCTTCTTCATGCTCCCTTTCCTCGGGTCTGAGACCGCGTCACCACCCTGCGCCACTCGCTGCGTCACTCACGGCGCCACCTCACTGCGCCACCTCACCGCGTCACGGCGCCATCTCATTGCGTCACTCAACGGCGGCACCGTGTCCCTCACTGCGTCACTTCACTGCGCCACCTCACTGCGCCACCTCACTGCGTCCCTCACTGCATCACTCATGCGCCACCTCACGGCGGCACCGCGTCCCTCGCTGCGCCACCTCACGGCGTCACTGTGCCATCTCACTGCGTCCCTCACTGCGTCACTTCACTGTGCCATCTCACTGCGTCCCTCACTGCGCCACCTCACGGCGTCACTGTGCCATCTCACTGCGTCCGTCACTGCGCCACCTCACTGTGTCACTCACTGCGTCACTTCATTGTGCCATCTCACTGCGTCACTCATGCGTCACCTCATGGCGTCACTCACGGCGCCACCTCACTGCGCCACCTCACCGCGTCACGGCGCCATCTCATTGCGTCACTCAATGGCGGCACCGCGTCCCTCACTGCGCCACCTCACTGTGCCATCTCACTGCGTCACTCACTGCGTCACTCATGCGTCACCTCACGGCGTCACTCAGGGCGCCACCTCACAGCGGCACCGCGTCCCTCACTGCGTCACTCAGGGCGCCACCTCACAGCGGCACCGCATCCCTCACTGCGTCCCTCACTGCGTCATTCACTAGGTCACTTACTGTGCCACCTCACTGCGTCACTCACTGCGTCCCTCACTGCATCACTCATGCGTCACCTCACGGCGTCACTCACTGGGTCACCTCACGGCGCCACCTCACTGCGTCACTCACTAGGTCACTCACTGTGCCACCTCACTGCGTCACCTCACGGCGTCACTCACTGGGTCACCTCACGGCGCCACCTCACGGCGTCACTCGCTGCGCCACCTCACTGCAGCTGCCGCTCTCGAAGCAGCACGTCGTTGTGTGCTCAAAACAGGGCGTGTCGACAGCAAGGGCATCTGTGCACTTGAGATTACCGAGGAAGATACCCGGCGTCTATTTTCTCTTTCTAAATGCCCGCACGGCTGTCTGGGAGTAAAAATTACAAGGCGTCTCTGAACCACTGCCGTAGAATTGGCCCTTCCGGAAGCGAAAGGCACTCAGTCTGGATTGAGGAGTCACGGGCTGAGTCACTGATTAGCACTTTCTAAAAGGAAGTGTTTGGCAGACAAGTGCCTTTATGTGCAGGATCCGTTGGTGTTTGTTTTGGAGACTGTTTGTTCCAGAAACTCTGAAGAAAATATGCCTGGGACTAAACACTCCATAATGACCTGGTACAGTCCCTGGTAGACTCACTTCTGGACTCGAGGGCTGTGATTTTGATTTCTTTTTTTATGTTGGAATCTGAGTGATGAAGTGGCCAAACGTTTCTGTCCTGCAAAGTTATTTCTTCTGAGCAAGGCAATGCTCCCCTCAATTTGTTCCTTGCCTTAGAGAGACTGAGGTTTGATAACCTCACAAGAAATTTCATCATCCACAAGTTTGTAATAACATTGCCCTTGCAGAATGCCCATCTCCAATGACAATATATTTTATATTTTGTCATGCAAGTAGGGTGGTAGATACTAGTATTTAATAGAATGTCCCTCCTGGCACAAAAGAATTGAGGCAGCTTGCAAAATGGTAAGGGGAATTGTTGATTGTAATGTAAGATGGAGCTTGTGGGGGGAGTTAGAAAGCAGAGTCTCAGGTTATGAGGGTGAGGCATGTGTCTTGGCTCAGAAAAACCTGATCCCAACATAAGCAAGGCAGGGCCATGCAGGGAAGGCACCCTCGGCAGGCTCTGCTGGATTTTGGAGGTCAGTGGGAAGGTCTCATCTTTTGTGATTCTTCTTCTTTGCTCCAGTTCTGTGCCCAAAGCTAATGAGTGACTCAGTAGCCTGTGTGGAAAGGGCACCAGGGGTGGGGGGGTCCTAAGCCACCCAGACCTGGGGTGAGGCTGTAGCACGGTGGGGTGGCAGATGGCATCACGCGGTCGGGAGCACAGGAGTCAGCAGTCCCTCTGCTGGTCCAGGCTTGGGGTCTTCCAGCCACTGCACTCATCCCTTGCCGGCTCACACCCCTGTACATCCTAAACAGCTGAGTAATTGCCTGTAAGATTCATCATTACCATTTTAAAGATCGCTTTTTGTTTCATGAAGAGTTCTTAAAATACTTTGGTTATATAACACATTACATAATTACTAATGTGTATAATCATCTGAAAGATTAGTTGGGTTTTGTTTTTTTACATTTCAGATCTGCTCTCTTAGCAAATTTCAAGCATACAATACAGCATTACTAGTCAGCATGCCGTGCCGATGTAGAGAGCTCCAGAACTTACTCATCCTGCATGGCTCAAACTTTTACTCTTTGACTGGCATCTCAGTCATTCTACAACGTGCATGGATTTCTTGTTTTTTTACATATGTAATATTCTCTCTTTCTTTATGTCTTACAATATATTTGGTTCCTATGATTTTTTTTTAAATTGGTATATCGTAGTTGTATTTATTTTGGGTGTACATGTGATATTTTGATACCTATATACAATGATCAAATCTGAGTAATTGGGATATCCATCACCTCAAACATTTATCTTTTCCCTGTGTGGGGAACATTACAAATATTCTCCTCTAGCTGTTTTGAAATATGCAGTAAATTATTTTTAACTATAATTTCCCTACTGTAGTATTAGTTCTAGTCTCCTCATTTGAGAGAAGACTAAGCTGAGCCCTAAAGAGGTAAAGGATTTCCTTAATGTTACAGTTAGTAAATGGAAGTGTTAGAATCAGAGCCCAGGTTTCGCTCCAGAGCCCAGACACTTCCCATCACTCCATGCCGCCCGCTGGGAAAATAGCACTGACGGGGCTTCGAGAACACGCCCAAAAGTCAGAGCCCTGCATCCACTGCAAGGTTCTCCATACTCTCGGATAAAGAAGGAAAGACATGCATGTGTGAAACTGGTCAAACACAACATATGGCAATCGGTAAAAAGTTTCAGAATTGAAAATAAGGGCTCAAAGGCATTTGTGCACCCAGGTCCCCAGCAGCCTTAGCTCGGTAGCCAGGAGGCAGGAACAACCCGAGTGTTCATAGGCAGATTATTGGATAAACAAAACATGGCGTATACACATAATGGAATATTATTCAGCCTTAAAAAGGAAGGAAATTCTGACACATGCTGCAACATGGATGAAACTTGAGGACTTTATGCTGAGCGAAATAATGTCAATCATAAAAGATCAAGTACTGTTATTCCATTTATGTGGGATAACTAGAGTAAATATCATAGAGACAGAAAAATGAGTGGCTGTTTCCAGGAGATGACAGGAAGGGGAAGAGGGGGTTAGTGCTTAATAGGTGCAGAGTTTTGCAGAATGAAAGGAGTCTGTGGATGGATGGTGGAGACGGTCGCACAGCAATGTACGTGCACTCAATGCCACCGAACTGTACACTTAAAAGTGGGTTAGATGGTATACTGAATGTTACATGTATGTCACCACGGTTTGTTTTTAAAGAGTGAGATCCTTAAGAACTCAGCTTAGACATTACTCCTATAGGAAGCTTTCCTCGAGCTCTCTGGCCTGGACAATGTGGTCCCGTGGGTGTCCCTGCAGCACCCTGTACTTCCCCCATCCCAGCGTGTGTTCCCCTGTATTAAACTCGCCTGTTTGGTGTGTTCGGTGTCTATATCCCCTGCGAGACTACGCTCAGCGAGAACAAGTACTTTCTCAGTCTTAGTTACCGTCCTATCCTTAATGCTTTGCACGGTGCCTGACCGGCGTTCAGTAATACTGGTTGAAAAATAAATCAGCACACAATAATCTTTAGTCTTATGCAATTATCAACACAGCATTTTCTCATGAGTCCTTTTACAAATTCTGTGAGAGACTGAGCAGATCTTAAGACTTCGCAGATGGAAAGTGGCAGAGTCATCTCTCGCCACATCCTTTGTTTACATCACAATACTTCGTATCTTGGCTTCCTGTGTCATACAAGGAAGACAACGCCTGCCCAGGTGTCTTATTCGTGTGTCTCCAGATACAAATGTTGTGCGAATGCTGACTGTGGTAGACGTTGCCGGTGCCCAGCAATGCGCATGTCCTCCCGGCCCACCTCTGAGTTCTCGTGTGGCTGTGGTGGACAGTTTCCGGAATGTTGAGAACATCCCACCCAAGCACTGACATTCCTGTTCCCCTCTTTCCGAGGATTTCTTCAGGATCCTAGGGGCTTACTTTCTGCATACTGGTGCCACCCAAAAGTGGTGTAGGCAGAGGGTTAATGACCTTGGGAGCAACTCCCAGTTAACTGGGATGGGAGTAGCTGGATAAGTAATGCAGCCTCCACACCCTCTCTTGGGACCATTCAGAGGGGCACTCCCTCCTCATGGTTTCTGAGACTCCTAGGAGAGAACCCCAGTTTCCTGCAGAGGTCAAGTGCGCACAATAACATACGCTTTCACGGCTTCTCTCCCTGCCTCAATCATTGTCTCTTGTTTGTACTTCCAGGGATTATTTCAGAAATGGTTACTGCATCTAAATCTTAATCTTAGGTCTTCTTTTGGGGGAAAAAACCCCCAACAATCTAAGCGATTGACCAGTCTGTAAGAAGAAAGAAGGACAAAAGCAAAGAACAGGGCTTTCTCCCTAGGGCTGAGAGTGTCCTGGGAGAACACTCCATCCCAGCCAAGTTGCTCACCTGCCCCCCACCGGGTGGTCTCTCAAGACCCCCTTCATGTCTGAGAGGTCACTCATTCTACTCTAGGGCACACTTGTCCGTCAAATGCCACGGTTGGAGATAATGGATCTTCCCACTGTGGTCTTCCTATAGTTGCACTGGCACCCTCAAGGCACTGGCCTGTGACACTCTGGAGCTGACGCAGAGTGAGCAGTTTCCAACCTCTGTGCCAGTTCTCTCTGTCCTTTGTTTATCGGAACTGGCTGGAATTACCGACTGGAATTCCTAAGGGGAGGACAGAAGTTGCAAACAACCAGAGCTGTCTACACCCCATTCGCTGAGGCAGACAGAGCCAGCAGCACAATACAGCATTAACTTCCAGACGTACACATTTAGTTTTAGACAGTCCACGACAAGGGTGGGGAGAGCGTGGCAGAAAACATACCCATGCAGCAAAATGCAAACGAGCGGCTCACCAAATGCCCTTTGTCGGCGGTTGCTCAACAGGTTTCTGAAACCAGTTTTCCCAGAGTTGATGAAATGTTTTGTTTGTTCAAAGAGTATTTCGCTAAAATCCAAAGGTCAATTTCGTTGATTCATGTCTGTGCCACCTGCACCACAAAATATGCACTTCTCACCCGTGTCCTCCCTTCACTTCTCCTTGGGGACAAGGCCCATGGCCTTATTTGCACCACCTGGGCACCAACAATAAATTTCCTTCACCCCCACCAACTTCAACCTGATGATGGCTCCACCAGGTACGCCACCCGACCGGGAAGAAATCACAGGTGCAGAGAAGCAGATACATTTCATTGACAGTGGGATCAGACTTTAGACACTTCAGGGACTTTTGCCTTATTTAAGTTCACATCCCATGCCTAAGTAGAGTGTCTGGCACATAGCAGATGTTCATTAGATATTTGTTGAATCCTTGGATAGATGCATGAATGAATTAAAGAATCGATGCATAATTCTTCCAGCTTTAAAGGTTGAGGTTTATGCTATAAATATTTTCTGAATAATTAGCTCTGTGCATAGTGGGCACACAACAAAAGTGAATAGATGGGTCAATATGCCTGAAAGGGCTTTGCAGTGGATGAATCACCGCAAGGCCCGTGGAAGTGCCCCAGCTTTGCTGTTGGTGGAACTGTGCGTTGTACCCACTGAGTGATCGTAGCCTCCTGGAAGTGGTTTCTGTGACAGTTAGCACTGCCGTGACTGGTAAGACCTCATTTTAGATGGGCTTTCCATTTCGATATATGCCACCCTTTCTTCGTATCCCATTTTGTATTAGTTTTTTTGAGACATCTAGGCAGAGCTAGAGAGTGGGGAAGGACTAGGGCTATAACAAGGTTCCAGAGAGATTTTTTAATTGAGTAAGAGTCTGCCTGTCGTCATAAGCGCAGGCAGCTAGTCCCTAAGGGAAGGTACTAGCTATATTGTCTACAGTACACTGTGCATGCAATATGTTTTCTAAAGCCATAACAGTAATAGATACATTCATTCCTGGTTATCTTTATCCATTTGATGCTATATCAAATACAGTTTCATTATTTCATTTTATAATGACACTGTAGAATTGAGACATTTTGATTTTTTACTCTTATATGGCATTGACTATTTCTGGAATATTTATAAATAGTCTAATTTGACTCAACATTTCTTATATTTAATAATGATGATGATAATACTAGTGATAACACTGACTGTTTTTCAGCATTTACTATGTGCTAGGCTGTACTAAATTCTTTATATGCATAGACTTAATTTTATTCCTTAGATTAAATTTGTGATACAGATGAGAATATTTGAACTCCCAAAGGTCATGTGACTTGCCATAGATGACCAGCAACTAGGCAGTAGAGCTTGGACTCAAACCAGCTGTGTGACCCTAGAGCTGCATCAGAACCCCCGTAACACTGTTCTGTGTCCCCAAGGTAGAAATTGCCCAAGTGACTATGATAGACATTTATCATTTTTTCTCTATATAGCAGCCACTCCCTCTTCTTATCAACACCTTATTTTTGCATTTTATATTTGTGTGTGTGTCGGGGGGGGGGGAGGGAGGAGCAATTACCTCTTCTCATTATTTATACTGTTTTAGAGTAGTGAATCCATGTTATCACCTTTTACTAAAGAAGCCAAACAGAGAAGATTTTAGCTTCTATTAACTCTTGTAGACAAGATGAGCTAAATTTGACAACTGGGATACTTTTTTTTCAGAAACTTGAATCTTGATGAACTGATGCTGGTAGTGAACACATTACTGGAATGTATTAATCTCGTTTCTTTTTCATCAAAGTTCCTGCTTTGAGATCACTCTATTTATTCCCTCAGGCATGGCCCTGAAGCATAACTGATGAAGTAAACCCTTCCTTGGACTGAATTCCAAAGAGCAAATCTCATTAACTCTGCTTAGGAGAGATGGTCTGAGATAAGATTATCTCTTAGTCATGGTCAGTGGGTCATAGTCTGAACAGATGAGGAAGAACTTGGAAGGAGCCTGATGAGGGAATTGGACAAGGAAGTAAACAATTACCAACATACTTGAAATAAATGAAAAATAGAAAGTGTCAGTAAAGATATAGAGGATATAAGCAGGAACCAACTAGAAATTTTAGAACTGAAAAATAGAACAACCAAATAAAAAACCCAATGGATAGGCTCACTAGCAGAAGAGAGAGGAAAGAGCAAATACTAAGTGAAATTGCAGATAGAACAATAGAAATTACTCCACCTAAACACACATACGCAGAGGAAATAGACTGAAAAAGGTAAATAAACAAGCCTTGCATAACAGAGAGAATGGCCTAAAAAGGGGTAAAAATGTTTTCTTTCTCTTCAAAACCCCCTCACCCTTTTTGAGAACTAAAACATACATCCCTGCCTCAGGCCCGTGGCCGGGAGGGGCAGGGGAGTGTCTTTGTTCTTTGTGCCACAGGCGATGGCTCAGAGGAATTGCCCGGGGCAGAGGTCAAGAGATTGTCTTGGCCAAAGTTGGGTTGAATCAGAACCTTTAAAAGCTCTGTACTTCTGCTCAGGAGCAGGACATTGGTACTTTGAGATGGGAGTCTGCCAACCTCCTCATTTGCTGGCAAATTAATAAACTCCTCTTTCCTTTTCCTCAAACCAGTTATCCTTGTTCTTCTTATGTGGCCTTGGGGGCAAGTGCCAAACTTTTGGTAACACTTGGGGATCTGTAAGATGATAAAAAATAAGATTTAATATTTTTATCATTGGAGTCATGGAGAGAAAGGAGAAAGAGGTTGAGACTGACAAATTACCCAAAGACGTAATGGCTGAGAACTTTCCAAATTTGTCAAAAGACACAAACTTACACATTCAAAAACCTGAGCCAACCCCTAGCAGGATACAAAAGTCTACAGCAAGACACATCATAGCTAAAATTCTGAAAATTAAAGACACAGAAAGTTCTCGAAAGAAGCAAGAAGTGGCACTTACCTATAAGTGAAAAACAATTTGAAAGACAGCAGATTTATCTTCACAATCTACAAAGGCCAGAAGGAAGTGGTACAGTATTTTTCAAGTGCTGAAAAAAAATGTCACATGTTCTTTAGGAATGAAAGGGAAATCAAGACATTCTGAGATGAAGAAAACCTAAAAGAATTTATCAGCAGCTGAGCTTCACTAAAAGAATGGCTAAAGAAATTTCCTTAAACAGAAGAGAAAGGAAAAAGTAGAGATCTTGAATTATCAGGAAGGAAGAAAGAGCCTTGAAATTCTATCTTGGGATATGTAGCAAAAATGTGGGTAAATACAATAGACTTTCCATTTACTCTTTGTTTTCCAAATTAAGTTTGACATTTGTAACAAAAATTTTAACATTGTCAGATGTGGTTCTCAAAATATGTAAAAGAAATATTTAAAATAATTACATTGTAAATGGAGGAAGGTTAAGATATATACAGTAAGATAAGGTTTCTACACTTCACTTGAACTGGTATAATGTTTGTACCAGTAGACTGTACGAAACTCCACATAAATAGTATGATACTAAGAGCAACCACTAAAAATACTATATGAAGAGATACACTCAAAAATGGTATACATAGATATAAATAACATTTTTTTAAATGTTCATACAACCCAAAGAAAGATTAGGAAGATGGAAAAATAAAACAAAGAAAAAAGAGGGAGAGATAGAAAACAAAAAATAAACAGCAGACATAAGCTCTAACCTATCAATAATTATATTAAATGCAAATATTCTAAATATACCAATTGAAAACCAGAAATTAACAAAATTTATTTAAGAAAAAAAACACGACCTAACTATATCCTGTCTTCAAGAAATGCACTTCAAATATAACAATATATATAGGCCCAAAGTAAAAGGATGGTAAAAGATATACTATGAAAACATTAATCAATAAAACTGAGAGTGGCTATATAAAATCAGACAGACTTCAGTAGAAAGTTATCAGGGACAAAGAGGGGCTTAACATGATTAAAGGGTCAATCCACCAGGAAAACAGCAATATTAATAATGTATGCACCAAAATAAAGAGCTATAAAACATATGAGCAAAACAATTGGTAGAACTGAAATTATAGTTGGAGACTTTAACATGCTTCCCTCAACAACTGGCAGAGTAACTAGATGGAAAAATCAGCAAAGATATAGAACTCAACAATACCTAACCAACGTGATCTAATTGACATTTAACTTGAACAATGTCGACATGTAGGACACTTCACCCCAAAACAGCCAAATATACATTCTTTCAAGCACTCACAGAACATGTCCCAAGATAGTCTATATCTTGGGCCACAAATAAACCTCGATGAATTTAAAATAGTTGAAATCATATGGATTGTGTTCTCTGAAAGCAATGAAATAAAACAAGAAATCAGTAACAGAAAGACAAGAGGAAAATTTCCAAACACTTGGAAACTAAACAACACTTTCTAAATAATCCATGCATCAAAGAGGAAGGCTTAAGGGAAATGAAAAATATATGTTGAACTTATTAAAAATAAAAATTCAAGACAGTAAAATGTATGGGATATAGCTAAAGCAGTGATTAAAGGGCAATTTACAGCACTAACTGCTCACATTAGAAAAAATAAAAAGTCTTGAATTAATAATCTAAGCTCCCATCTCTATGAACTAAAAAGAGAATAGCAATACTTACCCACAATGAGCAGAAGGAAGGAAATAATAAAGATAAGAGTGATATTGAAACTGAAAGCAGAAAACAATAGAGAAAACATATGGAATAAAAAACTGGTCCTTTGAAAAGATCAATAATTTTTTTTTTTAAATTCTCTGGCAAGACTGAAAACGTTAAAAAGAGAAGATGCAAAGTGCTAATAACCGGAATAAAACAGAGGCTACTGCTACAGACCTTTCAGATATCAAGAGGATAATTTAGGAATACCACATAAATTCACACACATAAATTTGACAATTTAGATGAAAAGGGCCAATTTCTTGAAAAGCATAAACTACCACAACTCGCCCAATACGAAAAAGATAATTGAATATTCCTATAACTATTAAGAAAATTAAATTGTTATTTAGGGGCCAAGGGAAAGCTTCCCTTCTGCCCTCTAACTGTTCACTGCAAATGAGCTGACAATGGGCAGATTAAGAGGATAAAAGAGTATACAAATGTATTTAATGTGCATAAGTACCGGCAATCACAGGGCGATTTCCCAGTAACCCAATGAGCTCCAGATGCTTGTAAGCCCTTGGGAGAAATGTGGTCATTTTGAGGGTCAGTAAATTAATTTTAAGGGAACGAATAAACCCAATGACCAGGCAATGGTTAGTAAATAATTCTCTTTGAAAATTGAATGGGACCTGAGAACAAACAACAGTTCGGGACCATGTTTGAGTTCCAGGTGTGGTGCTTCATTTTCAGTCTCTTTCTCTGTGATAGGAGTTTCAATCTTCTCTGGTTAATGAAATTTCAGGGGGACGATCAAAGGCAATTGTGTTCCTGTTTGGCGGGTCTGGTTTCTAGGTGGGTAAGGG
The DNA here is from genome assembly GCA_004363605.1 of Indri indri. NCBI lineage: Eukaryota > Metazoa > Chordata > Mammalia > Primates > Indriidae > Indri > Indri indri. Next base: position 136,514 of record RJWJ010000345.1, on the reverse strand, counting down.
AAGTTCAGAGAACAGCCTCATCCTGTGCTTTGGGAGAGACAAACCGCGGAGAGAAAAGACGGGAAGGGGAAGTTCAGAGAGAACTTGAGGCTGCTTCTTCAGTTCAGTATTTCAAAGCACCACATTTTGTTGTATCATTTTCTAAGCCCCAACAGTTACTAAAACAAAATAAAACAAAACCTCCCAAACAAATCTCTAGGCCCAGATGGTTTTCCTAAAAAACCCTACTGAACATTTACAAAAGAATTAGCCCAAATTCTGCACAATCTGTTCTAGAAAATAGAAGACGGAGCACTACTTAATTATTTACTTATTAGAAAGCCAGTATTAACCTATAATCAAAACCGGAGACAGTATCAACAAAAGCAAAAAAAAATACAAAGCCTCCAAACTATGGACCAATATCCTTTATAAATATAGTTGCAAAAATCCTTAACAAAATATTAGTAGACAGAAATTAGCAATATGCAGAAATAAGTCCCTGCCTTGACCAAGCAGAGATGTAAGGCTGGTTCCGTATTTGAAAACGAATCAGTGTAATCCACCATATTAATAGGTGAAAGAAGAAAAATCACGGCTGTATGAATTGTTGCACAGGAAGATTTGACAAAATTCAACACCTGTTTGTGATGAAAACTCTCAGAAATCTAGGAATAAGGGAGACCTTCCTCAGCTTCATAAAAAAAAAAAAAAACATGAAAACCTATGGCAAACATTCTTCTTAATGGTGAAAGACTGATGGTTCATTTAATGGGTCAACTAGACTGGCCATGGGGTGTCCATATTTAACATTATTTCTGGGTGTGTCTGTGAGGGTATTTTGGTGAGATCAGCATTTGAATTGGCAGATGCAGTAGCTTGTTCTCCCCAGGTGGGTGGGTATTACCCAGTCCACTGAGATCTTAAAGGAGGAGTTCGCCCCTTTGTTTCCTACCTGCCTGCAATGTTTCCTAGCAGCTTTATTTGTAACAGCCAAAAACCGTGAACAGTAAACATGCCCCCGGTAGCTGGTTGATTAAACTGTACTACTCAGCAATCAAAAGAAATGAACTATTGATACATCAACAACTTGCACGGATCTCAGGGCACTGTGCTAAGTGAGAGAGTCGCTCTCAGAAGGTCACACACCGCGGGATTCCATGTGGAGGTTGGCAGGGTCAGAGAGCCCTTAGCTGGGCCAAGCACCAGGGCAGAGTTGGGGAATATTTTATTTCTTTTACGCTCTAGTTTAGGAAATGGACTTTCCATGTATATTCAAAATCGGGATCTTCAAACTGTATTTTTCTGAATCAAGGCAGCTATTCATGGCCTTTTCCTCGGCAGTCTGGTGGTGTGAGTTGAATATCTAACAACACAGTGCTTCTTTCTGTCTTTTCTACTTTCATCTGCTTGACCCTGTTCCCCCGAGGGCTGGGCTACACAGTACAAAACATGGCCCCTCAGCCAGGGAGGCTGTAGATGCAGCAGATTTCTAGAAAGGAAGTGAGCAGGGCGGGAAGGGACCACCACCATGCATGCGGCCTTGCCTTGCGGCGGCTGGGAAGGCCTCAGACGCCCGACCTGTCAGATGCCTGAAACTCATTTGTATTCCTTTCTGGTCGACACCTCTTCGGTTGCAAAGTGCAGAGGTAAAGTGAAGTGTTAACGAGGAAACGCTCCTCCAGGGAAGGCATTTCCGTCCAAGGACTCCTTGGTATTCTGAGCGGGATTCGTCTCAGCCGCATGCCCAGGTAGGTTGCTGGTGTTTCCAAGCCAGGTGCGGACGGCAAGGAAAACCAGGAGTGGCATGGGACGGAGGAAAGCAGGGTGATGGGCGTGGACGGACTGGGGTGGCTGGGGGACCAGGAGCGGGGCTCTCAAATTTATTTATAAAGCAAAAGCAGAGCCGGAGGCACGACCAGCGAGAGAAAACCACTTCGCACCAGGACGATGCGAAACCCAGTCCAGGAATCTATGAGCATGAAAGTCTGTAAATAACTCTGAGGTCACATCTGGCAGAGTTAAGTGAGGTACAGATGCCAAGACAGGTACACAGTGAGGACAGATAGTTGTGGATAGCAGTTCATTGTGCCCAGGCATCCTTTTTTAAATATAATACAATATCATTTATTGGCTTAGGTAACGAACAAGTCCAAAGCGGGCAGAGTTGGCGTCAGCCTCAGTGATTTGGAAAATATCTTCTAAACTCTCTCTTCCCCCTCTCCCATTTTTCTGCCCCTTCCTCTCCCCGTTCCCCTCCTTCCCCTCACCCTCTTGACTCTGCTTTTCTGTTTATGGCTTTCTTCTTAGATGTACTCTTGCCACAATCGGCCTCAAAGCGCCATTTTCATGAACCTCTCTCCGCACGCAGATTTCCAAAATCAGGGCGGGGGATGGCCCCATCTGGGTGCCATGCTAGCGCTCCCTGTTCACTGCGGCGTGGGTGTTCCGACGTGAGCAAGTCACGTGCCCACAGCTGCGGGCAGGAGAACTGGGATTGTCCCCACTAGTGACACATGCCGCGGGACCAGGCCGTTCTCACACTGACCCTAACCACTGGTGGGAGTCGGGGGGTGCGCTCGCAGGTGAGGAGGAACCGGGCACCTGGGGGATGAGGATTTGGGTGTGAAGACACCGGAAGGTTGGGGAGGGCCGCACGAGGGAGCTGTGGGGGAGGGGCACCGCAGACGAACCCATTTCCTTCAGCATTTTGTCAGAAAAGCTGCACGGGAGGGGACTCCGCAAGGAACAGCCTCGACGCACAGGTACGAGTTTGGATAGTTACACGAAAGGTCCAGTGAGGAAAACGGGAGGCCTGAATGTCCCTGCGGCCACACCAGCTGCCTCTGAACTTCACCGTCACCCCAGGTTTCCCCACGTAGAGCAAGAAGTCTCGTTTCTCGGGAAGAAATGAAAAGCAGATTTTGGGGGACCAACTTGGGCGTTCTCCTCAGACTGTAAATAAAGAAACGGAAAATCCTGAACCCCAGGATAGCTTTTAGCTACCCTTAAAGTCATGTGTGAGGTAGCAAACGAAGGGATCAGAAATGCAGCTCATACAACAAAATACTTAATACTCACGGAGCTTACGTAGCACTGTTGATGTTTTGAAAATTTTGTTTCTACCTGGTCGCACCAAATGTTAACACATCATCTCGTGTCTGAGGCTACGGCCTGCAGGTACCAAAAACGGCGCAGAGCTAGTTCCAGTGTCGAGAAAGGTGCCCTAGAACACCAACAGCACGAGCTTCTGCTTATCTGATGTTCTGGGCAGACTAACAGCTCTCTGAGGACATGTCTTGAGACCACATGTTGTATACGTACAGAATGCATGTGCATGTATACATGTGTGTATACACGTATATATATATTAGATATATATGTGTGTATGTATGTGTGTAGCTTATCTACTGCCTGGTATACAGAAGGTGCTCCAAAACTATCATTTGATGTTCTGGAGATGAAAGCTAGGATTAGGCATCTAAAGTGTGTCCTTGGTGGGGAAGCATAACGTCTGGTTTCTATTGTTTTACCTCTTTGTAAACCACCGTATGATTTTACTGTGCTGTGTATGAAAGCTTACATGCTGACGTTGACTCGGCCCTCAGCTGTCAGCAAAGGCCACATCGAGCGGCACTTTCAGTGTCGCTGAGAATTTCATTCCAGGATCTGCTTCTTTACGTCTTGAACAGGTGATCAAGCTCTCCCTCCCTCGTTTGACACAACAATCCAGGTGTACATCATTAGGGTCTCAGAGACGGGCACAAAAGAAGCATCAGACAAAATCTTATTCTGCTTTCTCCACCCAGGGAGGAGCTTTCAAATCCCGCGCCTGTGCGGTTCCTCCATTGCTGGTACCATAATGGCTGATGGCAATCCCCGACTCTGGGTTGATCCGGAGAGGTGGGAAGACAGGTTGCAGATGCCCTTTGCATATCACTCCCCTTCCGCTCTCAACCCCAAGGAGTCCTGGAGGTGACAGCCAGGGTGGGGATGGAGGAGATGGTGCCACATTAAAGGCGATTTTTTTTTTGAAAGGTAAGCACAAAAATGAGGTTTATTGAGGACAGAAAGATAGGATTATAGAGCAAAGGCAAGATATAGGTTTACAGAGCATGATACATGGTCCGCAGATGACGACTGGACCCACTGTCACAGCAAAAAGAGAGAGAGTATGGTCATTTCTACAGAGAACAAAAAGGGGCATCTGCTTTCATTTTCCACCCTCCTTTCTTTTGGTGAGGGGACTCCTTGCAATTGTGATGGCCAACGCGCCTGGCTTTTAAATTAAAGACTTCTGAGGCAACTGGAACTGTTTATGTAATACGAATTAGAGATTAGAGTTAGCTGGCCTGATTCACTGGCAGTTAGAGGGTGACGCACCACAGGGCAGTCTCTGCCCAAAGCCATCAGTCAGATTCACCAGTTAGGGCCGTCATTTCGGGATCCTGTGTCCCCATGCTCTGCCCCCGGAGGGGCACAGAAGCTCAGAGATGACACGTCAGGACAGGACTGAAAGCTACTTTGAGCTGGGGCCGAAGCACCAAGTGCTTGGTTAGACCACACCAGAGGGACTCGCCGCCTACCTGCTCCCTCTCTGCCAGGCACTCGCGCCCAGTTTGGAAATGGCTTTGGCAATCATGTCACCTAAGAATGATAGAGAGACCATCGCGTTTGGGAATGAAAAAATCTGGGTTGGGTTCTAGTCCTGCCCCTGGCTGTGTTCTTGAGCTTGGGCAGGTCACCTACCTTTAAGCTGTGTTTTCTTCACCAGCCAAACTGAGATAATCGTGGTACCCACCTTACCAGGCTGTGGTGAAAATTAAATGAAAGAAAATGTAGGTGAAAGCGTTCATCCATTATATGCATTAATCCGCTAGCATTATCATGTACGCCGAATACTTTCATCTAAGCCAGTCTTGACGTGTATGCCCTAGGCCTCGGCGTTCAAAGCTTCCCTTGATGTAAATTTAAATAAGCTTTTGCTAGTATAAAAATGTGTTGAGGGAAAGACCCACAGTCATCTGCCCCGGGCTGCAGATTCTCTGGAGAGAAGCAGACCCCTGTTCTCTGGCAAGGTGGTTCTAGTCTCCCTGTACTAAAAATGTGACCCGTGTTTGCCCGGCTGGCTCTGCTCAAATGCGCAATCTCCACGCACCCTCCCCGCTCACGCATCTCTTCCTTCAGCCCAAGGACATCAGTAAGTGTTGCCTTCACGAGGCACAGGGGATATGGAGGCGACTTCATGGAACTCATAGTGGAGTTGAGTGGAGGAGCAGCTATATAAACAGATAGTCATGACTGCATGAGCTAAACGCAGCGCGGGGACAAGCCCAAGGTTTCAGGCAGCACACGGGCCGGGGGACTGCGGTTTTGGCAGAGAGAGCCTCCCAGAGCTGATGCCTGAATCGCGTCTTTAGGGATTTGGAGGAGCTTGTCAGGGTATGACAGAGGGAAGGGTGCATTCCAGGCTCTCCCCACATGGAATAGATCGACTTAGTTAAATATTGTGAATGATGAGGAATTGTAATTAGGATTAAAAGTAACAATAGCCACTTCAAATATTTCACGATATTATTTGGAAAAGGCCGAAGACTATTTATAGGGAGGGCTTGTTCAGTGGAGCTAGTGGTCCTGGGACGGGGGTTTTGGGTAAGGAGGATGATGAGTTTCTTGGGTAAATTTCTTTGTTCAAATATGATTAATTGTTTTTTTTTTTAAAGCATTCGTGTGTCATGAGCATTGCCTGGGTGTAATGCAAACAGGCAGAGTGCAGCTTAAATGGCCGTGAACCGACGAGGGCTTACAATAACTGCCCACTGACATCACAAATAGAACCAACCAGTCCCCTACACACTCAGCTCAGGAACGCCCCCTGCACACTCATTAGTGAATCAGCGAGTGTTAGAAAAGGCAGAGTCCTTAGACCCCATCCAGTCTGGCATGCTCATCGCACAGATGAGGAAACTGAGGCTCAGTGAGGCGAGGCAATTGCCTAAGATGGACATGCAGACAGGAGGAATGCAATAATATTGCCATACAGTTTGGATTTATTTGCAGAAGTATCCTTATTTGTGTTCAGCATTTTCCAGCTCTGTTTCTTCTTTTTGAAGGGATATTGTATCTATTAATTTTAGCATCACTTAATGAACACACCAAACTAGTTTCAATTTAATCCCAGAACCAGTCTCCCTTCTGATAAAATCACAGTCAGCAGTTGATTTGGGATGTTGCCATTTTGAGGAAACCATCCACATCATTTCCTGTGTCTTTTGGCCCAAGCTGGCTTGAATTTTCACTGTGCTCATCACTAAACAGTAGTATTGCTTTTTTCTGATACTTGGATTTGTTCTCTATTTCTCAAATATGATGTCGACACTTGATGGTGCAAGAGAATGATCAAAATGAAATATTTCTCTTTATAATCTATGTAGACATTTTTCTGTACGTTTTTGGAGAGAGAGAGTTATGCGGACCTCACAGCATCCTAGGCACTTTATGCTTCCTAGTCAGATAGTCATAAAGAACCTAAGCTTTTCCCCATCAGAAGGCAAAACCCTCTTTCATGAAATGTGAGATGAATTATAGGTATGGCTCATGGTGCTCTTGCCAACAAGCAGAAGAGGAAAACACCATAAACCAGTGGTTCTCAAACTTTAGCTTGTAATGACATCACCTGGGAACTTGGAAAAGCAGCATTCTCAGGTTGAACTCAAAACCTACTGGATCAGTTTTTCCTAGGTTTTATTCTAGAATTTTTATGGTTTCATGCCTTACATTTAAGTTTTTTATCCATCTTGAATCAATTTTTGCATATGGTGAGAGATAGGGGTTCTGTTTCATTCTTCTGCGTGTGGCTATCTAATTTTCCCAGCACCGTTTATTGAATAGAGCTTCCTGTCCCTAGTGTATATCATTGTCTGCTTTTTTGAAGATCAACTGGTTGTAGGTAGATGGTTTTATTTCCGAGTTCTCTATTCTGCTCCGTTGGTCTATGTCTCTATTTTTATACCAGTGCTATGCTGTTTTGGTTACTTTAGCCTTATAGTATAATTTGAAGTTTGGTAATGTGACGCCTCCAGATTTGTTCTTTTTGCTTAAGATTGCTTTGGCTATTCAGGCTCTTTTCTGGTTCCAAGTTAAGTTTAGGATTTTTTTTCTAGATTTGTGAAATACAGTGTCTGTATTTTGATGGGAATTGCATCGAATCTATACATCACTTTGGGCAGTATGGGCAGTTTAATGATGTTGATTCTACCAATTCATGAGCAAGGGATGTTTTTCCATTTGTTTGTGTCATCTGCAATTTCCTTCATCAGTGTTTTGTAGTTCTCTTTGTGGAGGTCAGAAACTCTGACAGTCGTCACAGCAATCCACGTTTTATCAAGTTCTCCAGGCAATTCTGACACAGGTCTCAAGTTTGAGAACTGCTATAAACTGAAAGACTGCAACCCATTTGAAGAATTTACTCTTGACTTCGTGAGAACAGGTAGAATTTCTTCCAATCTGAGATCAGCTATTTTACATAGGCAGGACTTTTTTCATACCAGCATAGCTGCAAGTTGAAGATACTATTACAACTTTTAGTGCAAACTGACCAGCCTAAGGTGAAGAAGGTGAGAGTTGTGTATGTGCCACAATTTCATTCTTTGTTCCTGCCAAACACTGCCTTTACTCCCTTCCTTCCCTTGAAATTTTACTAGTAAAGTGTAATGACTACACTAAGTCTGCAAGCCTATTGAAATGCTAATTTCTTAGGTAGTGTTAATACTTTCATCCTTTATCGATCTCTTATACAGTGGTGTGAGTTTTAGATTCCCTTCTGAGAAAACGTCGAGGAACATGAAGGGCACTGAGAAAATTCGACTATTTAAGAAAGATGTAATATAAGTGGGTTTTGTTGCCTACCTCAATGCACATCCACTCCCTTCTTCCTTTTTTTTTTTTTTTAACAGAACTCTATTTTTTGCTGCATACATGGCTGTCTTTTAAAGGACTATATTTGCCAGTCTCTGCTATAGCTAGGAAGACTGCAAGACTACGATATAGCCAATTGAAAGCAAAAGATATGTAGGTTCCTTCTCAGAAGTAACTTTTCAAAGAAGAAGTTTGCTTTCTATATTCTTCCCAGGATGTGGAAGGCAGATGTAAAGGCTGGAGCCTCAGCAGCCATCTTAAACCATGAGATGGAAGAAACCGCCTAAGGATGTCAGGGCAGAGTGAGAGCAACTTGAGTCATTAATGACACTATGGAGACACCATTTCACCCACAGATATTTTAAAACATGAGAGAGAAATAAGTATCTATCCTTGGTATTTTCTTTTCTGATTGTGTAAAATACAACATCGTCCTGAACATTAGAAGAGATGTCATCAAGTTGGGTGGTTGGCAGTGCAAAAAGGGGTAAGAAATGTGAAAGCTAAACTTCCCATCTTTTACAGTTTATTCAATCCTGTCTGACAGCGGGATATTAGATTTCTTTACTCAGAAAACTAGCTCCTCCTTGCCAATATTCTTACGAGTTTTAGCTCTATTAATTCTACTTTTGACATTTCCAAAGTCTGTGGTATCTCCAGTTCTCTCAAAGAGTGTTGTAATGTCCAAGAAGATGATTTTAGTTTGATTCTAAAAGTAAATATGTTATAACATTTAGAATGTAAGAATGGGATTGGAGAAATTTTTCTACAGTGACCACGACAGTAATCAAACAGTGTTAGAAAAACGCTTCCCTAAAAAGATGAGAATGCAATACCACAGAAATTTCTTTATTTTTCTAAAGGCCTTTCTCTGAGGTTCATAGATCACAAACTTCTCTTGAAGCCTGAGTGGGTAGAAATGAGTGGAACTCTTCAGCGACTCTGTGCCTTGACCGGAGAAAGCAAGCTTTCCTCCCACCCTGGTCAACTGTGTGTCTAACTACCACTTGCAATTAACAAAGGGAACAACAACAGCAACCTATTACACAATGTTTGCTCTCTATAGACACTGATATAACGCTTCACATACATTAACTCATATCCATATGCTATAATAGCAGCATTGTCACTACGCTAAAGTTGACAACACAGAGATGTTACAAATGTGTGGAATGGAGGAACTGGAATTTGTACCCAGGCAAGCGACATAGACAGTGAGAATGTTGGGAGCAGATCTGTGTGGGCAGCACTCTGTACTGCAATCACTAACCCCAGTTTTGTTTATTGCATGGCTGGAGGGGACTGAGCAATGTATAGCTGTGTTGTTTTCATTAGTTCCACGTAAGAACTTTCAACTCTCTGGTCAGCACCCTTATTAATCACTGGATATGAATGGCCAAAAGAGGTGATAAAGGACTCTTTATGGTTTTTTTGTTTTATACTTGTTTTGTATTTTAAAAGAAGGTTGGACGTGGTGACAATGAGCAGGTGAGGTAGATATCCCACTGTCTTAGTTAGCTGGTGCCCTGGTCCCATCCGCATTTTCCCTGCAGAGTCTGAATGTAATTCACTGATTGCCATCATAGGACTGTCTGTTTGCATGTGCCGAATGCATGGCCGGGATCCCCAGGAACCACGCATGGCCGACTGCAGTGCAGTTGGGTGGGTCGGGGGCTGTGGGGAGAGAGAGATTTAATTTCAGTGATCTTGTTTGTCTTTTCTTTTAGACAAAACCCCAACTAATCTCTTTCAAAGCCCAAGGCAGCGATTTGGCTTTTCCTGTTTGACTATTTATGTGATCTTTCATTTCAATGCTGTTACTAATCTTCTTTCCACAATTTGGCTCCGTTTCAGCTTCTCTGACAGCAGAGATGCACAGATACCCCTGATCACCGAGGGAGGATGAAGACTTCCTCTCCAACTTAACAAATCGTTGGTGTTTTTGTTTTCAATAGAGGAAAATATAAAAGAATACAAACGACCCATAGTTCTACCACTTAGAATATCCCATTAATTTTTAATAATGAATAAAATATCATTTGCTTTTGGACCTGGAGACATCCATCCGGATTAATTTAATGTGGGTCTGTCTGGAGGCAGGACCTTGGGGGAGAGAACTTCTCAAGCTCCTCCTGACCTTACTGTGGGAGAAAGACATACACGTATGTTGTAAACAGCTTTACTGAGATACAATGCATGTATTGTACAATTCCCCCATTTAAAGTGTATAATTCAATGGCTCTTCGTACGTTCACAGAGTTGTGCAGCCATCACCACAGTCAATTTAAAAACACCTTCATCACATAAAAAAGAAATTCCATAACCATATTTCTGAAAACCAGGCCTGTGAAATCCGTCCAGAATCCACACTTTGCTCAGAGCTTGGTGTTAGCTTTGCAGGTTGCTATTGCCCTCTGGTGGCGATTGGTCAGACCTACAAGCAATGATTAAACTTTCCAGCCATTCCCTCCTCTGACGTTTGCAGGGCCTGAGGTGAGAGCACAAAGGGACATCAGTGTACCATTTCTACACATATTTAAAGATTATAAATCAATCTAGCAAACTACTCAGTAAAAGCTGCTCTTACCTTCATAATGACCTGGAAGCCCATGTTCAAATTAAAATTCTCAGACTCCTTAGGATTCCGTGTCAAACATGGGGACATGAAGACAGTGGGTCTCACGTCAGCTTCACGCTTCCCAGCCCTGCTCTATTGCATACTTCCAGGGAATACATGTCCTGCATGTAGACATCCCAGCCATCTGGCTAAGGGCCATGCACACACCTGCAGTGAGCCCACTCCTTCCACCCCCTCACCGGCAAACAAACACCAATGACACAGTCAAGAGCAAACCCGGGAGAGAGGATTATGCAGCTCTAGATGCAATCTTGGGACCATTTGTGTTAAAAATTCTGGAGTTCCCTGCATCCAGAGCACAGTATAGAAGGTGATGGAGGTGGAGGTGGTGGAGGCTCTGTCCGTCCTGGCTTTCGCACTGACAGTCCCGCATCCCAGAGACACTTCCTCAGGATGCTAAAGCCCCACTTTTTGGTCCTGCATCAAAAGATTAAAAGTGCAAAATCTAAATGGCAACCCCCCCCCCAAATAGAGGCTAAAAATGATGCTGTTTTTAGTGTCGAATGAATATGGCATAGATTATCCATCTTCCCTGGCCATTTTCGTTGTTTTTCCTCCAATTTCTGGTGCTGGCGACTGTGATTTGCAGTTCCCAGTAATGGATCACCCACCATTGTTCACTCTGAGCTAACCGACTCAAGTGTGCAGCTAAGTGCGTCGTGGCTGCGTGCGTTCACGGCCTGTCTTTGCCTTTGCCTGTGGATTCGCTCTTGTGCTGTGTCGAGGTAGCATGATTTTAATTTTTCACATTGTGGATATTGTAATCACGTTTTCTGAACTTTTTCTATAAATTTAGGTAATTACAATGAGAATAATGATGTATTATCTATTTAATAAGTCCTACTGTAAATTACAAATAATTGTCACTATTATAGGCAATTGCTATGTTTAAAAGCATTTATATAACAGAAAAGTATTGCAGAATATAATTTACATATAATCTAATATAATCTATTTCAAATAGATGTGTATTTTATATTTTGATGATAAAATAGTCACATGTTTGTTATTATTATTGTTATTTATCTGGCATGGCTCTGTCCTTGGTTGGTTTGCTAAAAGGTTGGCCAATCCTGAAGGCAAGTCTCTTTGGCCCCGGGATATCTTGCCTTCTGAGGAGAGATGTGGCAAGAAGGGCCAGAGTGGGGTCTCAGGACCTACTGCAAACGATTTCCAACACAGACTGCAGGTAATGGTACCTTCAGGAAGGAAGAAAGGTGTTTATGGACAATTAAAGGCAAATGCATAATAGAGTTTGGTTCGATATCTATACAGCTGCCATAGAAACATGTGGTCCAATAGATTTGTGAGTTTACAAAGGAAATTACTTTGGAAAAAATTCATTTATTTTTGATGATGCCTACACTCAAGAACTCAGTTTTTTAATGTTACTGGGAAGCAGATGCTAAACTGCAAAAATTAACTAGCGATTGCATTTCAGAAAGCAATAATATCCGACTCCTTTATTAAGTTTACTATTAAGTGAACAGAGAAAAAGAAGAGAATTCCCTCCATTAGCAAAGCAAATAGGACATCTGTGCAAAAGAAAATGCGAGACTAAATTTGGTGGGTGAAATTCATTGCCGTGAGAGTAATAATTGACTTGTAGGCATAGAAAGTTTTGCGTTCCAGATCTTTCTTTCTTTTTTTCCTTTCTTTCCTTTCTTTTCTTCCTTTCCGTAGTTTTATTTTGATTTTAACCCTGGTTTAGAAACAACAAAAAATGAATTTCAAATGACAAAGGAAGGGGAACTCGGGCTATGAGCCTCACTGTCATAAGCCGTGAGATCTGTGTCCCAGCTTGAGGGGACAAAAGTTAGCCCCAGGAATCAGGGTAGTATTGGCCCGTGAGCACCAGAGAGTGAGCATTCCCTGCTAGCCACGTCAGCTAGCTGCTGTTTCTTTAATGTTTTTTGTTTCTCTTTAAAATCATCCTGAGTTTTACTAAAGTCTCCTTAAAATTACCAAACTAATCCTAGCTGGACTCAGGCACAACGTTAACAGGCATCCGTGTCCCGCGTGCCCAGCAGTGGTGAGTAGTGGGGACAGCCACAGTGAAGGCGGCTGTTTTGCACACGGTCCAGGACTCAAGGGCTTGTCACTCCTTCCCCAGTGGAGAGTCACCCAGTGCTCCCAACCTCAGGGCACTAGTTTTTGTTTTTATTGAGAGAGACATTGTTTTTGTTTCTCATGGACCACCCAGCATGAAGAGTCTTTAGCTGTGACCTAAGTCGGGCCTGTCTGGGTGGTGGTGCCCACTGCCGTCTCGGAAGCTTTTATCCACTCTGCCGCTGGGCCCCTCCCTGGAACCTCTCGGGGCACAGCTACACTCGTCACCATTTGACCTCCTCCCTGTCACTGTACCAGGAGGACCCTTTTTCTCTAATAGTGTGGGGAGCGTACGTGTCAGACACCGTGACTTATCTTAGTCCGAGTTCTTCTTAAGGAGGCGAGTCATAGTTAATTTTACGTCAACTTGGCTGGGTCACAGCTCTCAGATACCTGGTCAAATGTTATTCAGGATATTTCTGGGGGGTGTTTTATTGAATGAGATTAGCGTTTAAATTGATGGACTTCCAGTGAAGCAGATTGCCCTCCAGAATGCAGGTGGGCCTCTTCCAATCAGGTGGCGGCCTTAGTGGGACACAGACTGGCCTCCCCTGGGCGAGGAGGAAAGAGGAATTCTGCCAGCAGGTGGCCCTCGACTCAAACCGCAACATTGGCTCTGCCCTGGGGCTCCAGTTTGCCAGCCCACCCCGCGGGCTTCGGACTTGTCGGCCTCCATTCTCTGTCTCTGTCTCTCTCTGTCTCTGTCTGTTTCTGTCTCTGTCTGTCTGTCTGTCTCTCTCTCTCTACACACACACACACACACACACACACACACACACACACAGTCCTCTGTATCTGCGGGTTCCACATCCACAGATTCAACCAAGCATGGGTTGAAAATATTTTTGGGAAAAAGATAACAATACAAAAATAAAAAATAACATAAATTTAAAAATACATTGTAACAACTATTTACATAGCATTTAAGTTGTATTAGGTATTATAAGTAATCTAGATACGATTTAAAGTATATAGGAGGGTGTGTGTGGGTTATAGGCAAACACTATGTCATTTTATATAAGGGACTTCAGCGTTTGTGGAGTTTGGACTCCAAAGGGGTCCTGGAACCCGTCCCCTTCTGATACTGAGGGATCTCACACAGAGACACACACACACACAGTCTTGTATTCATTCTGTTTCTCTGGTGAACCCTAATTATTAATAATACAAGGCTCTAAGTAAGGAATCTCAAATATTTATAAAGCCATTGAAAGAGGGATCAATATGTCACTCCAAATTTGGTGACTCTTCAAATTGAACACATAACTGGCACATACTCCATCTATCTGCAGGACTGACCTACAGTAATTGAAGGTACAAACTCCCTAAGACAGGAAGAAAACATGCATTGTCCTCTCCTCCACCGGAGGAAACCGTCTTCTGAAGGCAAGAGCTTGCGGACGTCTCCTCTATTCCATTCAACGTAGGTGCTGATTTATTCTCCAGTTGTTGAGAAACCACATGTCGGACGCTACCAGTGGCTGTGATTATATCTGGATGAGTTAAAGCATGATCCCATGACAACATCCTTCCTGTTCTTGCCATTCTGAGACAAAACCTACAAATCCTGGATCACACTGTGTTTGTCCTGGGACCCGAACCTGGGCTGATTCGACAGTCTCCTTGCTCTTGGTCCACCCTGGCCCTGCGCGGGCCCCAAGCGGGTGGCTTCTGCAGCACTTCCTGGGTGCATGCCTTTGAGCCTCTTCTGCATTCTCTTTGCTTCCCACTTTGTTTCTTTTCCCTAGACTTATTTTCTTGTCCAGACCAAGAGGATATTCAGGGAACACACAGCATCATCATAGTATTACCACTTACTCAGGGCCTGTGTCTAACAAATCTACATCAGCTTTACTTTTCATGAGAACACTGCAGGGTAGCTATTGCCCTCATTTACAAATGGGTTACTATGACTCAGAAACGTTAATCAAGGTATTAATAAGCAACTTGTATTATAAGTTAATGTCTACGCTACATACACTGAGCCTCGAATTCCCGCTCTGCTATTTCTTCAAGCTTGCAAGAAGCATCCCCACATAACAATAAAAATGCATTTCCATCATTAGTTTTTTTTTCTGAAGTGCGTATACTTTGTTCCCAGAAATCTTGAGAAAACTGTGTTCTCTTCTATACTGAAGCTTTACTTTCACCATTATACCATAAAGCTGAGAATAGAACTCTCCACCCCAAGAAATCACACCTGAAACGTGAGCTGGGTTCATTGGTTCATTCTTGTTCATTAGCAAAGAACATAAAGACTTTCGTTTGCTTTTATTCCCTCCTGTGTATAAGATGTAATCACAACAAACAAAATACATTCTGAAGTCTTTGGAAAACCAAACTTTGTATACTTCTCTTCCTACCCCATTTAATCTACCCAGTGTTACATTTTTCAATATTTATTAGAAATTCTGTATCAAGGTCTGTGGTCTTTTGGAGTGAGCTTGGCCCTGTTGAAAGTCAACCAGTTAAGACGATTGCTTGTCACTCCGAGGGACAAATCAGGGCTTCCTTTAGGACAGGTCTAGATTTCAGATCTGCAGTGACTGTGGCACCCTTTCGTAAGTTCCCAGTCAAAGGTCCTTGTCATTACTCACCACACAGGCCTATGCGATTTCAAGTAAAATCCAGATTCTGTCTCAGTTTGCTTGCTTGTTTTGGGATCGTGTTATCCCTTTTC
Organism: Indri indri; assembly: GCA_004363605.1. Taxonomy (NCBI): domain Eukaryota; kingdom Metazoa; phylum Chordata; class Mammalia; order Primates; family Indriidae; genus Indri; species Indri indri. The sequence goes on along the minus strand of RJWJ010000345.1, from coordinate 121,191 downwards.
TCCCCCAAGTACAGGGAGATAAACAGCCAGCTCTAACTTCTGTGTCGGTTCTTAGGAGCCCCTAGACATGGTTCCCTCCAGTTCAGGGCCACACACGGAAATGACAGCATGGTAACCACCAGTTAGTGCCACACAGTAACTATGAAATTCCTTCTTGTACAATTAAGTAAACTGCAGCTCTAAAAGATCCAACATGTTTGCCAGTGTAAAGTGTGTCAAGGCTGGAATACAAAGCCAGGTTTTCCATCTCTTTAGGTCCATGCTTTCGTCAGTTTCTACCTCCCTTCCCCAAATGATAAATGGTTATTTTATTGCTGTGCAGCAAGGTTAGGGACACTTATGAGGCCTAAGTGGCTTTGTTTGCTCAGGGATTCTTCAGGCCCAGTCTCCATTTTAGCTTACTTTAACACATTGACTGTCAAATGTTAACACACTTACGTTACTGAAATAAACCCCACTTGGTCATGGTGTAGTGTCCTTTCTATATATTATTGCACTTAAGTGCCAACTTTTTTAAGGATTTTTACAAGAGTGTTCACAAGATAGCTTGGCCTGTAATTTTTCTTTCTTGTATTAACTTTTGCAGGTTTTGATATCAAGGATATCAAAGTTTTGATATTAATGGATTAGAAAGAATACACGTTCTCTCCTGAACTGATACCCGCACTGTGCTCTGAGCCCCACCTCACAACCAAACTTCTGTTGACTTGTTTCCCTCTGTGCCAGGCACAATCCTATTATTCATGTCTACTCTGAGACCCTTTGGATCATCTTGGTTTGGTAAGAAATAGGAAGCCGGGAATTAGTGACTTTCTGAAATTGATCAAAAGCCACATTGTTAAAAACATGGGCAAGTCAGAATTCAAATGTCGGCCTCGTTCTACAGGTCACATTCCTTTCGCCTGAGAATGGCAGCTAGAGGGATAATGTTCTGGCTCCTTCAGCAACGTGCTTCTCTGCCCTTTCCCCACCACGCCTACATCTTTGGACCACAGCACACGCATGGCCCAGGCAGTATAGACAATCTGGGTTTATTGATCCCAGAGCAAATCAAAGGCAAACAAATGTATCTGTGCTCACTTTCTTAGATTCAAAATAAACTTTTCAAAAAACAAGACAAGGACAGCAAGTGGAGAGAAAAGGCTTTCTGGGATATGGCAGCCTACGTCTTTGAGCTGAGACTCTCCCCTGAACGACAGGCAGAAAGGACACTGTCAGACCCAGTGGAAAACCTAGTGGTTCTCCTCAACCCACCCAGACTAGGAAAAGATTCTCTGTCTTTGGGTTAGAGAGGAGGAAGCGGTGACAGACAAAGATAAGAGCATCCGTGAGTGTCTCTGAGAAGAAGCTTTTGGTCCCGCCCGGCCCACCTCCCTGTCTTTGCCAAACCAAACCCCGGGCAATGTAAGACAGCAAGAGCTCTCCCAGTGCCCAGAGCGGAAGATGCTGGGTCATGCCTTCTCGCCTCTGAGAGTGGACGAGGGTGCAGAATTCTCTTTTCCCCACGGCACTGGCACGTGAAGCGGCTGCTGTGGGTACCAGCCAGATGCCCTGAGCCAGTCTCATGGTCTCCAAATACTCCTGGGGGATGTGGGAAGTAGTCAAATGTTTTTCCGAGTGGCAGGATAGGCCCGTGAGGGCTGTAGGGTATGAAAGGCCTTTTAGACAGGACAACACATGCAAGTTCCATTTGACCAGTGCCCACGCACACAGGAGGACTTTTTAGCAGATACTAACATGGCCAGTGGCTGCTCCATGATCAGGTGCCTCTCCCTGAAGCCATGATGCTAGAGAGAGTCCCTGGAATTTGGAAACTATTCCAGGTATCTGTGTGTGTGCACAGTGGAGGAGGGGGAGGAACTGAATAGCATTTATTTCAAATTGGACTGGCCCGATTAAAGTTTTCTCATTTTCTACTGCCACGTTGAATGAGAACTTGGATAGAAACTAAGTCAGTAGAGGCAGTTACAGTTACATACACGCTAAACATGTGGATTTACCATTTATTCCCATTTTGCTCATTTACTTAACAAAGGGTCAGTTCATTCATCTTACAAATGCAGACTTTCAGGGTAAGAAGAGATAATCATCCTAAAAACAAAGAAAGGGGTTACAATAGATTTTGCAAATCTACGTACCACATGGAAAAGTCTCATCTGTTCCCATATCATTAACTATTTGTTTTCACACCGGTAACTCCCAAGTCTGTTGTCAGCGTCCTCTTCCTTCCACTTGGCCACTCAAGCATTTCCAGACTCGCATCATCAAATTCAACACATTCAGGGAGAAGAGGCCGGGCTGGGGCCACAGAAATCCCTGTTCTAATCTCAGAGGCAGTGCTCAGTAGGAACTTCATACATTTTTAAGTGAATTTGTTTTTTAAAGAAATCAACAAGGTTATCTGCCCGCAGGCAATTTTATTTGGTTTTTGAAATTTGGAATGGTTTTCTCTTGCCTGGCAGAGAGAATGAGGTACATTCTCTCCTCCGCGGGATTCCAAATGAGGACGTATCCAACGCTGTTTGCCGTGGAGTGGCAATCGGGTAGGGAAGGGAAATTTCTGCCCGAGCCAACTCTCCTTTGTGAAGACAACAGCTCGCATGGAGGAGAATGTCGTGTGTTATAGAGCAGAAACGCAAAAGAGGGCTGAGGTCCTCCTTGGAGGATCCCAGGCAGAGATCTGACCCTCATTCCCCAGGCTCACCTGCTCTCCAAAGGGGCTCCGCATTGCCGGGGAGAGGGCAGTCTCTTAACCACTTGGGTGAAGGATGGTCTCTAAGGTCTTGTCTCTGACACTCTTTAGGAACCTCAGAACAGCAGTTCCGCCCGTTCCCCTGTCTTCCAAAGCCCGAGGTGGCCCTGGGAGAGGGATCAGCTTTCGACTCTTTGCTTTGGCTGCGGCTGTGATGAGGTATTTGGTCACCATGGTGATATGATAGCTGCGCAAATCTGCCAGGGCCTCCAGACACTGGTTGTAGGCTGTCAGTAAGTGGCCACGTCCAGACGACAGGATGTATTCCCTCAGTGGAGGAGCTGAGCGGATTTCCTCTACGAAGGCCTTATGGGAAGGAGGCATGTAGTCCCTCATCCTGTGCAGAAAGTCCGCTGCAAGAAACAGCCCAGAGCAATGTCACAGCTCCACGTGGACACACAGGGAGCCTGCCTGCTTCTCCAGACACGAAGACACCAGACACTGTCGCTGGTGTCCTAACACAATCTACTTTGCTGGCTCCTTTGCTTGCAGACTTCAAAAACTCAAATGCGTATTTCTGACTGTTGAGACATGTGGAAGACGGAATGAAGCAAGCACATCTCGGGTAACTCAGCCAGAACTAGATCTACCAGCCAGTGTGTAAGCATTTATTATTTACTAGATGTGAACAAAGTATCCAGCAGCTAGCTACTATGCAGAATGGCCACGAAGGCAGGACTCAAATCCTTACACTGATTAGCTAAATACTCTCCTGAATTTTGTTTCCTAACTGCCTCAGTTTGGAGGGAGTGTTAGGGAAGACGAAAGTTACAGAGTGTGTAAGGGGAAAAAAATAAGGAATGAGCAACTGTTTTAGGAATAGCCTCTTGAAGCCAAGTTGTTTAAAAATCAAAACAATAGATATTTGTAGGAAATTCATTATGTGTTTAATACGATCCATGGTAAATCAACTGTTATCACCAAATATAAATATCCATGGAAAATTATCATACTTCTAGAGAACTGACTTTTGTGGAAGAGGCTGGACTCTACGACACCAAGTTCTAGTCATTTTTTTCCTAACCCAACTTGAAAACTCTGCAGTAGGAAGTGCCTACTTTTGCAGCTGTTAAGCACACGGCCTTGGTGCTGGCAGGTAAGGAAACGAGCAATTGCAACCTCTGGCATGATGAACCCTCTTCTGGTCTAAAACGATTTGGCTGGAGGTTGTACCACTGCAGGGGGAGGGCTTCCTGTTGGAGCTCAGACCCTGCCAGCCGGCTCCGGGCTCATCACTATAATGTCATGGCCTTCAAATTCCAGATCTCTCTCTCCCGCTTTAGAAAGAGGAAACTGCTGCTTAAGGAGCCAAGCCAAAGAGTGAACAGTTGGAAATACAGTGCTGTTTTAAGATTTGGAAATGAAACTCAAGATCCTGCCGAGATCTGATATTCTGATATTAATTGACTTGAAACGATAGCATTTGGCAGGCACAAAGTTCCTTGGTTGATTTAGAGAGGTATAGACTTCATTGCATTTTAATTTATGCTTGGTTTTATCAATTGGCAAAACAAAACAACAACGGCAAAAAAACGGTTCTTCCTCCCTCTCTTTTTCTTCTCAAGAAAAAAAAAGTCTGACTTACCACTTTCCCTGCTATGATGAACGCCCAAGAACTCATCGAAGGCGTGAAGCACCGTACTCTGAGCCGCGCTCCCTCCCGAGTATCTCAGGGGCTCCTGGGAGACGCCTTCATACGTCAGCCCTGCAGGCATAGCTGGGTTGTCTTTCCATCTAGGCCAGAGTGAAAGTTGGAGAGAAGAAAGAGGTGGTTGGAGTTGACAGTATATTTTCTGTTGAGGAAGCTGAGAGTGAGCCCCAAAGGGAACATGATTTCGGTGGTAGCTTTGGGGCAAGGGATGGGCATCTTTGCAGGATAAGTACTGAAGCATCATTGTGACCCCAGCTTCATAACAGGTCAGAAAATCGCAGCCCTTCTCTTCTTCATTTAAAGGATTCCTCCAGGCAAGGCCTGGTTGCTCACCCCTACAATGCCAGCACATCAGGAGGCCAAGGCAGGAGGATTGCTTGAGGCCAGGAGTTGGAGAGCAGCCTGGAAAAAATAGTGAGACTCCATCTCTTAAAAAAACAAAAAACCTTATCCGGGCGTGGTGACTTGCACCTGGAGTCCCAGCTACTCAGGAGGCTGAGGCAGGAGGATCGCTGGAGCCCAGGGGTTCAAAGCTGCAGTGAGCTATGATCTGGCCACTGAACTCTAGCCCAGGCAGTAGAGCGAGATGCTGTCTCAAAAAAAAAAAAAAAAAAAATCCTTTCAGAGAAGGAAACACTATTTAGTGAGGAATCTTTGGCATTGGTGCCATGACATACTTATTGAAAAAACTCAAAAACTGAGTTATAAAGATGTCATCAATGCGAGTCAACAGGAGCAAGCGAGGGGACCGGAAAAATCTTCTTCACTTCCTCTGCTAATCTCATCCTTAATGACCTGATGCTTGCAACTTTACAAGTAAATCTTCAGGAATGCGTACCAATACACACAGACACACACAAATACACACACAGAGAGACACACACCCACCTTTGTCCTTCCCTGAAACAGTGACAATTGTAATAGTTGTCACATTAAACTATCAGTTCCAGATGTTACCTGGATTTGTGAGCATGCCTTTACCTAACACTTTGTGGCCAGCAGGCACCGATAAGGGTGGACAAGAAGGGTAGCAACAGAGAGCTCAGTGCAGCCTGCGGCTCACCAGACGCTGAAGTCAGGGACACGCAGAGGCTGGGACGGGGGCTCTTGGCTACGCCAGACTTGGAGGGAGATCATCCCCTTACCCCTCCTCCCTCCCCCCCCTTTTCTCTCCTCCTCTGTCTCCCTGATGTCCTTTCTGCTTTGTTTTCTCTGGGTCCCCCCTTCCTGCCCTCATCTGTCCTACTCATTTCTCCACATCCGACTTTTCACAGTGTCCTGAACGACCACAGCGATCGCAGAGTGACCGTGGCAGCTGGCGGTGAGACGCTGGCACCCACCGCGTCCACTCATCAAGCGCCGCCACGTCCGTTTTCTCATTTGACCTCTTGTCACCAGGGCAGGGCAGGAATTATCTACCTCATTTTATAGACAAAGAAACAAAGACTCAAAGCAATTGAGTCTCCAGTGTCACATTGTCAAAGAATGATGGAACCAGAACTTGAACCGCGAACTTGTCATTCCTTATTTTCATTTTCCCAAGAATCCCTATGTGGATTTCTGTTTTCACTAAGGAAAAGAATTGTTCCTTTTTATGACCAGGAACAAGCAATCTGCTCTGTTATGAGTTTACACAACAGATTCACGCTGATGTTTCACTTTCTTCCTGTAATTCTAAAAGTTGTCTTCTCGAGAGAAGGGACAGGTACACCGCACACACGTGCGGGGCGTGGGGACTGCGTTGAGTGCAGTTCGTGACCTTTTACAAACACCGCCTGAGGGTGGAAACGCGAGGAGCAGGCTGGTTTCTTAGCGGGCTGTTTGGGGCTGGCAGGTCGAGGCTTTCACCGGAGGAGCAGCAGGGCGGCCCCTGCAGCAGGGGCACAAAGGAGGGATTTCTGCTGCGCGACCCTAAGGAGCTGCCGCCTTGCTGCTGTTGCTGTGAGCTCAGTTCATCAACCTCTCCGAGACTCAGGTTCCTGGTCCGGGTGATGCCAGCATCCGCCTTCCTGGGTCACAGTGAAAAGGAAAACGATGCCTGCCCAGGGCCGGGAACACACTCAACAGGCAATAAGTATTAGCCATTCTGTCATGTCATTTAGCGTGAACTGAAATCTTTGCTCCTCCCTTTTGCTATTTTGTAACTGTGTAAAGATTTCTCTGAGCCTCAGTTTCCAATCTGCATCTTCTTCCTACCACTGTCCAAGTGTGAAGTAGGTTCCAAAGAAGTTTTGTGACTCATTAAACATCAGGACACTGGCCCCATAAAATTGCTGAGCACCATTTTATGGGGAAGAGATATTGAAGACGTGACTGCTATTGGGTGACACATGGAGCAGCTGCACAGGGGGACACTTGCTCCCATCATTTTTTGTCATCTGCCTGACGCTCTCCTGTAGTCATCTCAGGCTCCATCACTAGCTCCTTCCTGTCCTGACCACTTCTAAGTGTTGGACTCCCACAAGGGTCAGTCCTTGGACTTCTCACTGCTGTCACCTCCCAGGTGATCTTATCTAGCCTCACGGATTTAACACCAGTGATACTCTGACTGTTTCCATGTCTACACCTACAGCTGGGCCTCCCCCTCATTCCAGAGGGTGTGGTGAGGCCACCGTGAAGGTCGGGCGTGCACCAGCACTGCGGGCCAGGAAGATGAAAGAAACACATCTACTTTAAAAACCCACGTTCTCCAGCTTGACGTGGCCAGTCTGAGCAAGTGACATCGTGTTTCTTTGAGTAGCCCCGTGATTGCTCTCATGCATTCTGAGGTCCTCTGTTTGTGGAAAAAAGGAATTATTTTCCTTTCAAATCTCTGTAGGCAAGGTTATTTTTAGCCTTTTCTTGTAGCATATTTCTAGCAACCCTAAGAAAAGGGGCCGTTCAAACAGAAAAAAAAAAAAAAAAAAAAGAGATGACATTTTTCCCCCCAGGGGCTAACTTCCCTGAGAAATTTAATGTGAGTGGGAACTAAAGGAAATATATTTCATCTACACATGAAATCACTCCCTGAAATAAAAATGATTTTAAAAAAGAAAACAAAAAAAATAATAAACCAAACATAGGACAAATCAAGAACAAAGGAGCAAATTCACATTTTTTAAGACAAACTTAATGGAAATTCCCAATAATCCAGATGTTTTTGGCCATCTATACTTACGGATGCATTTAGGACTAGTACTGGCCACTTAGCAACATGGGGAATCTTTTGAGGATCAGAAACAGAAGGGAGGCATTTACACAAATCACAGGTAAAATGTGTCACTGACCCAGAACTTATATTTTAGTAAAAACAAAGTTGCCCTCTAGTGCACATCTCACCCTAAGGATTTCCTTGTCAGATACTCTGACATAAGGAAGAAAAGGAATTCACTTATTCCCTTGAAAGATACAGTGGCAGGTACAATTCTAAAAATGGTTCCCCAAGATCCCATCCTAATCCCTAAGGCTGTTAGTACTATGAGATATCAGGCCTGTCCATACGACACATTCCATGGCAAAAGGAACTTTGCAGATGTAATTGAGGTTACTAATCAGTCAACCTTAATATAGGGTACCATGCTGGATTTCCTAGGTAAACTGAATCTGATTACATAAAACCTTTATAAGCAGAGGGTTTTCTCCAGCTAGTGGCAGGAGAGGTCAGAGAGATTCCAAGTCCTGGAAGGGTTGGAAGGACCATTCCTGAGACGGAGACACCACATGACAAGAACATGGGAGGCCTCTGGCAGCTGAGAGCAGCTCCCGTGTGACAGCCGGCAAGGACAGAGATCTCAGGGCTAGGACACAAAAACCTGTGTTCCGGCAACAACCTAACTGAGTTTTGAAGCAGATTCTTTCCCAGCCCAGACAAAGACTTTGGCCTTTTCAGACCCTAAGCAGAGAAGCCAGCTGAGCCTGCCTGAGCTCTAACTTATAGGACTGTGGGAGAAAAAAATGTGTGTGGTTTTAAGCTGCTGAATGTGTGCTCATTTGTTGTGAAACAATGGAAAACTAACAGATTTAGAGAGTAAAGTGAAGCAAAAAGAGATTTTGCAGGATCGGGCGCTTCCTCAATCCCGGTCTATTTCTGTGTTCAGCATGAGCTTGCTACATGGCAGGATGAAATGTTTTTAAATGACCGTTTTCCCTCTGGTCTAATCCCGCCAAGGTGTGCAGAGAGAGCCCAAGTTCTGAGACGCACTTTCGACTCCGTGTTGCTCCCTTCTCTCCCCGCTTTACTTGACTCCTTCCTCCACCAACCGGTCCCCATTGCTCTCTAGCTACTGTTTGGAATCTGTCCTGCTCCTGCCCTTGCAGTGGAGATTCCCCACCCTGGCTGGACTCCCCCTGAAGGAGCTCACACTTCAGATCCACCCGGTCTGGAGGAAACGCTTGGTTCCTGTTGCCGCTCCATCCGTGCCAGTGGAACGTGTCCGCGGCAGATTTTAGCATCCGCCACGTCTCCCGCTGCCTCCGGGCGCAGCTTCAGCCCTTTCTATCCGTAGGGCTGCCGCGTCTCCTGGCTAACAAGGTGGTGTCTACATCTGCCCCCCATCCCTCCTCCGCCTCCACCTTTTACTTTTCATCCTTTAAAACTAAAAAAACTAGAGAGCAGGGAGAAGAGAAAGGACGAGATTACATGTGGCGGTAGAAAAGGGAAACTGTTGATGTGGAGATATTATGTAGGCCTCATATTAAAGATTTTTTCCCCCTCTCAGAAACAAAGAGACATGGGTAGTCTTCAGGGCGTGATGAACATACGCAAGGTCACAAAATTCCAGAGGCCCCGTTACGTGCAGAAGAGAGAGCAGCCTTCGAAAGTTGGCGAAAAGAAATCACCTCCCAGAGGCCCCGCTTTTCATACCGTCCCCTTGACCATCAGGGTCAACACATGCATTTTGGGGGGACACGGACATTCAACCACGGCAGACAGCCCTTCCGGGAACTTTGCAAGGAGCTTTTATGCCACGGTCCTGCCCTCCAGCTGCTTTGCTAACAAGGGCAACGATGGACATAAATTATAGAGCTATGTGGGTGACATATTGGGCCTTTTTTTTTTAAATGTCAGCAAGATAGAATTCTAAGAAAAGTGAGCACAAACAGATCTCAGTGGCCTAAGGACAGTCACATTCGATCTGAGCTTAAATATACAGCCCTCCATGTCATTTGTCATGCAGATGGTATCTCGCTTCTTTCATCTGGGAGTGGATTCAGGTGCTAACTTGGCTAGCGACTTGTTTCTTCCTCTAGGAAGCTTCTGTTTCTCCTTTCCTAAATTTGGACAATGCTACAGAGACCTCATGCAGACAAGCAATTGAACTGTACTTACCCAGAGAGAAAGATCCGGATGACTGCATAAAATATGTCTGGATCTACATAATCTGGAGAAGCAATCAACTGTACTTACCCAGAGAGAAAGATCCGGATGACTGCATAAAATATGTCTGGATCTACATAATCTGGAGAAGCAATCAAAATGTGAACTTTACTACAGGCAAAGAGAAAAAAAAAGCAATTGGTTTCATGCGCAGGGGCCCTGTGGCTCTCCTGGGGCTGCCTCCTCTCTCTGAGCTGCACGGAGACCTGCAGTGAGAGACGCAGCAGAGGGAGATGGAATGTTCTCTTCCGCGCGCCCTCCCTGGCGCACACGGGACACTTAAACTATTCCATGTGCTGCCCTTTTCTATTTGCGGTGCTTCCCCTCTCCGTACTTAATAACAACAACAGAAAAGAGATCAAGGCCATTTTACAAATTGAGTATTTTAAACAGATGATCTTTGAGAGAACGTGGGAAATGGAGAGCAGAAAAGCAGAATCGCCTCTCCCAAAATTCCATTCCCCACACCCCGGAGCAGGTCTGGGGAGTCAGCCGGGGCACGGGAGTGCACTGTCCCCTGCCCAGGGACGGCCACGCCAGGGCAGGTACGGGGCCACTCAGCTCTGCGTTTAGCTGCATTCAGCTGCGTTCGTGACTGTGTGCGCCTGTTCCTGAGGCGCTGCCGATGCTGGGAGATCATTGACTGCACTAGTTTCGTGAGCTTATGCATAAGGAAGCGTGTCCTCTTAGTCATGGTACATTTCTTTTCATCAGCTTTCGAAGGTTGCTCTCTCTTCTTCACATAACGGGGCCTCCGTGAATTGTGTGACCTGGTGTATGTTTACCACGCCCAGACGCCTGTCTATGTCTCTTTGTTTCTGAGAGGAAAAAATCATCCTTAATATAAGGGCTAAATAATAACATCTCCAGGCCGGGCACGGTGGCTCACGCCTGTAATCCTAGCACTCTGGGAGGTGGAGGCGGGAGGATCACTTGAGGTCAGGAGTTCGAGACCAGCCTGAGGAAGAGCAAGACGCCATCTCTACTAAAAAGAGAAATATTAGCCGGGCATGGTGGCGCATGCCTGTAGTCCCAGCTACTCGGGAGGCTGAGGCAGGAGGATCACTTGAGCCCAGGAGTTTGAAGTTGCTGTGAGCTAGGCTGACGCCACAGAACTCTAGCCCAGGCAACAGAGCAAGACTCTGTCTCAAAAAAAAAACAAGAAAAGAAAAGATAAAAGCCAATGCAAACAAATGAGGAAAGACACGCGCTTTCGAGAAAAGGAACGTGAATGGCAAGTACCTGTGTGTACACGCACGTGCACACACAGAACGAGGAGATAGTGAATTCATCCGAAATCAGGGACAGGTAAATTAAAATCACGATGAACACTATTTTATACCTACCAGATTGGCAACAAATGAATGAATGAATGAATGAATAAAGCCGACAATATTAAATGTCGGTGAGGTGGGATTTCAACTGACTACAAACACTCGGACAGCAATTGGTGTTAGCTCGTAAAATAAACGTGCACATACGTTCCCACTGACCAGTTCGACTCCCCAGCCTCTGTCCTAGGGAAGTGCTTGCATAGGTTCACCGTAGCTTACCTGTGGGCACGAATGTCTGCAGTGGCATTGCTTTCAATAGCCAAACCAACAAACCCCAAACAAACAAAAAACATAAATAAGCAGGAGAATGAATAAATTATAGTCTATTGATACAAAAACGCTACCTAGCAGTGAAAATGTACTATATCTGCATGACCAGCCTGGGTGGTCCTTAGTGAAATAGGTAAGCTGCAGGAAGAAAACATATATTTTAATTCTTTTTATATAAGGTTCAAAAACATACAAAACAAAGTAACATACTGCAATAACATAATATTAGGAATACTTTCTTAAAGAGCGAAAGCACACAAAAGTGAAAGAGGAAATACGTGGGCGCTGACTCCGAGTGCCGTCCAGAGAATGCCAAGAGGAAACTTCCTCCTCGGCTGCCTCTGCGGCCGGGGAGCAGGTGAGGGCCGGAGACCACGTGACACTCTTGCTTTCGATTCAATGTACACGTTTTGGCTAGGAACGGTGGTTCCTAAAAGCCAGTGACATTGTCCCACAGGGAACACGGAATGTGATTAAATGCCCTCTTTTTCCTTCCATGTGGCTTCCTAGTGAAGTGAAAAAATGGCCTCATGGATTAAGGCTTCTGCCCCGACGGCCACGCCCAGGTCTTTCTGGCGCCTGGCTGAATGCCTCCCAGTGTTGCTGCTGTTCAGCAAAACACTAAACATACCGGTCCAGCATCGTTCTCTTTTAAACCTAAGTGAACCTCGAGAAACATATATTGTCTGTTTTTGATAATTTATACTTATCAAAGTTTTGTGTTATATTATTATTATTTTGTTTGGAAAACCTAAGGAAACTTGCTTTTTTTTTTTTTTTTTGAGACAGATTCTCACTGCATTGCCCAGGCTAGAGTGCCATGGCATCAGCCTAGCTCACAGCAACCTCAAACTCCTGGGCTCCAGCGATCCTCCTGCCTCAGCCTCCCAGGTAGCTGGGACTACAGGCATGTGCCACCATGCCCGGATAATTTTTTCTATATATTTTTAGTTGTCCAGCCAATTTTTTTTCTATTTTTAGTAGAGATGGCTCGCTTTTTCTGAGGCTGGTCTCAAACTCCTCAGCTCAAACGATCCTCCCTCCTCGGCCTCCCGGAGTGCTAGGATTAAAGGCGTGAGCCACTGCACCCAGCCAGGAAACTTGCTTTTTAAACTTTTCGGGAGTAGAGATCTAGGTCTTATAGTGAGAAGTGGCTTAAACAGAAAGGAAAACTCAGAAAATTTTTGCTTTGGGTCAATGCCATAAAATCACAGACCCAGAATGACTGCGGTGTTTTTACGTTACACCATGAATGTTCACTGTGCTCCCGCTCAGGGATGTGGCCAGTGCTCTGTTACTGACACCAAGGCAAGGCATTGCAGCATGCACCGCCCCCTCCAGCAGGCTGAACTAGACAGCAGTGGTCATGACCACCAAACGGTATCTCTGTTCTATAATTCCCACTTTTCAAATTTTTTTGAGACAGGGTCTCACTCTTTCAGCCAGGCTGGAGTGCAGTGGCATCATCATAGCTCACTGTAATCCTGACCTCCTGGGCTCAAGTGACCCTCCTGCCTCAGTCTCTTAAGTAGCTTTGACTAGAGGTGTGGCCCCCACCTCCCACCCTGGGCTTCATTTCCATTTTTAAAGCCCTGTATTTTTATTGGATGTCTCATCATCACCTAAAATTTAACAGGGCTTTTAAAAAAATTCTCCGTTTTTTTAGTTTAAAGAAATTACTTAAGGTATTAAGACTAGGTAATATGTACGTTTGGTACATAATTTACAAAGGTGCAACATAATGAAAAGTCTGCTTTTCCTCCCATTCCCACCCCCGAAGGCCAGTAACCCTTGCCAGAAGCAGCCCACTGATATGGGCAACTTCTGTGGAATATTTTTACGTAGAGTATTCTTGGATTGCTTATTGGGCAAGGCATCCAAAGCTTATATTTGATTCTTCTTCTCAACTTCTTGAGGAAGGAGAAAAAAGTAAAATTTCTAAAACTATCAAGACATTTTGAGTCCTAATCTTCACACAAATTGACCCCAAGACACCTACCAGGGTTTCATCCAGTTGCTCTTTCACTAAACCCCAACCACTGGGATCTCCTGTCAACATCCACTAATGTTTTAAATCTGAGAACATTATTGCAAAATGTAACAAGTACCAAAGCACATCGGCACCCTTCCCCTGTTCCTTGTCTACTTTGAAACTGACCAAACAAGCAGAATAAGAATCCATCTACGAGCCAAAGCCACCATGATTCTCTCCACATCTTCCAACCCTCCTCTGAGCATTCCTAACCTCACCCGTGCTCAGTCTTTTCCTTCGATGTGTCTTGTTCATCTCTGTGTTTCCATCACTGCTCAGTCCCACCCCTCTCCCAGGTTTGGTGGCAGAGCTGACAGGTTTTGGGCAGCTGTGTGTCCCTGGATGAGACCCGGGCCCTTCCTGGGGAAGCAACGTGGGGGCCGAGATCTGAGGCATGAATGCCAGTCAGCTGGGAAAAGGCAGAGTAGGGGGGAGTGTTTGAAGCAGAGGAAACAGCAGGCCTTGAAGCAAAAGAAATACAATTCTTTTCAGGAACTGAAAGCAAGTACCAGAAAGAGGGAAGGAAACGTAGTGTCAAATAAAAATAAATTAAAATGGAAACAGCCTGGGATCAGCTAATGCCAGGTCTTGCAGAACAGGTTAAAGGTTTTCACCTTATCTTCAGAATAGGGAATAAACTACTGCTGCTCAACAGAAATAGAACGTGATTTGCACATGTAAGTGCTGTGGTTTGGAAGTTCGTCTCCTCTAAACCTCATGTTGCGACTGGATCCCCCGCGTTGGAGGTGAGGCCTAGTAGGAGGTTTTGGGACCCCTCTTGAATAGATCAATGTTCTCCCCAGGGGTGAGTGTATCTCTATTACTTCCAAGGGAGCTGGTTGTTTTTTGTTTTTGTTTTTGTTTTTTGGGGTTTTTTTTGAGACAAAGTCTCACTCTGTTGCCCAGGGTTGAGTGCCGTGGCATCAGCCTAGCTCACAGCAACCTCAAACTCCTGGGCTCCAGCGATCCTACTGTCTCAGCCTCCCGAGTAGCTGGGACTACAGGCACGTGCCACCATGCCCGGCTAATTTTTTTCTATTTTTAGTTGTTCGCCTAATTTCTTTCTATTTTTAGTAGAGACAGGGGGTCTCCCTCTTGCTCAGGCTGTTCTCAAACTCCTAACTAAGCTCAAGTGATCCTCCCGCCTCGGCCTCCCAGAGTGCTAGGATTACAGGCGTGAGCCACTGTGCCCGGCCGAGAGCCTGGCACTTTCCTCCTCTCTTTCCTGCTTCCTCTCCTGCTGTGTGACCTCCGCACACACCGGCCCGTTTGCCAGGCATGGGAGCCGCCTGAGACCCTTGCGAGGTGCAGGTGCTCAGTCTTGAACTTTCCAGCCATCAGAATCACAAGCCAAATAAACCTTTTTTCTTTATAAATTACTCAGTCTCAGATATTCTGTAATTGTGACACAAAACAAAGATAGTAATTTTAAATTTTCTAGAGTAACATTTCAAAAAGGAAAAAAAATCAATGAAATTTATATCAACACTATATTTAATTTAACCCCAAATATCCAAAATATCATCATTTCTGTATGTAATTAGGACAAAAATTATTAACGAGATTTTTTTGTGCTGCCTTTGAAATCCTGTGTGTAGACTTACACATTTCTACCTGACACTTACAGTGCATTTTAATTTGGATGCTGAATTTTCAGCAATTAAGTGAAAGATAGTCTTTCTAACAATAAAGGTACATTTAACAAGAAAACTGTTTTACACTGATTCAGTTTTTGAATTTCAATTTAAATTAATTAAAAATAAATACAATTTTGAAAAGATGGATAGCTCCCCAGGCACACCGGCCACATTTCGAGTGTTCGGCAGCCACGTGTGAACAATGCCAGGGCGGACACTGAAGAGTTTTAGAAGTGATGCAGCCTCATCGGCACTTTTAAGAGTTCGCTCGGGCTGTTGTGTGGGGAACGAATGAGACCAGACAGAAAGAGCTGGGGACAGGACGTGGGAGGCGACCGCAGAGTCTGGGCCAGCGACAACGACAGCCAGGTCCCGAGTACGTGGCGGTGTGAACAGAGAAAGGAACAGATGCAAACGACATCCAGAAACAAAGTCTCTGGTGATGAATCGCAAAACATAACTTTTGGCAAGGAGAAATAACACAACCCACTCAGTGTATGTGAGTAAGAGCAGATTGGAAGCCGCTGAAGAGAAAATTAATGAATTGGGTCAGAGGAATTAATCGAGAACGCAGCCCACAGGGACAAAGGGTTAGAAGACACCACGCGACTGAGAGAAGGAGGGTGGAGCAGGAAAGCTGTTCTCACTGGAAGTCCCTGCAGGAGAGAAGAAGAGAATGAGCTCAGGCTGCGAAGACTTAACGGCTGAGAACTGCCTGGCGGTGATGAGACATCAATTCGAGAAGCACAAGGAAACCCGAGCGTAGCACGCTGAGTGACGCGAGAGGGAGACAGACACAGAGGGACTCTTACGAGCAGTGAGGGAAAGAGATAAAATGACAGCTGATGTCTCGACATGACAATGGAAACCAGAAGATACTGTACGATATATTCGATATCTAAAAGAATGTAAGCGATAGCAAGGATACTCTTCAGGAATTGAAGTGAAATAAGGAAATTTCTGGATGGGAGAGTTTACCACCCTAGTCATTCCCTAGAGGAAATCCTAAACGATGTCCTGTCCCTAAAGCAGTGAAGGCAAACTTGAGAACGTCAGCATGGGAGGGAAGGGAGGCGGGTGCTGGAAGCAGATCCCTGCACTGGGTCGGTTCCTCTACAGCCATCTGCTGCCCAACCACACGGCCGACTGGAGACAGGGGCCAACCAGGGCTGCGGTGCGACGGGCGGTGACAGTCCTACGACAGATGCTCCTCAGCCAGGAATTTCTTCAGACTATCCTAGAGGAAGTCACTATGTTATAGACCCTCAAGATGATACTGAGAAATGTGTGAATAACCATGAAGACAAAAATGGTTCAAAGGAAGGGTTCAGAGAACAAGGTATATGTCTTCCAAGGGCAAAGGTGGCTGGGATAATGAAAAATGTCTCACACCTCAGAGGGAAAAGATTGCAAAAGATGCCAAAGACGGTGTTCAAGCATCTGTGGGTTCGTCTGCTCTGCAACGTCTGAAGCAAGCGGACAACAACAGAACCAGAAAACGATCGGCACAGGGCGTGTTCTTTGCCACGCCTACCTTAGGCTTCCACACCTATGGGAACCTCTGAAATGATGGCTTCAGAAACTGAGAGGCTAGGAAAGCAGAGAAAGGAATTGATGGAGCAGTCACAGCTACAGATGGGCCCAGTGACCCAGTGACCAGCTTGCAGAGGAGGCATTTACTAGCCAGTTAGCAGCTGGCTCGATAACCACAGGCAGCCAACAACACAGTGCTATGGTTTACATGACATCATGGCGACAGACTTCTGGTGTTAACAAATTCAGTTTTCCTGATCTGAAGGAATGATGGGAGGGGTGTGTAGAGAAGCAAGAGGCTGCCTGATTCTAGAACAGACATACACATAGACACCTACACAGCTGCAATGATTGAGGTGTTAATTCTGACTTGAGAATCTTTTTCACGATTGATTTTTTTAAAAATTTGGATTTTAAAGGTATTACAATATTTTTGTTTTGTACTAGAATGTGTTCCTCTGTATGCACTGTTTATTGCAATTTATAACTGCCAGGGATCTGTAGTTTCTTGTTTTCATATTGTATCACATTACTTTTATAATTCAAGTAAGCAGCTGGATTAATGCGTGATGCTTGCTCTTTTAATAGAACACAAAGGTAGAGTTCCTTTGGCATGCAAGTCGCCTTTGTTATAAATTTGAGTTTGTCTTGGCTATATACATGCATGATAACCCAGCTAGATTTTTGGCATTTGCTATATTTATCAACATTAATTTTTGGTAAAACATTAATAGCTTGAGCAGCAAGCTTTTACGTTTTAAATAAAAACGTAATTGAATAAGTGTGAATGCAGAAGCAAATATTGTCTGCCCTATTAAACTCAGTGCCCATTAATGGTGTTTATACTGTTCATCGTGCCTGTTGCTGTTTGAGTTACGGGAGCTTCTAAGACTAGACTGTTTTCGAGTTGCGCGACTACGACTGTGGGCACGCGTCTGCGTTAGACGTGGTCCTGGTGTGCTTGAAAGGTGCCCTCCACTTGGTCTGTGATTTGTTTGAAAGCATATCTTCAAGTACTTCAGTATCTTTTTTCAGAAGAGGAATGTTACAGTCTGATGGTAAATGTCTTCACTTTACCTTAATTCAAATATCAAGTTTCCTATTGTATTAATACTGTGGGAACCAGGACACATCAGACACCATTGTGCGCACCCACCTTTGCATGGCTGAGCGAAGGAAATGAGAACAGACCGAGTGTCATGGACAGTGTGAAACAGAAGCTGCCAACTCCTGCTGCACCGTCGCCATAGACTGAACTTGGGAAATGCGACTTTGTATAACCCAGCAGTAGGTATTTGGCTTCTTTATTAAACGAGGGCTTGTGTTTTCTCAAGTCTTAGATGAGAACAAGCAAAAAGGCAACAAGCGAGACCTCATCTCTACAAAAAAAATCTAAAAATAGAAAGGTTACTTGAGCTGAGCACGGTGGTGCGCACCTGTCTGTAGCCCAGCTACTCGGGAAGCTGAGGGGGGAGGACGGCTTGAGGCAGACGTTTGAGGCCAGCCTGGGCAACACAGCGAGACTCTGTCTCTAAAAGTAAGTAAATAAAAGTAAGATAAATAAAGAGAAGATTTGTATTTTCTCTACTCTTGTTTTTGGTATTAATTAACTTAAGTTTTTTGTTTGTTTGTTTTAAGCTTTAATATCAAAAAATGCTATTGTACAGTTTGGCTGAAAGGACATCCGAGTGAACCTCGTCTTTGAAGGACAGCAAATTTATAAGGTCATAGCCATTTCCCAGACACAGGCTGAACGGAAACATTTACTTTGCCAGAAGGAGCCTTTGGGGGCACATTTGGGCTAATCTGAGTTTAATAACTCCCTCACTGCCTACCCCCCATTAAAAAATAATCTGCATTATAGAAAATTCGAATAGGAAGAAATGAGTAGACAGTTAAGCAAATATGGGTATTTTTATAAAAATGGGTGCATATTGCGCATACTGTTCTTTTTTTATTTCTAAATTTTATGGGGGTACAAACGTGTAGGTCACATATATTGCATTTGCAGCGCCCCGTGTACATACTGTTCTGTAACCTGCTTTTTTCACTTAGCAATGTATCATGGACAGCTTTTCCAGGTCAAAAAAATAAAAAAAGAAACTTTAACATGATTTTATTATCATACGGAATTAAATAGAGAAGAATTCCATGTTAATTACTTTCTAATTGAGTTTAGACAAAACAAGTTCACAAGCTAAGATGGAAAATTCCTTCCACAAAATTAAGAGAACTCACCAGAGGGAACAGCAGCAGCAGTTCGCACTACAGTTTAGCTCCAAACTACTCGTAAGAAACCTGATTTAAACACGTACACTAAATTGTCAGAAGGAAACATTTTAACTCCTCATGGCTCTTAAGAAAAAATGCTTAAAGCTGCCAGGGAGTCAGGCAGAAGCTGGAAATTCAGTTGATTCAGAAGGAAATAAAGGCAAACATTTCCCCGGCTTTTTGGAGAGAAAAACATCCTTCTGCTTGTCTGAGGAGAAAACTAATGTTTAGAGAACAGGAGCTATCCTCACAAACGTGCCATGAAATACGTCTGCCCGTGATTCGAACACTCGAAAATCTGAAAATTGTGCAGCAAATGCAAGCACGCTCTGGGCATCGTCTCCTCATTACGGAAGAAAGCTCGGGACTATAACCAGAGACGATCACTGGAGAATCTGTGTGATTCCTTAAAACCTGCAGTTTCTAGTATCTGTTATTATTTTTATGACTTCGTTTTCGTGGTTACTATTGCTGCACAGAAACAATTGGAAACTTAGCGGCACAAAACGACCGTTCCATCCTGCTGGTCAGGGTCCGCACAGGACAAAGGGGAGATGGCTCCCTCTGCGCCAGTGTCTGGGACCTCGGCTGGGGGCGCTTGAAGACAGAAGGTGACTGGGGATGGGGGCCCAGAGTCATCTGAAGGCGCGGTCCCCCCTGGCCAGGTGTCACATGGAGCACCCACTCTTGGTTGCTGTGTGGTCTGCTTTCGCACCCACGGGACGGTGGCCTTGGGGTAGCTGGACTCTTTACGGCATCCAAGGCAGAAGCTGCGTCACCTTTTCTAGTCGTGCTTCAGAGGTCACATGCTGTCCTTCTGCTGCATTCTGTGAGTTACAAGCACGACACACGCAGGGACACAAATGCCATCCCTGGATGCAAGCAGGGTCCAGGCCACATTGTTGAAGACTGAGCGGGATGGCACAGGCTGTAGCCACCTTTGGAAAATACGGTCTAATACATTCATCTCTTTACCATATACATGAATGTGACCAGTAGGGAAACATTTAAAACAAATTACATTTGTGTGGAGAAATTTGTCTCCGGGGGAAACAAGGGAGGTGGCCCTGGGACCTCCTGCAGAGGGTGGTCAGGCCAGCGGAGGCATCCGCCTGGGCTTACAAACTGACTCTGAAAATGAGAGCCAGGGAAGCTGGTGCCGGTCCCATGCTCGGAGGCGCCTGACTGCAGCATGCGTGGTGGGCGTCTCTCCTGACCTTCCAGAACCATCGTCCGCGTGGCCCCTGAACTGCATCGGAGGCATCTCGGTACCCTGAGTAGTGAACTCAGGGTTTCTTGGCACAGCAAAAACACAGCTCACCTCACGTTAGCTTGGCAACGCCACGACACAAACTTAGGGGGATTGTTTGGCAGGAAAACTACTGATGTGATCCTGAGGGCTCTAGAGCGAAAATTCACGGCAATGGAGAAAATGCAACTATAAAATGTAAAACAGGGAAGTTGAAGGGAAAAAACATATAGTCCTGTGACTTCAGGTGGATTTTTACTAGAGGCGACAAATAAATGTACTCTTTTAATACAAGGTAATGAAGCTCTGAGCACCATCTGGCTCTTTCTCCTCCCATCCTGTTTCTGTAAACACTCTCCTTCCCCACAATCTCGCTCTTTCTTTCAGGCAAGCAGGATTCGGGGAAATTGGTACTTAACATTCTGCTTTTCTCTCCTTCACAGATCGCACCCCTCTCTCCACACCCTCCTTAAACACATACCAGGTACATTTGTCAGATTCCCCTGAAGTTGAAGTTGAAGTTGAAGAGCCTCCCAGACACTGGAGACTGAACACACCGACCAGAATAAGATACAACCATCCAGGAAGCACGAGCCTCTTAACTGACCACACCTGTGCCAACCTAAACAGCAAACAGAGACGGGCTCTCTGAAAGCAAATGATGTTTATTCCCGAGCAGGGCACTGCAACGGGACCACGCCTGCGTGGTAAACTATGCGTGCATTCAGGCAGGAAAAGGAAGACAAAGATTTTCAAAGGAAAAATGAGGAGGAGGACATCACTTATTGAGATAATTATCCTTGGCTACAAGGAACAATAACAAAACAATGCCAATCCGAGGTTGGACAGGCAGTTGCCAGGCAGACATCCTTGGAAAAGCATTTTTTTGTGTAAGGTTTGGTGGCTTTTGAACAAGGTTGTGGTTTTTGCAGAGTCTTTTCTGATAGTTTTTATTATCGGGCATGAGAATCCTCTCCTCGTTGCCTCCCCTGGCTTTATTTGTCAGGTCTTTTTCTTCCTTTCTTTTTTTTTTTTTAAACACAAGTGACTCCATTTGTTTCGGTTTGTTTGGTTTTGTCAAGTGACTCTACTTTGATTGTGACAACCTTCTCATCCGTGGCACCTCATGCTCGCACTGGCCACAGAAAAGCAGCACCGCGGCCAGCAGAC
Organism: Indri indri; assembly: GCA_004363605.1. Taxonomy (NCBI): domain Eukaryota; kingdom Metazoa; phylum Chordata; class Mammalia; order Primates; family Indriidae; genus Indri; species Indri indri. The sequence continues at coordinate 99,936 of RJWJ010000345.1, read as the reverse complement.
ACGCCCGAGGCCGGGGTCAGCCATCTCAGGGGGAGGGAGAGGAACAAAGGGGCGTTAGAGGGTGAAGACGAGCGGCACCATCTCCAGCCCGCCCTGCGCCCTGCGGCAGCCTGACCTTGCTGGGCGGAGCACACACGGCCAATATTGTCTCCTACCCCAGGCCCGCCTTCCAAGCTTCAGGCAGACCTGAACATGCCACAGAAACATCTGGCCACAGACTCACAGGAGAGCACAAAGGACAGAACCGGCACAACAGCTCTGCAAAGGCTCGAGTTCCCTGAGAAGGCGCACAGCAAATGCCTCGGAACAGGACGGTGCACCGGCGCCATCTGGTGGGCAAACGTGTCATCGCCCTGCGACCCCCGCGCAGCCCTCCCTCCGCGGTCCTGCAGGAGCACCCTACCGTGCATTTGTCCCAGGGTTCCGGTGATGGCCTGTATGGAGAGTCTCAGTTGCTGCAGGGCCTGGAGCAGGGCATCCTGGCTGGGCTGCGAGATGGCATGCGTAGCCTGGACAAGGGCCTGCGGACGAGATTAGCATTAGCACTGCATTGAAGCCCACGGGGCGGAGCGAGCCGGGGAGGGCACCCCCTGACTGCCCACCTGGGTCAGAGCTCCATGGGGGAGCCTAACTAGCTCCGCCATGGGGTCGCCCCAGGGTCTGATCTCTCCAGGCACCTCCCAGACAGACCCCTGGTTAGAATTTTCTGTATCTTTCCACTGGCTGCTACTCCTGGTACCTCTCAAGGGCTGAACTCTGTTGTTTTGCCCGTTTCTTCTCCCCGATTTATCACACGTTATTATCACTTCTACTTCCGCATCTCCAACCAGGGCACCCTCACTCCCAAGCTCTGTCTTCCAGGGAGTCAGCCCCTCTTCCAGGAAGCCTCCCTTGACTCAGGGTGGTCTCTGCCTTACCCGAACTGCACGCGGAAGGCCAGCGTTTGATCCTGTGCCTTCCGACAGCTCGACACGGGAGTGAGAATGAAAGTAACCATGGAGTTTCGCTTCTGAGAGTGAAAGAAGGTGCTGGAACAATTATGCCCGGACATGGTAGGCACTCAACATATGCTCCCTGGTGAAGGCGGGGAGGGAAGGCATAAATTTGCCTTAAATATCTTGAGGCAAGGCACGAAACTCGGGCAGATTACATGGTGTTTTGTCTTGTATCTGCCTTTCTGGTACCTGTCTGGTCGTTGAAGAAACTGACATTTGCAACCCCTGGGGCTAGATCACCTGAACGATGCCTCCCAGCGCTAAATACTTTTCATTTCATTTTCCTTTGGGCCTTTCCACAGCGGTTTTCTCAGCCAGGAATAATAATAATGTGCTTCGCTCCTTCCCCCTCTCCCTCCCTGTCACTCTCTTGGTGTGGGTCACTCCGGTTTCCTGTCATTTCTCTGGGGAAGCTTTGTCTGACCCTTCGAGTCTGGATTAGGTTTTTAGCTGTCTTTCCATGGTAACCCCCACTTTTTCCCTTATCGCCCTATTATAATCCATTGTCCTCCACTGGATATTGTGTAGGAAGCTCCCCCGGGTGGGCTCCTGTAGCGGCTGGGACAATGTCTGTCTGTTCACTGTGGTTTCCCGTTGCCTAGAACAATACTGTGCGTGTAGGATGGACAAATGGTCGATTCAGGCTTTACAGGAATTGAGAAAAAGGAGCTAACACTGCGGGCTAGAACGTAGATCTCTTCTCTCAGACCTGGGCTAAGTAGGACGAGGTCTGTGTTCCTCTGTGCTGAGAAATCTACCGCAGGGACGGGGCTGGGGGCGGGGAGCAGAGCTCAGAGTGATTTCGCATTTGAAAGAATAAAGTGCCATGAAGTGAGAAGATACCTTAATCCCAGGCACTGCTGCTTTCTCTACCAGAGCAGTCACCAGTACGAAGCCACGCAGGCTCTCTCCTCCCGGAAATGAGACGATGATCTCCAGGTTCCTTGGGAAGGAGACGGTCGCAGGATCAGAGGTGTGGACACTGCTGTGACCACTCACTGCCTGCAGGTACCCCCCCACCCCCGTTAGACAGCTGCGAGGAGGAACCAGTGAGCAACTTGCTCCTCTCCGTAAGACAGCCCTGAGCATGAGCGTCTGCCTTTGGCGACGTCCAGGCAGGAAAGAGAATAGAACAGTCCAAGCTCATGTTCACCTGACCAGAGGAAGCTCAAAGTCTAGCATGGCCCTGACAGTCTTAGCCCATCCCACAGTGGAACGGCTGAAACATGGGAGGGCAGTTTTTACCTGATTCTTCACAAGGCTGCAGGGCCAATTCTATGGCCCATCACACCGTTCCTGTCAAAAGCCACAGTCTTAGAGCCAAATCGACCCCAGGCAACAACGAAGTCCGTGCTCCCTTTTTACAGGTATGAAACTATGGCCCAGAAAAGCAAAGCAGCTTGCCCAAAGTCACGTAGCTGGACCAGGTTCGGAATAGTGTAATAATGCAGGCTAGAGCTCTTTCTGATCTGTGATACATGTATATAAATATATATTTATTTATTTATTTAACCACACACTGTGTAATAGTGGGAGCCTGAAGACTGTTACAGAGACATCATTTTTAAATGACCTGCTGTCGTTGTGTAGATCCAGTCTACACAACCTCAAAACTTAACTCCATAGATCATTTTTGCCTTTAACATTTTAAGTATGACAAAAGATGAAAAACAAACCAAACACCAAAACCAAATAAAACAAACGTAAGTCAGGACTTCTCTGGTTCCAGGGGGTACATTAGCTTGGGAAATGATGTTTCTATCTTCCACGCCCCCCTCTCTGAGCTATAGCTTTTTTCCCGGACCCCTTTATTTGATGGGTTTGCTGATGGGAGAGGTGACGTTGTCTCAGGGGCTACTTCTGGACTCCGCGGAGAGTGGAGCCCAAGGAGACATCTGGCCCAGCTCTGCCCATGAGTGCCAGCCCATGCAATCACAGATATTTCAAAGGGATTCTTCTGTACGTGCAGTTACCACTGCAGTTACCACTGCCTGCACGCTGGCCTTTCACAGAAGTTACGGTGAAACGAGGAATCTTTTCAGACCATTAGACTTCAAAGAGTCACAGAAATTTGGTGAAGTTTTCTTTTCTTCCATTGCACTTTACTTGTTTTATTATGTACACATTGGAAAATACAGTAAAGAAAATTAATCCCCTATGCCCTGCAAGGCAGAGGCAACCAGAGGCACATTTTCTTCTAGTATTTTTTCATGAATTTTATTTAGTGACTATTATACTGTATATAATCTGGTACGCTTTCCTTTTTGTTTTATTGCAAACTTTCTAAAGTTAGCATGTGTTCTAAAGTGAGCAAAGGATTTTTGAGAACTTACCTGATTTCCAGGGGTCTAGTCCAATTTCAGTTATTGGAAATCACCAAGAGAAAAAGAAAATAATAGAACAATTCAATTTGTAAACCAGATATACCTTCTAGGTATAAGGCTGGTGGCGGGCACCCCTCCCCTCCCTAAAGACAAAAACAGAAGCCCATGAGTCCCGCCCTAATACTGTAACAAAGGACTCTCCGCTTTGTGTGCCAAAACTTCACCCTGAAAAAAACCCCCATCCCCCAACTCTAAAACCTTTATAAGCCCGCTCAAAACCCGGGCAGCGAACTTCCGGGCGTCACGACTTCTCTGGCCCCCTCTCTCGGGACCAGTGAACCTCGCCCGGGAGCGCTCTGTTCCCCTTCCCCCAATAAAGCCTTGTTGCTTGCCCTTTTCACTTCGCTCGTCTTTCTTTCTCCGGCGCCGCCCATCCAAAAACCTTACACTGGGGTCACATGGACACAGGCTTGCACACTCATGTGCAGTGCACACGCCGACACACATTCATGTACTCTGAGTGCCACAGGTAGTGCCTAGACCAGGGCTCCTGTATGATAAAGAGTCAAGTCTCAGCTCACATATCAGCCCCAGAATATCTGACCTGTGGCCATTAGATTAATTATTTCACTCCTCTTGTATTTGTGTAATTCCCACAGCCCTCATTTTGGTTCTAGTTATTTTACTCCCATTTATCTCTTAGGACTTGCCTTAGATCATGTTCTGCCTCCTTACCAAGGCTGTTGCTGATTTTTAAAGCCTGTGCTTATGTTGTTTCTCTGAAATTCTAAAGGGCGTATTGTTTGAGTCACTCTGACATTGGCACACTGCTTTGTCTTGTTACCCGACCGTTTGGGCAATACTTTGCTTCTGTTTCTTTCATTTCTTCATAGCACTTAGCTCTGTGCTGGGCATACTATCAATAAAAGATTGCAAGGATAATTACCAAGAATATCTGGTGAGACCCAGGACTGTGTCTGCGTCTCTGGGACTGCACTAGCCCTGCACCCTCACTTCCTAGGAAACTAGCTTTTTGTTGTTATATTTTCCACTTTACCCTCCCAATACATCCACTTTCCCTTCAACCCTCCTTTCTTCTCTTTGAATCATAAATCCAACTTGACCAGACTTATGCACATATATCTACTATTTCTTTTTCATCCAAATTCTGAGCCAGATTCAGCAGCTTTCAATGGTCACCTATTTTGTTGTTAAAGCAGAATTGGTCAAAGATCACAATTAATAATTATAGAAAACATAAGCTCCCAGGGCTCAGAGATGTGTAGAGAGATGAGGTGGCCCAATCTCACTTCTTCCAAGGGACACATAAATAAGTCCAAAAGCCTAAGCTTGCTACTAAATGTTTATTCCTTTAAAACAGATTCCCATCATCTCTGGCAACCCCGGGGTTTCCCACAACCCTTACGCTAAGGACGTTCTTCCTAAGATTCAGCCTCGATGTCTCTTTATGCAGTCACAAGGAAAGTGCCATCTCTTCCATCTACAGCCTGAAATACGCTCGGCTCTGACAGTAAAGTTCAAAGGGAAATTTAACATTTCATCTCTTCCACCTAAATCTGACTGTTTATTAGATTTCTTATTTGTTAAAAACTCACGTATTGTGCAGGATATGGTCAGAAGCAAAAACAAAACAAAACTCACGTTGTTTCTTTCTGCAAACAAATGACACTATGCTCAGCCCGACTGAGCGAAGACTGGTGTGAGCTCAGTGGAATGACGGCTTCATTAACCACAATTCAGCCCAGTGTGCCTAGCGCCCTTGCGTTGGACTTGCCCATAATCGTCCATTCATGATCACTATGTAACGGTTGCTTATTGGTTCTCCTGGTTCTCACTTGACTTCGATGGGAGGCATATTAGGGAACAAACATTTGGGTGAAAAAGAATGAATGAAGTCTGATTCTGCAGGAGCTCCAAGGTCACACTGAGAAACTTGGATGTGATGCGGAAGCAAACAAGAAAAAGTGGTCTAGGTCAGTGCATTCAGAGTGTATCGGGAGGAAACTTCTGGGGCCTGTGATTTCCGAACCTGTGTTCAAGTTCACCCCTTCTTTGGCATTATAAAAGCAGATAATAAATACGAACATCCCCAAACATCAAGTAGCTGAAAAGGCCTGGGCGCTTCCTGTGGGAGGAGTTAACTGGTAAGACGGCCTCCTACTGAGAGCCATCCCTTAAGATTCAAAGCACCCTCTCCCTTCCTTACCCTGCTGGGTCCCTTTTGGTCCAGTTCGTCAGCACCAAGTCTGCGTGGACCAGGAGAGGAGGCAGCCCCAAGTTCCTGGAAACTTCCACAAGGGGAAGGGCAAGATTTCTCGGCAGAACCTTTCAGATATAAATCCAGACAATCAGCATATTCTAGAAAGGATGTACCCGAGCAAACAACCATGGTGGTCTTTCATTCCAGCAGTCCTGTGGCAGAGAAATGACCTGGCGACCAACTGGAATTACCTGAGTGACCCAAATTTGTACACTTCACACACATCTTTCTGGTAACAACCCAGTGGAAACAGTATTTAAGAGAACACAGTGTAATATATGTGAAAATTGCCAAGTTAGGCCACACATACACATAGACTCTAAAATAACCTCTGATAGCTGACTATGCAAAGAAGGGCATCACCAAAACGTGCAGAGGACTGAGATTAGTGGTGGGGAAAAATCTCTCCAGACAGACAGAAAGAGGCACGTAAATAGACACAGGAACGTGTGAGAATCAGGAGACCAGGGCGCCCTACAGGAATGAGGAGGACAGACCGCCTCGGCCTGCGTGGAAACTGATTCTGTCCCTCACCTGTAAGTCGAACCCAGTGACAACGTCAAGTAAACCACCTCAAGAGACCTCATTCACCCTCTGTTACCTGAGGAGCGCTCTACAGAGCTTTATCTGCTATAAATCCAGAAAAGCTACTCGGACCACAGGGGTTTCTATCTGTGCTAAAGGTTACATTAGTCTAGATTCAAAAGCAAAAAAACAACATTCCTATGCTCTCATTTTCCATCTCCGTTTTCACCTCCCCTTAAGACAGAAGGATCTATTTAAGAAGCCCTGTTTCTGCCTTTGTTTTCCCTTAGATTTTTAGAGAAATTTGGGATACAATTATTTCTTAAATAGAAAATCATGACGAGCTTTAAAGAGTTTAGAAATGTGAACCGAAAGTCCACTCTCCGCAGACGGCAGTGGAGAAGTGAGGACTCACTCAGCTGAAAAGTCAAAGGAGGAGCAGAGAAAGTCACAGACGATCGGAGGTGGGGGGTGGCAGCGGTGTGAACAAGGAGCCTCGCTGGTGGCCCGGAACTACATGGACACGGCGGGGGGCTGCAGACGTCCATCCCCACCACCTTCCTCTACCCTCCCCCCAGTCTGGGATAACGGTTTGAGCAGCTGACCGCAGAGGGACCCACTTGCTTGTGCCTAGATGTCAAATTTCTCACCGTCAGACACACAAATGTTTAAAATGAGATGTACTGGCATATAAAAACCTGAAGCGGCCCCACACTTTCTTTCTCCCTCGGCCTCATGTGTTCACCTGCGAGATGACGGGCAGAACCCATCAGGCAAACGCGATGAGCATGAGCTGCTCCCTTAACAGCGGAGCTCTAGGACAAGGGTGACTGCCTGATTTCTGGGGAAGGTGCACTTACAAAAAATGAAAATGAATAGTAATTTACAGTATAGGTAGTGGAATGTGCAGATTTCATGTCTCAAGGTTCAGGTTCAAACTTTAAAGTTATGCAAAGGTTCAGAAGAGATTTAGAAGCATTATTAGGCAACAGACTAATACTTAGCTAGAGAGAAAGCAGTATTAAAACATAAAGCTCGGTGTTATAAATTTCCTTGTGTCCCTCTGGGGAAAGAAGGCTGCATTAGTGAAATCAGAAGATCTGGGCTCTGGTCTCGGCTTTTCCACTGATTTGCCACCTGACCATGGGCAAAGAATTCAACTTCTGTGCTCCTCTGTGGTCCGGGTACAGTATAGCCCTGTTTACTTTGCAGGATTGTGAAAAGCAACCAAGATAACTGATATGTATACTAGTTTAAAATGCTTTTTTTGTTTGTTTAATAAACTTTCAGAATCTGCCTTCAAATTCAGCTCTTTAAACATTCTTGGGAGAGGGTGCCAGAGAAAAATAGATTCAGATACTAATTAAAGAGAGCCACAACTATCAATTTAAAGGAAAATTAGCTCCTTAGTCAAGAAAAAAAAAATCATGTAAATGGGTCCTCCACCCTTCCTTCAGTGGCTACCCATCGAAAAGAACAAGAAAGTACCCATCTTCCAGGAAAACTGCAGTGCCCAGCAGAGAGCACTGTCCCAGGCACAGCAGACGTGCCCAAGAACAGGGGACGAGCATGTCTTTGCCCCTTACCTGTTCAGGCTGCGTGTCTCCTTCCTGCCAGACATACCCCATGGTGATGCAGCTCAGGACCAGGTGGGCCAGGCGCTGTGCCCGGTAGCTCGTAAGGAGCTGGCAGTCCAGGAGGGGCATCTGTGCAAGAGAAGTTCCAGAGATGTGAGTCAAATGGACGGGGACAGAATAGGCATTCTGGGACCTGAAAGGTCCCTTGGGTGTGAGGAAATGAGTTGTAGTTTAATGAAGCAGCCAAGAGCCTGCACATACCTATTTATCCCAAGATCTGGGACACCACAGTGCACTAGGTGTCCATAAGATGTTGTTGGGGAAGTACCTCAGCCCCCACCTGAGCCCCCACATCGTCGCTCATGGTCGTGCAAATCTGGTGTCACCACGGCAGCCGCTGCTCGGTTGGAGGCTGCGGATAACCCGCTCCCGGGACTGAGAGAGCCCATGGCAGCTCCCTGGCGACTTCCCCAGCGCCGTCTGCGCACCCGTGGCCGTGTGGCCCTGCCCCGGCCCTGCGCGCGGGCGTTGCTCGCTGCACGTGATACCTGAGCAGCGCGAGGTCCAGCGAAGGTAGGCATCGGACCAAACCCCAAAGAAAGGTAGCCGAGCTGGGCCAGTGGGTCCCAGGCCTTGCTGGAACGGTACCGGGACGCTGCCAGGTCGTTCGCACACCAGCCCCTGCCCGTTTCCTCACTGTCACCGTGGGAACTGACAGCAGCGTCACTGTGCCAGTGAAAGGTGGTATCGTCCTTGAAATGACCCCTGGCTCTGGACACAGCCTGACCTACATCCGTCCGCGTGCCCCTCTCTCCCAGGCCCGCAGCGCCAGGCAGGGCGACTCGGGTGGTTTTGGGGTCCCTTTGGCCTGCAGGCGCGGCCGGGGCTTGGGGCAGGCGGTGGGCGAAGTTGTCCGCTGCCCGGGCCACGGGTCTCGGCCTCCTGGAAAAGGCTCTGAGAATCGCGTGCCCCGGTGCCGCTGGGATGCTGCGTTTCATCAGGAGCCGGCCGAGAGCTGCAAGGGCAGCTATTGATTATGTGGCTATTATGAGCCTCTCACTAAAGAGCCTCTAAGGCAGGATGCTAAAAACGTCCCATGCACGTGGCACTCCGTCTTCCCAAGAGTCCGAGGACGAACTGAGACTTAGGGAGGGAAAGAACCTGCCCCGGCTCACGGACAGGGTGCTGCACCCCACAACCCTGCGGCTCCTTAAGTCAGCGCTGCCCAGCAGAAGTATGTACAAAAGTCAGATGTTTTGTTTTACATTTTCCAGCAGCCACATTAAAAAAAAAAAGTAAGAAAGGAACAAGTGAAATTAGGTTTGGTAATATATTTTGTCTAAGTCAATATATCAAAAATATTATCAATATATAACCGATATAAAAAATATGGAGGTATTTTACAGTCGGTCTTTCAAAGTCTTCAAACTCTGGTCAGTGTCTGACATCTCCATTTGTCCCAGGCACTTTTCAAGGGCTCAACAGCCTCAGCTCCCACAGTGCAGCCTCAGGTAAAGGAGTCAGATCAAAGTGAGAACTTCCTGTTGGTTAGAGAGAAACGTTTTTCTGGAAACTTCTTGCACATTCCCGAGTCCCTGGCCTCGCCCCTCCAAGCAAACATACACATAAAAACAGCTTAAGGGATTAAAAAGAAAGAAAAAAACAGAACAAAACAAAACACCTTTGTAGTGGAACTTTCTTCCCCTACAAATAAAGATGACATGGTTAGGGAGTGAGTCAGACACCTAATAGTTCCCTCGGTTTAGGGTAATCAACTTGGTTTCATATTTTGCTTCATTATCAGATGGAAAGTGTTACAGTGCGGAGTGCGAGAAATGACTACTTAAAGACCAAATTGAGCCGAATTATGAGTCTTTATTAGCTTGCTAGCTACCACCCCTGTCCTGTCAGAGTACGGTACAGAGAATGGTACTGCCCAATGAGACAAGGCGGTTTTTATACAGTTGCACTCAGGGGGTCTACGTGACTCTAATCATACAGCAAGGCACATAATTTTGCAATAAATTCCATCACCCGGGTCTGGGACCAGCCTCAGACCACCTGTTATGATCACAATCTTTACACACGCGGGTTTACAGAAGCAGATAGCATCAGTTAGGAAACCTTTAGTTATAGATTCTATATAGACTGGAGCTGGGGCTGTAAAACTTTAACGACATTTCGCTGGGGCCTTAAACATTCGTTAACTACTTTGTTTTCCGTCCTGTACTATTTGGCTCATAGGTCAGAAGAAGAAAGGGGGTCATCTGTAGTCATGGCTGCTCCGTCTCACTTCAAAAATGGCTTCACTACGGTCAAGTCAGGCTACCTTATCACAAAAGTAAGTACTTTGCAGAAATAGTTTAGCTTAATTTCATCCTAACACAAAACATTTTTTCTTTTTGCAGCATACCACAGTGAGCTGGGTCATTTCCTGATTTTTTAAATATTTGTTGTGATCTCCTCCTTTTATGCTGATATAAAGAGGCTAGATTGAGGACACCTTAGCTCCAACACAAGAGCAAGAGTCAGCATTTTCACAGTTTGGTTTCAATAACTCTGCTTTCCCCAGAATTTTCTTAGCTGAATGACTGCTTTAGTCACACATTACTTTTACTTTGCTAGGGTGAACATTACAGTATTTAAAAAGGGCCACCATTAACCTTTTATATTGGCAACTAGCCTGACTTTCTAGAAAAGATGAATGGTATCTTTGACAAAATACAAAGTAATAGAATGTCACTGTAAAAAAAATTTCAAATACAAATGCATATTTGTACATATAGAATGCATATAGTGTATATGTATTATAAATAGAAAATCGTTTCTATTAGCCTCAATATCACTCATTAGATATAATCACCATTAAAAGTTTTATGTCTATTTCTAAATATCTATAAATTTCAAAGAATTATGCAATTATTAAAATATGTATTAAATATGAAATTTATATGCATATGCATTAAATATATATAACATAAATATCTATATGTATTTGAATTTGTATTTGTATTTGAATGTATACATTTTGTCAATGGAAAAGAAGCCAAATTCTACAAAATAATTTTAAAGAGATTTACTCTGAGCCAACTATGAGGACCATGACCCGGAGCCATGCCCAAGAAGCCTTGAGCAAGTGGGCTCGCTGTGGCTGGGTTACATGAAGCTTTGTCTAAAGGCTTGGGATGTTTTAAGATAAGGAGGTCTGTTAATCAGAGACAAGCCACAGGCCATATATTTGTTGTATAAATTGAGGACCTGCAGGTTTGTCTTGCACAGCTTTAAACCTGTTAATAAGTTACAAAGGACATCTCCAAGAGGGGAGGGGGCATGATGAGGCATGTCTGGCCTCCCTCCTCCTGGCAGGCGATTTAGTTTTAGGGCATCCCCTTGGCCAAGAGGGGGTCCATTCAGTCAGCCAGTGGTGGGGGGAGCCTTAAGATTTTATTTTAGTTCACAATATGAATTTATATGCATATACATTAAATATATTACATAAATATCTATAAAGATAATTATATAAGTTTTATGTAATTATATACATAGTATATATTTATATACATTAAAGATATTAATTTTGTTAGGTTTGTTCCAGGTGGGGACCCCGGAAAGTATGTACAGGCTTGTAAAACAATAGCCACAGGAGTGTGGCGAATCCCCAGATGTTGTAAATCTAACAGACAGCTGCAGCCAGCATTCCTTCCCCTCCCTCCCTGATAGAGATGAAGTCTGTCCCTCCCTAGTTCTCCTGATAAGGCGGAGACCAGAGCTGAAGGATGGGTATGACCGGGGAAGGGGCCTAGGAGCTGGTTGTTTGAAAAAGAATTTATTACTAGTGGCTGTTCTGGCCACTTACTTACTCCCCCCTCCCCAGAGAAACCCTCTATAAAACCCAAGGCTCTCCCCTTTTGTCTGGTGGATGCTTTTCCGGCCTCCACCCATCTGCACCCAGATGCTCAAAATAAACAGCATTTTGCTACACATGAGGCTTCCTGTGTCTGTCTCTCGGCTCCAGACCCAACATACTTATACTGTGATATGCCCTTCTTTTTTCTGCAAACTATATAACAAAGATATGCATAGAGAGAAACAGAGAGACACACACACATACATTGTCATTTAATAGCCGTATAGTTTTCATTCAATTAACAGATCTATTTATTAATGGGAATTTAAGGGGATTTTTAAATTTTTTTCTTTTATGTTTATTTGGCTATTACAATGGCTGCAAAAAACACCCTTGCTTAGTCATCTTTCCCTTTTGAGTATTTCTGCGAGGTAAATTCACAAAAATGGAATTGATGGATCAAGGAATATGAATATTTAAAATTTTAATGGATGTTATAAAATTGCTTGCCAGAAAGATTTTACTAATTTGCTCTCCTGCTTCCAACATGTGTTTCTCCCTATACATCTTGAATAACAGCATGCTAAATGCTTTTTTAAATTTATTGACAATGCGCTAACCCAAACCAGATATTTCATTGTTTTCATTTACATTTTTGGTTTATTCTTGAGATGAAGTAGTTTTGCCTGTTTATTATTAAATCAAATATCTCTCTGTAACTTAACTATTTATCTTCTTTGCCCATTTTTTCCTGATTGTTAATCTTATTGATTTGGTAGACTTAAGTTTTGTATTATGGATCTTAATCTTTGAAATAAATATTATAAACTTTTCCCTAGTTTATTGTTTGCTTTTTAATAATTTATTTTGAACACTATATAAACATTATTTATATTTTGGTCAGACACATTGAAAATATACATTATTAAAGAATTATTTTTATTTAATTTTTTTTTTTTTTTGTGAGATAGAGTTTCATTCTGTCACCCAGGCTAGAGTACCGTGGCATCTGCCTAGCTCACAGCAACCTCAGACTCCTGGGTTCAAGCGAGCCTCCTGCCTCAGCCTCTCAAGTATTAATAGCTGGGACTACAGGTGCATGCCACCACGCCTGGCTAATTTTTTCTGTTTTTAGTGGCGATGGGGCCTCATTCTTGCTCAGGGCTCAGGCTGGTCTCGAATTCCTGAGCTCAAGAGATCCTCCTGCCTCTGCCTCCCAGAGTGCTAGGATTACAGGCGTGAGCCACAGTGCCTGGCCTAGAGATTTATTATTAATACTTTTTCACAAATGAATTTTTAAAATACTGATAACATTTTATTACTAAATCAATTTGTTCTGAATTCTAAATGATTTGGGGGACATGAGCACATAATTATTTGTCCCTTATGGCAAGGGTGTTAAAGATTCATGAATTAGTATAAATAAGGTTGAATAGCAATAGAAATTTGAGGATTTCCGTCACAATGGATTCTACCAATGAACACTTAGCTTCCTTGATGAAGCTCCACTAACAATTTCACAGTTTCTGGCCTCAGGAAGGATGGGAGAGGCAAGTACGTGGTTTTCCCTCTTAGAGTAAAACATGCTTTGAAGAGCTTCTCGGAAACACTGTGAACATTTCTTTACAATTTACCACATGATTCAAGGAAACACGTTTGCACTATATTTTTCTTCTGAACATTTTTGAAGTGCATCTCATAATTTTTTAATCAGAAGTATTTTTATGAATTTATATCACATGCATTTAAATTAAATACATGTAATATCTATTCACAGCTTACAGAATATACATAAACACATATATCCATCAACTGGCTTAAGAAATAGAAACAGATCAAAGGCTTTGCAGTCCTCTTTGTGTCTCTCACTGGTGGCATTACCTTGTCTGCCCCTCAAGAGCACCTGTTTGAGGCTGGGCGTGGTGGCTCATGCCTCTAATCCCAGCAATTTGGGAGGCCAAGGTAGGAAGATCACTTGAGCCCAGGAGTTCAAGACCAGCCTGAGCAACATAGTGACACCTTGTCTCTACAAAAAATACAAAACCAAGCAGGCACATGCCTGTAATCCCAATTGCTCAGAAGAATGAGACAGCAGGATCACTAGAGCCCAGGAGTTTGAGATTGCAGTGAGGTATAATCATGCCATTGTAGTCCAGCTGGGCAACAGAGACCCTGTGTCAAAAAAAAAAAAAATAGTATAAAACAAGGGGCGGGTACCTATTTGAATTTTATATTTATTTCCTCACTATTTACATATCATTGAAATTCATATATATATATATATATGATCACTAAGCAATATGTTATTTAATTTAAATGATTTTGAACCTGACACAGTAGCATCATATTGAACACAGCATATTCTGTGATTTGCTTTTCTTATTCAACACTATGGCTTTGAGATTCATCCACATCACTGCACACAGCTGCGGTTCATTCATTTTTACAGTTGTTTCGTGATTTCATTAAGATAAATATTAATAATACTTTTTCACCTCTCAGGGTACATAGGTGCCCAAGAAGCTGTACAATATTTGTATACTCAAGAATGGAATCCTTAGGGAATGAAGATGTGTATCTGCAACATCACCAGATAATGACAGATAGTTTCTGAAAGAGGTTGCACCCACCCACGGTGACTAAGAGAGTCGGGTGCTTTAGATTCTCGCCAATACCTGGTAATGCCTGAGCCTTGAACACTTTTCAGTTGTGTGGTTGCAAAATGTCAGCCCATGATAGTTTCTTGATTTTCTTAATTATTAGTAATAGTTAGCAGCTTGTGAGAGTTGTGAGGTGTGAGAGTCATTTAATGTAATATGTATATATATACATAATAGCATTTGCTTTATAATACAACATATCAAACCAATTCAAATAGAATTTTACTTTCACAACTCTCACACCACCATGTCCTTGTCCTGAGTTTTGTTAAAAAGAAACATGGAGTTTTTGCTCCATCATGTTAACACAGCGTGGTCACAGGAAGGTGTGTTCATGCACACATATGCACAAATTATTTTAGTAATTTGTTTCTTGTTTCACAGTCACATTATCAACGATTGTTTAGAAATGACCATAAAATTTACCGATTTCATTGCTTGTCATTGTGTCCTACATACTCATGTTTCCCTTTCCTGAGTCCTTAATTCTAATTTGTATTCGCTTTATTGAAATCATTCCTGAGCAATTGAAAAGTGCTTGGATGATATGCTTTCTTCCTTCCTGGTTCTTCCTTTCACTTGAACACTTACAGGCTATGGCAGGGTTATTTATTGGTCTAATTTTAATATTTGTCCCAGGGAATTGGAAGGCCCAAGGAGAGGGAAAAAGACAGGGCAGTGGCTGGTTGGTGGAGGAGTCAGAACACAGGGAACACTTATCAATTAAGTTTGCGGTCTTATGTGGGCCTGGTTGATGGTGCCCCAAAACAATTACAACGGTAACATCAAAGAGGACTGATCACAGATCATCAAAACAGATATAGTAATAAAGAAAAAGCCTGGAACATTGTGAGAACTACCAGATGTGACACAGAGACACGAAGCAAGCACAGGCAGTCGGACACATGATGCCGACAGCCTTGCGCGATGCTCGCACACACCTGCAGTTTGTGAAAAGTATAGCACCAGCGGGGCGCGGTGTGATGGGAGGCAGCCCGTGTGGAAAGCTGCCTCAGGAACGTTCACCAGTGCCCATGGAATTCCAGTTTACCAACTAGAGTACAGTGATCATATCAAGTGCCTTTTCCTTTAGCCTTATAGATTCCAGTCAAACACTATTTTCTGATGTAACGTAGGTCACCTCCATGTCCCCACCCCCAGCACTCTTCCCTGCGGTTACCTGGAGTCCAGTTAGGTACATTCGTCACAGTCCCCATTCCATCCTGGGAACCCCCAACATTCTGGTTCACTTTTTAAAAATTTACATATGTGAAAGTCCCTTCTTTGTGACAAACAATTCTGTGGGTTTTGCAATGTGCAGTGTCGTGTCTGTCACCTGAGTGCCACGTAGACCAGTTCCCCCACCCTACAAATCCCCCTGGGCAGCCCCTTTGTAGCTGGCGACTTCCTCCCCTCCCGCCCCCAGTGATCGCTGACCTGCTTTCAGTCCTTACGGTTTCGCCCTCTCCAGAACATCATAAGAATGCATCACGGAACGTGTAGCCTTTGGGTCTGGCATCTTTCATTTAGCTGAATGTATTTCAGTTTCATCCATGTCGTTGTACAAATCAACAGCTCATTCATGTTTATCACGTGACAGAGTCCCACTGTTTTAGGACTCAGTTGATTTAGTGTATTTGTTCCCCTCTTGAGGGGGATCTTGGTTGCTTCAAGGTTTTTTGGTTTTTTTTTTGCGATTGTGAATAAGACTTATTATTCATACACTGATTTTTTTCTATGGACATAACTTTTCGATTTACTTTAATAAATATTTGTCTATATTTAATTTTATAAGAAACTTTTCAAACTGGCTGTACTATTTTGCATTCCCATCAGCAATGAATGAGAGTCCCTATTACTACACATTCTTTCCAGCATTTGGTATAGCCAAATGTTTTTTTAATTTTAGCTATTCAAATAGGTATTACTTTCTTCTTCTTTTTTTGGAGACAGAGTCTCCTTCTGTTGCCAGGGCTAGAGTGCTGTGGTATCATCGTAGCTCATCATCGCTTCAAACTCCTGGGCTCAAGCAATCCTCCTGCCTTTGCCTTCCAAGTAACTGGGACTATGGGCATGCACCACCTTTCCCGGCTAATTTTTCTATTTTTTTGTAGAGACAGAGTCTTGCTCTTGCTCAGGCTGGTCTCAAACTCCTGGGTTCAAGCGATCCTCCTACCTAAGCCTCCCAGAGTGCTGGGATTACAGGTGTGAGCCACTGGGCCCAACCTAAATTTTATTTTAATATTTAGTATTCTGGATAAATAGTCCTATGCAGTTACTCTGTAAGTAAACTCACTTTCATTCTTATTGTTTCCTAAGAATTTGCAGAATTTCCTTGCTATGCTAGAAAATGTGAAACTTCACTGAGGTATTTACATGTATCCTCGCCCTCACCCTCTGCATTGTCTTTCCAATATAAAAACTGAAATATTACGCCGGGCGCGGTGGCTCACGCCTGTAATCCTAGCACTCTGGGAGGCCGAGGTGGGCAGATCGTTCTGAGCTCAGGAGTTCAAGCCCAGCCTGAGCAAGAGCGAGACCCCATCTCTACCAAAAATAGAAAGAAAATTAATCGGACAGCTAAAAATATATATATATGGAAAAAATTAGCCGGGCATGGTGGCGCATGCCTGTAGTTCCAGCTACTCGGGAGGCAGAGACAGTAGGATTTGCTCGAGCCCAGGAGTTTGAGGTTGCTGTGAGCTAGGCTGACGCCACAGGCAAGAGAGTGAGACTCTGTCTCAAAAAAAAAAACAAAAAAAAAACAAAAAACAAATATTTCTTAAGATCTGAAAACTTTTGTTCCGATATGTTTGACATTTTGCTTTTCTTCCACCCACAGTAATCTGCTTGTGGGACCTCTATTATATGAAATTTGCACCACCTATAATTCTCTTTTTTACATATTTTAGTTTTTCTGACGGTTTGCATTCTTTGATTTTTGCTTTATGCTTTCCATAAAGGGAGTCCCTAAATCACTTTTTTTAAACAATCAATCTTTTATGGAATTTATTGGGTTTATGTTGAGATTTTTTGTGTAGTTGAAACTGTTTTGCTTTCTAATAACTCCTTTTACATATCACCCTTCACTTAATCTATGAAGGCAGCAATATGCTGTATACACTAATTAGAATTTAAAGCATTAATGTCATCTTTGGTTACTTGTTGGAGGCCACCGGCTATGAATGTCCAATGAGCCACCCACATCTTTTTGAGTTGCCCATTCTGGCCACATTGTTTATAATTTTGGTTTGTCCATTCAAATTCATGAATGGAGGTCAGTTTTATTAGAATTAGTGGCTAATATGGCTTTTCTTGTTTTTCCAGAATACTGCTGAATTTGTTCTTCTATAGCTCCTTTTGAACACGTCTTCCTGGAAAATGTGAGTGATCAGGTCTGAGCCAATGATGGAGTTTTGTATCAAGATGCAGACGGGTATATTGAGGCTTTCTCAGAGCCAGGTGGTAGGTTTGGGTGCCCTGAAAGATCAAAGCTGTAAATTCACCTGCTGTGAATTGTCTGTACCAAGTAAAGAACCCCAGAGGACAATGTCTTGGGCTATAGCTCCATGTGTGGTTCTAGAAACGATTACATTTATTCCTTACAGAGAATTTCTAACTGATTTGGTCTCAGCTTTTGGCGATGAAGTCTAAAAAGTGATTTTACCTTGTCAGATATTTTATAAGTAATTAGAAGTAGGGATAGAGGCCAAGAGTGTTCAGTCAGTTTCCTAGGGCTTCCGTAACAAATTGCCACAAACTAGGTGATAAAAGCAACAGAAATTTATTCTCTTACAGCGGTGGAAGGTACGAGCAGGGCTGATGCCTTTGGAGCCTGCGTGAGAATCCATTGCGTGTTCTCTCCTGGCTTCAGGCGGTTGCTTGCAGCCCTCGGCGTACCTCGGCTTGCGCCTGTGTCGCTGTATGCTGCCTCTGTGTTCACACGGGCTTTCCCCTGTGTGTCTGTGTCTCTGTGTCCAAATCTCACTCTTCTCGTAAGGATACCAGTTGTGCTGGATTAGGGTGCACTCTGATTTATTAATAGTGTGACCTCATCTTAAATTGATCTGCGAAGACCCTCCTTCCAAATAAGCTCATTTTCACAAGTTCTGCACGTCCATAACTTCGAGGGAGACTCTATTTAACCCACTACAAATCTTAAGGGGTTGATTCCAGTGCTGTGCTATGAGGAGACCCAATTTAAGAACTCCATCTTTGCAATTAGGACCGTTTAATCAAATTAAGCCTGGTCCGAAGGACCACATCGTTCACAAATTGAATTCTAATCTGCCCTCCTGCCAACCGTCCTGGACTCCCCATTCTTTCTCTTCTCCACTGTTCTTAGATGGGGAAGGAGGACTTGTGAGGGTCACCTTTTCTTTTGGTTAAGTGCTTAGCATGAGTACTATAAACTTATTTGAGGATCTGATGCACAATTTGCTTAATATAGTCCAAAAATCCCTAAAGTTTTTATTCCATCGTGGGTACTTTCCTCTGTTTTCCTGCGTTTATGATTTTTTTTTCTTCTTTTTGTATTTATTTGGTCATGTCAGTAAAACTTTTTATGCAACAGGCCAAGAGGTTACTAGGTTTAGTTTGCCATCTTTGCAGACATTAAAGACAGTCTCCTATTCATCTCTTACAGGGCTCTAATCCTGTGCGTATTTTTAAATGAATTTGTTCTTGTAGACATTAAGTATGATCATGTCAGCAAAGGGAAATTTTAGAGGTGAAAAACCCTTCTCGTATCTCCGAAATCATGCGGTGCTCCAAACTGATGAGATTAAGGCAGACACAGACAAGAGCAGGAGAAGTCGCGACCATACGTTCCTGCTGTTGCAGGGACACAGCTGTGCAAGGGCCACTTCACAGGTCATTTCGTCCTCGCAGCAACACCACGAGCCCAGAATTTCTCTTGTTTTATAAATAAGGAAGGGTAATTCCAGGGTTATGTAACTTTCTCAAGGTTACATAGCTATTATACTAAGTAATAAAACCAAGATTTAAATCCAGGTCTTTCTCAATCAAAAGGTGTTTTTTCCTATACACCTTCTCATTATTCCTTGAGGGGGTAATGTCAGTTTTTCTGGAACCAGAATTTTCACTATTCCTTACATACGTTTGAGAAAAATCTCTCATCTTGTCATATAACGTTCATCATATATATAAGTGTATGTAAATACATGTGTGGTATTTCCGGACTTACCAATTATCTTTGTAGAACTCGTGGCCAGTCCTGACTTTGTAACCAGAAACCCTCTGGATTCAGCTGTTCTACGAGACTCATGACAAGCAGGGTATACTCACTCAGAGGCAATGACCATGTAACGTGGAATGAGGAACCCAAGAATTTCCATGTCTGAGCTTCTTAGGCTAAAAATTCTCCATTAGGTTCTTTGAAATTACAACTCAGATTCTTCTTTAAACAAACATTTGGTGGTTGGTTAATACGTGCCAGGCATGTACTGTCCTGGCTCTGGAACCCTTAGGCAAATACATGTATCATAACAGAAAGGAGTCGACCTGTTCTTCAGGAAGGCTGAGACAGCTCTGTTGCCAAGCTCAATGGCGGTGATTACTTTCCCAGTTCAATTGACCCACTTCCACAAGGCTAAGAGAGAAAAGAATGGTGAGAAAGGGGCAAAGAGAAGCAGAAGAGAAAACGATATACCTTGTTCACATGAGCTCGAAGCTGGTGACTCTCAATCAAATGAGGAAGTTTGTTGGCAATTTCCATCCAAGGACTATAATGATCTGGAAGTTCTTTCTGCATTTAAAATAGAAACATGTACATATTTCAGGCCTCTCTGGGAGGTGGTTTCAGAAAGTAGCTGCTTTCAGATTTCAGTCTTCAGGAGAACTCAAGTCAATTCAGTTCAATGACATTTGAGAATTCACTGTATGCTGGGTCCTGTGCTAGATGCTGCAGAATTACAGGTGTCGAAAACACAGCTTTTGTCTTTAGGGAGTGTGTTGGGGTGAAGAGAAGGCTTCCCCTCCCCCTTCAGAAGGTTTGCTGAAAAATCAACTCACAGTAAGGCAGATTAGTAAGAAAAAAGGCATACAAAGTTTATTGTTACCATGCAGACAGGGAGAATCACAAAGTAATTACGGTATCCCAGTGAGACCCGAATACTTACCTAACCTCCTTTCAGAGGGGAGGGAGGAGATGGGGAATATGGATAATTCTATTGAGGGGCGATAAGTGATTACTCCTGAGAGTGAGAATGAATGGATACTTGGGAGAATACACGGATGGGGGAGAAGAGATTGATTTGTAAATGACTTTCTTTAGAAGTTCAGTGAACCTGAGAGACAGGCATTATTTTGTAAAAGGTCAGGCCATTCTGGTTACCTTCTTGGTCTTCTTTCCTGCAATAAGTAGGGAGAAAATGGGGAAGGGAAGAGAAGACAACTGTTCTTGATGGGTCCCTCTGGTCTTTATGGAGACGAGGGAAAGAAAGTCCCTTCCGAGGCCTGTTGCTCTCCAATGGCTATAAAGTAAAGTAAAATCCTGAGCCTCCTTGCTGACTCAACTGACCCCCTCCTGGCCAAGGGCACCCCAGAAAAACATTAAAACTGAGTTTCTGGCCATGAGGTGAAGGGAGGTCAGACACATCTTGTTGTACCCACTCCCTTCTGTATTAATAGTTTACATACAACAATTGACCAGCATTAATGTTAAAACAGAGATCAAAACAGATTCCTTGAAACAATAAGATATACATTCCATGTACTGATTTATGATTTTACCTGCAATTCCTGTCTCCCTAAAATGTATAAAACCAAACTATAATCCAGCAGCCTCCAGACCACTTAGTCAAGACTTCTTGGGTGTGGCTCCCAGGGCCATGGGCACACATACTCGATTCGAAATAGATGTCTTTAAATCATCTTACAGACTTGAGGGTTTTTCCATTAACAAGACTTTTAATTAAAAATACTCTATGCATACATACCTGTGCTAGAAATCAAAATAAAAAAATAAAAAATAAAAATACTGTTTATATCAAGGAGTCATATTTTGGGGTGAAATTTCCTGCACTCCTTCAAGCACGTGGTCTAGTGAGGGAGAAAGAAATGCAGTCAGATGTACGTCTGACTACCAACGCAGTACGATGTTTCATTACCGACGTGTATGTAAGTTTAAGAACGTGCAAAGAAGAGGAAGTGGTTAATTCTGTCAGCCGTTAGGGGGAATTAAAGGGAAATATTCATAGAAATATGACAATTGAGCCTAGTTTTGGAGTCCAAATGTGACTTTTTTGAGTGGGAATTTGAGGAAGGGAAGGTAGCCCATGCAGGGGGGACAGTGGGTGAACAGACGTGTGCTTCTCAGGACTCCACATGACTCGGTGACGTCAGAATATAAAGCTCAAGGGAAGGGATGATGGAAGATCAGGCGTAGAAACTTAGATCAAATGTGCTTTGTAAAATATAAGAATTTTCCCTTTATGGAAGTTGGTGACATGGTTTGATTTGAATTTTAGGAAGATAATTTTTTTTGCTGGATTTTAAGATATAAAGTCAGATTAGAAAGCTTTTGAAATACTTACTGTTCAAGGTCTCAATTTAGGCAATGACAGTGAATTTGTAAATGAAAAGGCTTGTATTCAAGATACACTTGAGAAATAAAATTGAAATAATGTGATGATTAAATTTGGGGGTGGGGGTTTAAGGCAAGACAATCCCTAACCCCAGTAGCACTGTTCGTGTGCCCACTCTGGGCCCATGGTTCAGCCAAGTGGGACACAGTCTGGGTTTTAGTGACCCCCAAATCTAACCCAGGGAATGGCAAACTCATCTATTTTTGTGAATTTTTACTGGAACCAGCCACTCTTATTAGTTTACACATTGCCCATGATTGATCTTGCATTATAGGAGTAGAGTTAGGTAGTTGCAACAGAAACCATATGGTATCCTGTGGTATTCAAAGCTTAAAGTGCTTACTGTTTGACCCTTCAGAAACAGCTTGCCAATCCTTGATCTGTCCCCGTGATCTGGGCCTGCTTTTTCAGTGGACAACCTGCGCAACTAAATGTTGTGTCTCTGGGTTAAGAAGAGGAAGTAAGGATGATTTCCACATTTATGAATTAGGTGATCAAATGAGTGGATGGGAACACAAGTTGCAGCAGAAATGCAAGTGGAAATCAGAGAGTCGTCATAAAGATAGTGAATTTATTTTTAAATATATTGAGCTAAAAAGGTCTGTGGAATCTAACGATACAGCTGTGTGCTGCAAAGTTGGACATACGGCTTAAGGTTCAGGAGAAAAGTCATATTAGAAATATACAATTGGAAAGCAAAACTGTAGTAAAATCCCTAGCTTGTGGCTAAAACCACAAGGGTGTTATTTGAAAGAATATGCAAAGTGAAGTGAGGAGAAAGCCTAGATTAGCACAAAGGGGAATATGCACGTGGCAAGTAGAACTGAATCCAGCAATGCAGATCAGAAAGACAGCTACAGAAGTTCAGTCAGCCAGAACAGGATGACCCTGTGGAAGTCAAGACGTCAGAGGATTTCACAGAACTAGGGAATCATCAGCAGTTCAATCGCATCATTAGAAAGTTACAGTAAGATTGCCCCCTTTAAAAGACAAAACAAAGCTATGAAGTCACTAATATATATTAGTTTATAAATTATGCATGGCATAGTATAGTTTAGGTCAAGGTCCTGTAAGTAGGGTTCAAATTTTAATGTGTTCCTGAAGTGAAAAAACCTAGAAAATGTAGTTTACTTCTTTAGGAGAGCAGCCATAAGGCATTAACACAGGGGGAAGCTGCATTTGAGAGTGATCTCCTTTGAAAATGAGAAACTCGAGCAATTTGCAGTCTGCTGTTGCAAGAGGGAGAGACAGAAGCAAAGGTGAGGGGGGGCGTGGGCAAGGTAATTCCAGGCAGGAGGTCACGGAGGAAGGGAGCGAGGAGACTGGAAGCCCAGATGGAGTGGCTGGCTTTGCAGGGGAGACCATCTGGACTGGGGAAGCGTTCACTTCCTGCATCCAGTTTCTCAGCAAATGGGAGCGAGGATCAGGTTGCAGGACCTGAGGCATAAAAGCAGTTGTAGAGGGGAACGTAACAGGGCGCTGGACCTAAACAGATGCAAATAATACAGAGGGTACACTAAGAACCCTGGGAAGTTTGAAAACTGTAAATTTGGACAGGTGTTGTAAGGGAAAATAAAATCTCAGGTCCCCTCCCCACCAACTCCTTGTGCAAAAGGGGAGCTCAGGCCTGGAGGCTGAGTCATGCAACACCCGCTTCCCAACAATGAGCAGCTGTTACTAACACCGTGCGTCAGCCAGCTCCCCGAGGAACGTGCGAGACCTCAGGCCTCTGCAAGGGCTGCCCCCACAGATCATTCATGAGGAAGTTCCCTGCTGGCCTCCCCGAAACGAGGACATGCAGACTATAAATTGGGGTCTGCAGGCTAAGTCTGGCTCCTAACGCTACCGTGTGTTCAATTCCACACTAAGAAGGTTGATGACAGGTTTATCTTCCCAGGCGCAGAGCAGAGACAAGAGAAGATCTGTCATTCCTCCCCCACCAGAGACATCTGCGTAATTCATTCTTCCTTTAATCCCTTCTTCTCTCTAAACATCCACCTTATCTTACGTGAAATGTACACTTCCTGGGCCTCCAGAGAATGTAGCCATTTGCCTGACCGCCCACCCCTCTCCTCTATTTGTTCCTGTGATCAGCGTAGATCCCCAAGCCACACACAAGTCCCTCGGTGGAGGTCCTGTCTCCTGAAGAACCTAGAACAGACCCCATGAATTCTTAGCCTGGGTGCACCCAACCCTCTACCCACAGGCTCGGGCTTTATTCGATCTTCCCCTTTCTGTATTTGATGCCGCATCAGTTCGGGACAAATCAGGCCCCCTGTACTGGCTTTCACAACAAATCAAAGCGCACCCAATATAATTTTCGTATTTTTACTGTAGGTTTGGGTGCTCACAGGGAGGAGACTGTGCCCCGCTGCCTTCCTCATGCATCCCTCACGCGGCCTCAGCTGCCGGGAGACAGCGTCTACCGCTCTCCCTCTGCTCTGGCCCCGGGAGAAACAGGTTTATAAGCATGATGGTGTCATTTTCTCCAGCAAAACCCAGCTGCAGGTGCAGAAGAAGAAACCTGATACATAAATTGGCACAAGTTTGCAGATTTGTAGCCTGGCGGCAGAGTGAGACTATTAGTAGGAAGAGAGGCAGAGAGATCTGTGGTGAGCTGAGCTGACTGTGAGTTGGGCAATCTGTTTGATGAACAAAAATCGAATGCAGTTACAGAAACGATGGGGTAGAAAATTCGCAACTAATTCTGTAACATAAAATCAAGGATGCACAGTCACAGCAGTATTCAGAAGACCCCTGTAAAACGGGTTTTAAGAAAAGAAGCTGTAGCTAAATTATTACCTCTGCTTTTTCCTTCTTTGATGCCTGGATAAGGAATCACATTCTGAGCATTGAATTAAAGCCTCTGGATCTACGCTTCTCGGCTTGCATGGAAATCCTTCAGCTCTTCCTTTCGCATCAAGCCAGGCTGCACTGTATTCTTTAATACCTGCTTTTTCTTTTCCTTTAGATTTCTAGAAGAATGCTTTCTTTCCTCCTTTCGTAAGCCCTCTTCCTTTTCAAAGATGGTCTAACATTTGAACTTGTATATCACCCACAATTACAAGAAAACCAGGAGCTTTGAGATCATCTGGGCTAGCAGCCCCCAGCCTAGCAGCCTCAGCAGCACTTGAGAACTTTTTAAAAATTTGGGGCCCCAAAATTTTTAGAAATTTTAGATTTCTGGGCCCCACCCAGCCCTACAGAATCAGCCTCTCTGGGGTGGGGTCAGCAGTATGTGCTTTAACAAGCCTTCCAAGTAACGTGATGCATCCTGAAGTTGAAAACCAAAGACACGGAGACCGCACCTTGCAAGCAACCAAGAAGGGGAGAAAAGATTTTACAGATATTCTATAATCCATTTAAAATGTACTCTGGGGCTAGGTGCCCGTGACTCGAGCCTGTAATCCCAGCATTTTGGGAAGCTAAGGTCGGGGGATCACTTGAGGCTAGGAGTTCCAGACCAGCCTGGGCAACACAGCAAGATCCCATCTCTACAAAACTAATTTTTTAAAAATTAGCTGGGTATGGCTGTGTGAGGCCAAGACACCTGGGAAAATAAGCTTGGAATCAACATTATCAGTGTGAAATTGAACAGAATTCAGTTTTAGGGACTAGACTTAGACTGCACACCTAAAGCTATGATTGACATGTCCTTGTTTATAGAGGTCAACAAAGAATTTCCTTATGAATGGTCTGTGGGGGCGGTGCCCCGCAGATGCCTGAGGACTTTGACCTTTCCTTGGGGAGCTGGCTAATGGACAATGTTAGTAAAAGCCGCTCACTGGGAGGGGGTGTTGCATGACTTAGCCTCCAGGCCTGACCTTCCCTTTTGCACAAGGCGTGGTCCTGAGATTTTCATTTTCCTTTACATAGGACAGTCAAAAGTCACAAAGTTTATGAAGTAGAAAATAAAAGTATCCTAATTCTCATCTTTGTATCCAGGAGTGATGACTCTTGAATGCTCTTATGTGGTTTTCCAGACATTTGATATGCATATTTTCCACATGCATTGTTACTAACTTGCTAACATTCTACTCTTTAAATTTACATTTCCATGGTTATTAATGAGTTTGAGAAGCCTTTTCTTTTCTTTTTTTTTATGTAAACATTTTCATGAATAGTTTCCATGGTGGCTGGGCTTGGTGGCTCACACCTGTAACCCCAGCACTTTGGGAGGCCAAGGCAGAAGGATGTTTGAGGCCAGGAGTTTAAGTCCAGCCTGGGCAACATAGTGAGACCCCATCTCTACAAAAAATAATATTAAGTATTAAAAAAAATATGGTAGTCATGCTGTAAAAAAGCTTCCGTTTCAGTACTTTCCATCGTTTTTGTAATGACATTAAAGGACACTTGGTTATAAGTAAAAGCAAGACTGTCTCCTGCAAGTAGAAGGTAAGTTAGATCATGCACACAGTAAAGAAAGCAGCATCGAAGCATCTGGAAGTGTAATGGGTATCATCCCAGAAGAACACATTAACTATTAATATGTTTTGAAATTTTTTATACTAAGGGCCTTAGCACAATGGTTTTGCTAGCATACTTCATTATCCCGAGAGACAAAATTAAAAGGAATGCCTTTACTTATCGGGCAAGTGATTGGTACATAATTTAGTGCAATTGTAACAAACCTCAGTAAGACAGCATTATGCAAGGTAGCTTTACAATTTTGCAAGCCAACAGGGCCTGGTAGGTCATGAGAATTAGTGAAATGGCCTGAGTGTGAGACAAGAGGTGGATGGATGTGCACCGTGGCTGAACCTCAAGTCCACCTCTGTCTGCAGCATCTGGATGGGTCAATTAGGCCAGAGCAACAGAGAAGCCAGTGGCTGAGTTTGACAACAAAATTTCCTTGCTTTCTCACACTGCCTGTCAAGGGACAGGTGGTGGCTCTGTTCTTTGTCAGCGGAGCAGCCGCTATCTGGAGCATTATCGGTTACTATGGCACAGGAAAAACAAAGAACGTAGTAGCTTCTTTTGATTAGTCCAAGCAGCATAGTTTTTCTTGATTTGAGAGATCTTAGGAGGTGTGGCAGTCATTCAACTGCTCTCAAATATTCTATAGCTTTCCCTGTTTGTGCACCAGGTGTGGTTGCAAGTACCTGCCCACTGCAGTTAGATACAACCATGTGATTTACTTGGCCAATAAAATGTGAGCAGATGAAAATCTTTTCTTATGCTTTGGTCATTGGGTTTTTCTGTGTGTGTTTGAAATACCCATTCCTAACACAGTAGTCAGATGAACCAGTATTTCATTTATGCTTCTGGGTTTTAAATCATGCTTAGAAGGTTCTTCCCATCCTAACATCATTTCTTTTAAAGTATTTCTGGTTTTACTGTTAATGCTTAAATCTGTAATCCATCTACATTTGAATTGCACGTGCTATGAGTTAGGACATATTAATATTTCTCATTATTTCCATTTTAAACTAGAAAAGGTTTAAGTCCAGAGAAGTTAGATGACTTTCCTGAGGTTACACATCTGGTTCGTGACCAGATTAAACCTCTTTTGACTCAAAGTTCAGCGTGTTCCAGACCTCCCAGAGTAAGCACACAGAGAACGGTGGGCTGAGAGGATGGGCGTGGGGGCAAGAGAATAAAGAATGGAAACAGCTTTAAATGTTTTTCTTTCCCTCATTCCCCAAAATCAGAAGACCCAGAAAGAAGTGAGACGGAAAGAAATAATAAAATCTTTGGCATTCCTTTCTATAAAAACAAATTGCCTGGTTTTTAAATTTTCTTTTTCTTTCTTCTTCTTCTTTTTTTTTGTATATTGTAGGGGTGAGGGAAACTTGCCCTTTTCTGTGAAAGTTTGCTGAAAAATCAACTCACAATTAAGGCAGATTAATAATAGAAAGGTTTATTTACCATGTGCCTAGGGAGAATCACAGAGTGATTACTCTATACCCCAGTGAAGTTCAGACAATTTTATACAAGCCTTTTAGAGGGGAGGGAGGGAAATGAGGAATACAGGTAATTCTGTTTAGGGATGGTAATCCGTTGCTAGGGAGGGTGAATGGCGGGGGGGACAGGTTGTCCTGTAACTTAGCCCGAGGGACAGGTATTATGTTTTAAATGATCTGGATCAGGACCACCTGCATTCGCAAGTGTATTGAGATAGCAAGGGGAGGAAGGAAAGTCAGTTGCCCCCTCTGATCTTTTGCTGGGTCAGTCCGACTTGTGCAGGTAGAGGGCGAGCCCCCTGCAGTGCTTGGCTGATCTCAGGGGCCTGCAATTCAAAATACTCTTTATACCAACGAGTCATATTTTGTGGGGAAATTCTCTGAACTCCCTAGAAGTTTCACACACTGAAATCTGAGCCACACATTTAGCCCCTGGCCATGCCATGGCGGCTACCACCTTGGGACTCTGCCAAGAGTCCCCATCAGCCAGAAGGCCGTCATCAGATGCGGCCCCTCAACCTTGGACTTCTCAGCCTTTATAACTGTAAGAAATAAATTCCTTCTCCTTATAAATTAAAAAGAAAAAAGCTGAGTCGGTAGCTGGAGAGCGAGATCAGGTTAGTAGCGTAGTAACCAGAGATTTGAACATGAAGACAAGAACGTAGATTGGAACGAGAATAAACTAGTAGAAAAGAACAGATCTAAGCACGTTCCCCCACACCCCGTTCTCCATGCACAGGGCTTCATGGGTCTGATGGGGAGTATTTATCTTGTCTTTTGAGATGTGTAGACCACAGCGTCCACCCGCCCTGAGTGGCAGGCGTCTTCGCCGAGGATCACGCAAGCTCTTCCTTCTTGGGCTGTCAGGGCACCCGGGACACACCAGTTTTCGAATACAGCAGAGGCCAGGCTGCGACGTCTAACTGAAGTGCTCCCGGTGTTGGGGGGTGATGGCGGGGGTGGGCAGGGGAAAGAGCGCAGGCAGCGGTGTGCGCGCAGCTCGCTCCTGAACTCTTTCTTGCATGAAGCCAAGGACCCATGGGGACTCAAAGTGACTCCCAGCATTGGGAGCCACTTTCCTGTGTCACAGTGACAAGTGTCCTTTTAAAAGAAGACACAGACAGGAGGGGAAAAGACACAGGCACAGAGAGGCCACCTGAAGGTAGGGACAGAGAGTAGAGTGATGTTGCCACAAAGCCAAGAAACACCTGCACCCCCGGGAGGCGGAAAAGGCGAATAAGGAATCTTCCCAGAGCCTTGGGAGGGAACGTGGGGCGGCAGAGCCCTGACTCTTTGCCCTCCTTTCTTCCGCCCCCACGGTACGTTGAAAATTCCTCCTTTCGTTCATTTTTGTGTTGAACGCATCGATTGCCACGTGAGTCTTATTTGACTCGGGCTGGTTTTGACCCAGGGGCCTTGTGAAGCAAAACCCTGCAGTTGGTTCATGAAAATCTTACCTGTTGATGTTCTTTTTGTTACAATTAATATTGACGATTTCATTCTAAAAACATGGATTGCATTGCATATAACTGATGCACAGAAACCAATAAAAAATAACAAATTAGAAAGGATTGTTTTGTTTTAATAAAACACCATGACCCCAGGGAAAAAAACTTTTTTTTCCAGTGTGGCCGTCAGTGTGTTAACCTACTCCCAGTCCCTTCCGGGTGCTTCTCCTACCGTGGCACCTTCCTCTCCGCAGCCACCCCTGCTCTCTCAGCTGTGCCATCGTGGCCGTCTCCCTGCCCCGCCTCAGTCTGGTTTCCAAGCACTGAGGCCAGGCAGGCTGCAGATCCTGAACAAACCATTCTGGATGGAGCTCTGGCGTCAGCATTTTGTAAAACTCCCCAAGTAGCGTAGCCCACGAACCTCCAAACAACCACGCACTTAACATTCTGCAAGGAAACTTCAGATCCCAGCACCACATCGCTTGCCAGACACGCAAACTCCAGGGCCTGACATCGGAGACCTCCTTTCCTGCCAAAGTAATTTCCTTGCGATCTTCATGTCTAAAGAAAAATGACCCCTTTCCCTCTCAAAACACATGCACACGCACACACATAAGACACACGATCTGGCAAAAGCTTTTTGTGGCGCATTTATGGATATGAGTCTGTGAAGCACAAACTTGCCGCACTGAAACACTGGAGCTTGGAAACTTTGAGCATTTATAAAAACAATGGGGTAGAATAATTGAAACCAAGTGAGATCCCTCCCTTGAAGGCAGAATGTTGTTGTTGTTGTTGTTGTTTTTTAATTTACTAGCTTGACCGTGTTTTCTTCAGCAAGACTTTCAAGCAAATTTTTATAGTAAGAAACCAAAAGAGCATCTCTTTTGAAAGAGATGCCCCAAGAACATCTTTGAGGGCTGCTGACATGAGAGAACAGCAGCCCACTAGACGCTGTCCTCACCCTGGAGGGAAGCAGGGCCTGGCCGCTCCTTGGAGCAGAGGCCCTGACTGTGGTTTCGCAATCTGCGCTTACAACACCGCCGTCGGGGGGAGCTGCCCGCCGCGTCTCTCCTTGCTTGTGGCGCAACCTGGGGGAGATTCTGACAAACCCCACCTCTTCCCAGAAAGGAAGATGAATAACGTTTGCACACAAATGAAAGAAAAATTAAAACTGAAACAAACAACTACCTTTTGAGAGTTCTGGGGAATATGGCTAGAACAGAGTAGAAGCAGTTTGTCAGGGACTTTTTTATGTGAGCTGAGGAAGGGAAATTTCTTCTAAGGGGTCAGAATGTCATGACAACTTGATGCTGTTATTGTT
This sequence comes from Indri indri, assembly GCA_004363605.1. Lineage (NCBI taxonomy): Eukaryota > Metazoa > Chordata > Mammalia > Primates > Indriidae > Indri > Indri indri. Next base: position 69,445 of record RJWJ010000345.1, on the reverse strand, counting down.
TCTCCCCTGGTTCTTGCATTGATAAAGAAGGGAACGGCAAAGAGAACTCCACAATTGCGGCCCTGTCTGATGTGGGCCTACTTTGTGATACTCTTTGTCCTCAGCTCAGTGTACGTATTTAATCCTCATAAGACCAAGACGGACTATTGGCCCTTTCTTCCTTGTGAACTAGGCAGGATGGAAATATTCCCAAATCAGGTTATACAGCCAGAATGGAGGTTTTATTGTTTGTGTGTGTGTGTTTGTTTTTTTATTTTTTTGAGACAGAGTCTCACTCTGTTGCCCTGGCTAGAGTGCCGTGGCATCAGCTTAGCTCACAGCAACCTCAAACTCCTGGGTTCAAGCGATCCTTCTGCCTCAGCCTCCCAAGTAGCTGGGACTACAGGCATGTGCCACCGTGCCTGGCTAATTTTTTTCTATATATATTTTTAGTTGTCCAGCTAATTTCTTTCTATTTTTAGTAGAGATGGGGTCTCACTCTTGCTCAGGCTGGTCTCGAACTCTAGACCTCAAGCGATCCTCCCGCCTCAGCCTCCCGGAGTGCTAGGATTATAGGCGTGAGCCACCGCGCCCGGCCTGTTTGTGTGTTTTTTGAGACAGGGTCTTGCTCTGTTGCCCGGGCTAGAGTGCCGTGGTGTCATCATAGCTCACTGCCGCCTCCAACTCCTGGACTCAAGTGATCCTCCTGCCTCAGTCTCCTGAGTAGCTGGGACTACAGGCACGCACCACCACACCTGGTTAATTTTTGGCTTTTTTGTGGAGACAGGTTCTCGCTCTTGCTCAGGCTGGTCTCGAACTCCAGAGCTCAAGTGATTCTCCTGCCTCAGCCTCCCAAAGTGCTAGGGTTACAGGTGTGAAGAGGGGAGCTTTTAACAAGCGCTGGGCTGAGACTCAGGAGGACTGCCGTCTAGTCCTTGCGTGGGATTTATCAAAGTGCTTCCACATTCGCTGTCCACAGCAGTGTAGTGGAGGTGGCACCAGATCCCCGTCCAACAAATGTGAAAACTGAGGGTCAGGCGCTAGTGATTCACTCACGGTCACAAGAGCTAGTAAATGCAAATTAGGGCATTGACACAGTCTGGCTTTCCCAGGACTTTCCCAGTTTAGCACTGAAGGTCTTGCATCTCAGGACTCCATTCAGTGCCTGGCAAATGGGGACACTTGGTCACCCTGGTGAAACTGTCAGAGAACACAGTCCAGTACTGTGGACCATGACCCTACTCTGCACAACACCCTTCATTACTTCCATGCCCAAGTGACTTAAAGGTTTGTGACTTGGCTTAAAGCTAGCAGCTCTCTACAGAGAACTTTGAAAGCAGCAAATAGTTTTTATTGTCATTGATATCTCTGCAATAACACTTAGCAGTAAATAAGCAGCAGAGCAGGTATTCAATAAAAGCTCATCGAATTCTAGACCATTCCTCATTCATCGTTAAATGGAAACTTAGGCTGGTGGGGGGAAGGCAGGGAGTTTATTCTGCTGTTGCGCTGTCTGTGGCGTCACATCCCGAGACTGTTGACTGCGTGGTCTTGGCCCTCTTTAGGATGTGACAGAAAAATAGGTTCAGAGTCTTCAGGATTAGCTCTGCTTTTGCCTCTAATAATGACTTTGGGCAAGTGGCCCAAATGTAAAAAGAAGGAATTGGGACCAGAAGGTTTGCAAAAACTCTTAAGAGTTTTAGTATTCTAGGCCTTGGACTACATTCAAGGAGAAAACTGTTGAAAAGGCCCAGCTAATGAACCAGATTTGCATTCCAGGTTAATCTCTAAGTAGAGGTAAGAAAGAGGTACTGTTTATTATTTGTTCCTTCCTCTTCTCAGAAATTCTTCCCACCACCCCTGAAAGCACCCAAGATCCTTCACCTTCTCTTTTTTGCTCCCAGGAGAAAGTCAAGTTGTCAAATTTACACTAAAATGTTAGAGGTAGTGCTCCAGAGCAGTTTATGAATAAGCCCTCTTGGAAAAATTTGCATTACAAACATATATACAATGCAAAGGATAGAATCTGTAACAGAGAAATTCCAGCTGTTCTCTGTTGGAGGACCTTGCCTCTCACTAATACCTTACAGTATGTAGGAGAAGCGGCCTGGGAAGCACAGTGCAGCTATTGCAGTGGCTCTTATATTTGTGCATATAATTTATCTTTATCCAGGTTCATTCTTTTTCTTGATAAATACAGATTTGCTTATAATTTTCCTGGCCTAACTGACAATCTAGTAAAAGAAACTGGCACAAAAACCATTCCATTTATATCCTCTGCTGTAGCTGTCACTTCTTTCTCTCTCTCTTTCTTTCTTTTTTTTTTTTTTTTTGGAGACACGGTCTCACTCTATTGCCTGGGTTAGAGTGTGGCGGCATCAGCCTAGCTCACAGCAACCTCAAACCCCTGGTCTCAAGTGATCCTCCTGCCTCAGCCTCCTGAGTAGCTGGGACTACAGGCGTGAGCCACCACACCCCGCTAATTTTTCTATTTTTGGTAGAGATGGGGCCTCGCTCTTGCTCAGGCTGGTCTCCAACTCCTGAGCTCAAGCAATCCTCCCCGCTTGGCCTCCCAGAGTGCTAGGATTGCAGGTGAGAGCTACCACGCCCGGCCTATCAATTCTCTTTTGTTGGTAATTATAACTCTATATGTAGCATCTTTATCAGGTTAATAACTTGGTATTAATATTGCACCTCTCTTAATAATCACATACATTTACAAAAAACCACCCAAGCAGCATCTCAAGAAACTTGTTTCTGACCTGGCGCAAGGCTCTATTCTTACCAGAGGATTTGGAAGAAGAAAGCCATACTCTTCAGAAATGTGATATCTTCCTAAGGACAATGGCAGTGTTGTCTTCACATTCTGTCTTGGAGGCTCCATTATTTTGTTCACAGTATCTGCTCTGAAGCTGCCACTGAACAGACAACCGCTCCAAATGTATCAAAGACCCAGCTTAAGGAAACTACAAAACCGTACCTTTTGGTTGCAGCTGGTTGTGCAGTGTCTCGGCCACGGGGGAGAACCTTGCCCTGAGGTTGAAGTCCAGACTGCCAGGAACTTTCTCTGAGACCAGGCTGAGTAAACAGTTAAAGACTGGCTGGGCCGGGGGAGCAGGGGACGCGTGACCTCACAGCTGACGGGTACAATGCACACTGTCTGGGGAATGGGCACTCTTATAACTTACTCAAATGGTACAAAAGCAATTTATGTAGCCAAAATGTTTGTACCCCCATAATATTCTGAAATAATAAAGAAAAATAAGTAAATAAAGGCTGGTGATTAAGACCAATAGACAAAACCAATTCTCTCTCTCTCTCTCTCTCTTTCACACACACACACACACACACACACACACACACACACACACAAACACACATAACCTCCCCTTTTCTTTCACACATGTACAATATGAGAAGATTGGTTTTAAACCCAGAGAAAAACATGTTCCACTTTAGAAAAGGAGAAATGAACTAGACCTTTGGACATGGCTGATCAAACTTGTGCCCTGCCAGGAATCTGGTCTGTGACGACTTTGACAACTGGGTCAGAATTATTCCAAGATAATAGAGTGAACTATTGTCACTTCAGTGACTGATGGTGGGGGCGGGGGAAGAGGACTCGGAGGGCATATCAGAAGGTCAGAAGGGTTTGTGTGTCATCTGAACAAAACAGTCTAAGATTATGATTTTATTTATCAAGAAACATTTAATAATTTTTTGAAAATTTTGATCATATTAAAGTAGTAAAGTAGAATATATATTTTTAAGTTTAACAAATGAGATGATAGATACCAACAAACTGGACAATAGCCTGAACAGATCATCAGATCCAACCCTTTACTTTTATCAAACAGACTGTGAGAACCTATTGCTGACAGGTAATTTTACTTAGGAAGTCGGTACTACCAGAGTTAACGGATCAGTGAGCTGAGACACATGCATGTGAATAGCCCTGAGTGTCACTCTGCTATTCATTAGCAGAGCAAGGGCTTGAGCGAAGGTGTCTCGATTTTCAAGCCCTTCCTCTGTTCACCAGAGCAGGCTGCTGGTCTGTCTGTCAAAGGGGCCACCGCAGTTGGAATTCACTCTAATGTAGAGCTCGGCATAATAATTTCCAGGTCATAGATCTGCATTGGGGACATTCCGAAGGCTGTGTCCCTGGCTCAGTGGACCCTGAACTTAGGTCATAAGGTTGTAAAAAAATTTATTTAGATGCTAATTTATCCATACACATCTCTCCTTCTTTCGTTTCTCTAAGATACTTAAAAAGCTAAAAGCAGGCAGGCTGTGATAACTCACTCAACAGTCCCCGCGGAGGGGTCAGTGTTGACGGCTGTGTGTCCAAAGCAGCCAGATGATTGACACCACATTCTGAGGCTCCTAGGAGCCCTTCTCAATTACCCACTTCCCCCACCTGAAGGCTCTGGCTCGGACTCTAGTACTATGTTGAATCAGGGTGCTAAGAGCCAGCATCCTTGTCTTGTTCCAGTTCTTAGAAGAAAATATGACAACTTTTCCCCATTCAGTATGTTAGCAGTGGAGTCGTCATACATGGCCTATATTGTGTTGAGGTACATTCCTTCTATACTTAATTTGTTAAAAGAGCTTTTTTATCTTAAAGGAAAAAAAAAAAAAAAACTATCCACTTCCCCTCAGCCCAATATCTGATGAATTCTGAAGTTCAGTATCTTATGCCTCCGATGTGCCATTTCTCAAGCTCTGTATGTCTAACCACCCTCTCGTCCTTCCCTTCACCGTCAGATGAAAAGACATTTTCACTGGATGTCCCAGTTATTTTTTATGCCAGTCCTATTTTTTCCTCCCATGCCCTCTGCACCCTCTCAAGAGTTTACTGTAACAGTGAAACCATGGAATCGTGAAATATTAGAACTGAAAGTGATGTAGGAAATGATGTCACTCAAAACTCTGACTAAACACGAGTACCCCAAGCATTATGGGAATGAAGTGACTTAGCAAATGTCATCCTGGAAGTCGGCTCCAGAGTTGGCCACAGTCCGCATTTCCTGCCCAGGACCCCCCTGCTGGCCCCGCTCATCCCTGCCAGATACGGATCTCTGTTCTGTCGGCCACTAGCAGTGTGGCCTTTCGATCAAGTGGCCTAGAATTCTGAGCCTTCTCTGTCCCCACGTCTGCTAGAGATAAGTAATGTTCACCCCGGAGACATTATGTGATGAATGAATGAGAAACTATCAATGAGCACCTAACGTGTAACAGTGGGTTGTTTTTCTCACGTTGTTTTCTCCTCATTCTGGAAATCCCTCCTAGGATGCATTTCTGTGTCCTTTCCTATTGTTCTGATTGTATCTTTTCTGTTTTAGGTCATCGACTCCTTTTTCTATTTCAGCCCTGGACGTATAGATTTTTGCAGAGTAATTACAATGATTTCTCTACCTCGGTGTTCTTGTGTATTTCCATCTCATCCTAACCAGCAATTCTCCCCCCGGGTCCCCGTGTCTGCATATTCAGTCTTGGCTTTTCTTGCTCCCAAAGTCCAGACCCATGTTACTTGTAGGTCTGTAAAGATCTCAGGTCCTGCCACAACGGGCTTCCAGTGCTCCTAGCAGGCAATGAAATAAAGTCCAACTTTTCTTGGTCTGGCATTCGATCATGCCCATGATCTGACTCCTAAACACCTTTCCCTCAAAAGTGATTCGTTGCTCCCGAAACAACGAGTACTCAGTTGCCATCGGCTCTTTGTTACCGAAAACTTGGCCACTTGTCCACGAGGCCAAATAACGAGGACGAGTAGTTTGAGGAGGAAGGAAAGAGAGAGTCTACTTTGCCGGCAAAGGAGGAAGTATGGTAGACCTTCTCATCTCCAAATGGCAAATTTCCTGAACACAGGCAGAAATGCAGAGCTTTTAAAGGGAGGGTTCTCAGATTCAGGCAATTACTGTGGTTAACTTTTCTAATCGTCCCATCTCTGCTAAGACAGAGCCTGTGAACTCCAGCAGCCGCCCACCTGGGGGCTGGCGCCACCTGGGAGTTTTAACCAAAGACTTAACCAGCTGCAGTGATGTGGCCAGAATGCAGTTCCCAAAAGGAGTGGGGGAAGTCTTAAGGAAACAGAAAATCTCTTTGCCAATCCCAGTGTTACATCTTGATTCATAATATCTCCTCTTTCAAAAAAATATTGACTGTCACCACGTCTAAACTCCACTTATCTTTTTTTAAGTTTTTCTTTTCATTTTAATTTTTAATTGATACATATTAATAACATGTAATGATCAAACCAGGATAATAGGCATCCTCATCACCTTAGACATTTCTCATTTGTTTGTGTTGGTAAACGAGAGTGTTACCAGAGGCTGGGGGTGGGGTGGGGCGGGGGGGTTAATGGGTGCAAAATTATAGTTAAAGTAGAAGAAATAAGTTCTAGTGTTCTACAGCGCAGTGCAGTGACTGTAGTTAACAATAATTTATTGCACATATATTTTCAAATAGGTAGACGAGGAGGATTAGAGTGTTCCCATCATCAACTCCACCTATCTTTTACGATCTCAGTACCACGTACCATTTTCCAGAAGGAGTCTTTCTTGCTGCAAACTTCTACAATCGATTTGTACCTCATTCATGCCTCATGTCAGGTTCTACCTGGCTTGACTGTTACTCATGTTTTCCACTTTGTCTTTCCTATTAGATTATAAGCGCCTGGAACACAGAACCCATATCTAACCCAATTTTGTATTTTCCTTTAGCAGCAAGCTCAGTGTCTGGCACTCGGTAAATATTTGTTGAATGAGTGATCTCTGGGAGTCTCCTTATGGACTCCATATTTTTCGAACTGGGGTCTTGATGTCAGTTAGAACTTTGGACTGGTCTCTGTTGGCCACTTCACTCCTAGGAACTTGCCTTGCAGTAAGGAACACAGGGCCACGCCCTGCATGAAGCATTGTCTGACATCTTTCCTATTAATTAAGAGGAAGTTGGTTAGGATGTAATCGTGCTCAGAAACTTCCTTTCCTAACAGGAGGGCTGGCAGTTTCAGAGTCCTGGGGTCCATGTTCAGCTTTCCTATAAATCACAGTGCCGTCAGTGCATAACAAGGGCTCCATTTCTTTTATGTATTTTTATTTGGTTTTTTTTTTTTGAGACAGAGTCTCACTCTATCACCTGGGCTCGAGTGCCATGGCATCAGCCTAGCTCACAGCAACCTCAAACTCCTGGGCTCAAGCGATCCTCCTGCCTCAGCCTCCCTAGTAGCTGGGACTACAGGCATGCACCACCATGCCTGGCTAGTTTTTTATGCATATATTTTTAGTTGTCCAGCTAATTTCTTTCTATTTTTTAAGTAGAGACAGAGTCTCGCTCTTGCTCAGGCTGGTCTCAAACTCCTGAACTCAAACGATCCGCCTCCCAGAGGGCCAGGATTACAGGCGTGAGCCACCACGCCCAGCCTCCATTTCTTTTAAATTGGGTATTAGGGCCTTTTGGAAATAGACCAAGGGATAATTAGAAAAGGAAGAAAATATGTTCACAATTGAAATTTTGGGGGCACCATTTATGTGTTCACTGAGAGCAACATCAGGTAAGTTTAGTTTCATTTTCCACATTGATAAAGTCCTACATCTGAGTGGTCGAGAGCAATCAACAGAACCAGCACTGGCACACGGAGAATGTTTCCATCCAGCATGTTAATTACTTCTTTGTTCTGAAAGTCAATGGGGACTTTTTAGTCCTTTCCTTGATTGAATTATTCAGGCATCTGTCACTTTAGCCTACTTCCTTCGGTTTATCTTTTAACCCTCTTCTCTTCATGACATCTTCCACAGCATCTATTTCTCCTCATTTTATTGCACTTAAAAATAATAACGATAATGAATAATAGCTAAAACTCACTGAATTTTCCTCTGTAAGTCTGCCCTGGAGTATTTCATTGAACCCTCATGACAGCCCTGTGAGTTAGGTCCTATTACTCCCATAATTCGGCTCAGCACAGTTTAGTTAAAGCCCCATGTCACGCTTTTTGTAAGTGGCAGAGCAGGGCTGGAGCCCAGGAAATCTGACGTAAAGCCGTTGCCAGCCACACAGACTTCCTGTCCGTGGCTCTTCTCTGTTTCTCTGCTAGTGTTTGTTGCTGGTCATCTCCATAGTTCAGGCCTTCACGTCCTCTCTCACTGGGTCCCCTCTCCCTGAGGTCACCCATTCAAGACATCTTCTCCAGGCTGATGCCTCCCAACATTCTATTTCTGGTCTGCAGACCCGTATATCCTCGCATCTGCTAGACATCTTCACGTGACCGTTCCAGAGAGGTTTCCCATGAAATATCTCAGCTTGGCCAACACTTACTAGGTGCCATCCATTAAGGCAGGGATAAAGGCCTAACAAAAACCCCCACTCACTAGCTGAAGGCCTTGAGCAGACGGGTGTAAGTTGTACTCATCATCTTTCATAACAAGAACGAAAACTCATCGTTTTTTATTTTTTATTTTATTTTTATTTTTTTTGAGACGGAGTCTCACTCTGTTGCCCGGGCTAGAGTGCCGTGGCGTCAGCCTAGCTCACAGCAACCTCAAACTCCTGGGCTTAAGCGATCCTCCTGCCTCAGCCTCCCGAGTAGCTGGGACTACAGGTGTGTGCACATCACCACACCTGGCTAATTTTTTCTATTTTTAGTAGAGATGGGGTCTCACTCTTGCTCAGGTTGGTCCCAAACTCCCGAGCTCAAGTGATCCTCCTGCCTTGGCCTCCCAGGGTGCTGGGATCACAGGCGTGAGCCCATTTACTTGGCCTCATCGTCTTTTCAGACTCCATTCATAGTGAATGGTATTTCTCAGAACTTGCAATATAATTTGAGAAGCCAGTGATAAATGAAAACGTAAGTTTCTTTGTTCAAATTTATGAAGAATTTTAAAACCATGACGACAGAGCGTTAAGCCAAGTGTGGTGTCTTCTGCATACAAGACCTTGTGTGGCTGCGCATGGAGCTGGCCCGGCCACCTCTGTGCGCCACAGGCAGAGACCTCCAAGGCCTCCTCCATCCCAGCACCCCCAGCAGGACTCCAGGCTTGCCAGGCCTGCTGCCTTCTGCGCTCTCGTGTTCCCCTGTTTCTGGTCCACTGTCACCATCTGAAGTCCCTTGCCATTTACTCTTGGAGCATTGTGCCACAGTCATCCCCTGACTGATGTCTCTGCCTCGAGTCAGACCCCGCAATATTTTCCCATCATTTCGGACTCGGATTACTCGCATGGCTTCCTCACTGCTCACCCAGCCTTCACTATCACTCCACATGTTACCTCAGCCCTGCACTTTTTCTTGCCAGTTACTCCTGAAGTCATTTAAATATTTACTATGCAAATACTTATTTATTAAAAAAACTTGCAGTCATTCATGCAAATATTATTCAACTATAATAACATCATTTCTCTGCTTCAAATATTTCCCTTTGTTTTCAGGACACATCAAAACCACCTCCGTGCAGGGCCCTCGAAGCCCATCACGGTTTAGCTTCACCGACCTACCCGGCCCCGTCTGTCACCACTCCGGTCCCTTTCTAGTCTATTGTGCTTCAGTCATATTGAGCTGTGTGTCCTTCCTCACACATACCACACTTATAGTGCTGTGCTTTGCACATCTTTCTTTCTGGAATCGCCTATCCTTTTTTGTTTACACGCACATGTACTAATCACCCTTTAGAACACATCGCATATGTTACCTCATCCAGGAAGGCCTATTCCTGCCACATACCCCTCCAGACTGCCCTCTCCTTCCCTGTTTTGTCCGTGGGAGTTTGCCTTCTCTTTCTGCTGCCCTCTGGTCTGGGTGAGGGGCTCCTGCTCTGGGTTCCACTACCCTCTGTTCACATCCATACAGCCCTTCCTCCACTGGGTTGAGATAATCCATTGGTTTAATTGGCCACCAGCCCGTTCTCTGAGGGTGGCGTCGGAACCCTTAATCTTTCTATCGCTAGTGTCTGCTCAGGAACTACCATACTGAGTTTGTCTGTTGAATGGTAATTGAACAAATGCATGGTCTAGGAAGAGATTCTGATGCTTATAGGATCATATTTAACCCTGTTCATGAATCAGTCCTCTGAACCAACACAGTATTCGTTTCTTCTTTTAACGGCTAATATTTTAAATACATTGCTAAGTGATATGATGCAAAAATGAAAAAGCCATGGATTTATCCATATGGGACCGACAAATTACCAAATCAAATAACACACACCCTCACGCAGCCATAATCTCTACATAAAGGCAAAAAGAACATGTACTGAGAGAGAATTAAAAAAAAACAACAACAACAAAAAACAGGCCGGGCACAGTGGCTCACGCCTGTAATACTAGCACACTGGGAGACTAAGGTGGGAGGATTTCTTGAGGTCAGGAGTTCGAGACCAGCCTGAGCAAGAGTGAGACCCCCATCTCTACTAAAAATAGAAAAGTTAGCTGGGCATGGTGCTGCACACCTGTAGTCCCAGCTACTCGGGGCGCTGAGGCAGGAGGATCGCTTGAGCCCAGGAGTCTGAGGTTGCAGCGATCACACCACAACACTTGAGGCACGACAACAGAGCAAGACCCTGTCTCAAAAAACAAACAACAACAAATACCCCCAACTATGGGAACACAGTTGAGAGAGAATTCCCTACAAGTTAGTTCTTCAGTCTGGGGTAGGTAATGGTCTGAAACAGTGGTTCTCACTCAGATCGGAATGGACAGGTGGGAGGTGATTTTATCAGCCTGATAAAGCCCCAGGGCCCTTGGCTGTTCTTGGAAAGTTAAGGGTCTGGGAAGTACATTCTTCACAAGGCACATTTCACGAGACAGTAATTCTGGTTTTCCCCTTTCCTCATTTACATGCCTCTTACACTTTGATACACAAAATGAGAAAAATAGCTTCCCTTCTGACTTGAACAACAGGGTTGTAAAAAGGAGACAACATAGAGTGAAAATACTTTGTAAGCTTTTAAAACATATAAATATACAAAAATAGTTATGAGTGTTACATCAAAATAATTGTCCTTACGATCTGGAAGAAATCTACATACTATTCTACTTTTGAACACACGTTGGCTCTTTGTTGTTTAAAATTGCCATTGTGATTAAACTTGCCTATCAATCAATATCTTTTATGAGTAAAATTTGCACATCACATATATGATTGAATCAGAGTTGGAAGGCACCTTAAAAATAGTTTGTTTATCTCTGATGATTTCAGATGCACAAAAAAGACCAGAGAGGTTAAGCGAATTATCTAAGGTCATATAGCAATTTTATTTTTAATAGACTATTTTTTAGAGTAGTTTCAGGTTCACAACAAAATTAAGCAGAAAGCTCAGAGAGTTTCCATTTACCCCTGTCCCCACACATGCCTGGCTGTTCCCAATGCCAACGTCCCCCACCAGAGTGGTTCACTTGTTATAACTGATGCACCTATCTTGACACATCATTATGACCTAGAGTCCACAGTTTACATTGGGATTCACTCTTAGTGTTGCTCCTTCTATGGGTTTTAATAAATGTATAATGGCATTTATTTACCGTCAAAGTATCATACAGAATAGTTTCAGTGTCCCAAAAACCATCTACCCTCTGCCTACTCATCTCTCCTCCCTAACCACTAGTAACCGCTGATATGTTTACTGTCTCCATAACTTTTCCTTTTCCAGAGTGTCATATAGTTGGAATCATATGGTACGTAGCCTTTTCAGATTGCCTTTTGCCAGATAATAATATGCGTTTAAGGTTCCTCTATGTTTTCATGGCTTAATAGCTCACTTCTTTTTAGTGCTACATAATATTCCATTATTTGAATGTACCACAGTTTATTTATCCGTTCATATACCAAAGGACGTCTTGGTTGCTTCCAAGTTTTGGCAATTATGAATAAAACTGCTATAATCATACGTGCAGTTTTCATGTGGACATAAATATCCAACTCCTTTGGGCAAACATCCAGGGAGGTGATTACTAAATGGAATGGTAAGAGTGTATTTCAGTTTGTGAGAAACTGCCAAACTGTCTTCCGAAGTGGCTGTACCACTTTGCATTCCCACCAGCGGCAAGTGAGAGCTCCCGTTGCTCCACACCCTCACCTCTGGTGTTACCAGCATTTTGGGTTTTCAGCGTTTTAGCAGAATTGTGCCAGCATCCCATTGTTTCAATTTGCCATTTCCTAAAGACGCATGAAGCTGGCCATCTTTTCCTGTTCACGTGCCATCTGGATACCTTCTCTGGTGAGGTGTCTGTTTAGATCTTTCGCCCACTATTTAACTGAGTTGTTTATTTTCTTATGTTTGAGTTTTAAGAGTTCTTTATGTATTTATGATTATAGCACTTTATGAGATATGTCTTTTGCAAGTATTTTCTCCCCATCTATAGCTTGTCTTTTCATTCTCTTGACAATGTCTTTCATAGAGCAGAAGTTTTAATTTTAACATAGTACAGCTTTCCAGTTGCTGTTTTTCACGGACCGTGCCTTTGGTGTTGTACATAAAAAATCATTACCAAACCCAAGGTCACCTAAATGTTCTCCTATGTTATCTCAAGTTGTTTTAGGGTCATAGCAGTTTTAAAAAATGAGTTTATTACTAAATTACTTTAAAATTATTATTAAATGAAGTAAATCAAGAAGAAAGTAACTTGTTATATTTTATAAAATTCATCTGCAGAAATATTTCCTCAGAAATTTCTGCTACAAATGAAATGTAAAACACATATTTTCATATATGTTACTTGTAATATGAATACAAATTATCTAAATGTTCACAAACTCTAGTACCTTTTTCGATACTTCCCAGCATGTCTGAAAAGTAGAGAAACAGCACAAGCATAAATATAATAGCCACACTTCACATTGTTTTTTTTTAAAAGTGCACTAAAAATATACAAATGTGGCCAGACGTGGTGGCTCACGTCTGTAATCCCAGGACTCTGGGAGGCTGAAGTGGGAGGATCACTGGAGATCAGGAGTTCAGGATCATCTTAGGTAACATAGTGAGACCCGGTCTCTACAAAAAATAAGAAAAAAATTAGCTGGGCATGGTTGTGGGCTTGCCTAGCTACTCTGGAGGCTGAGGCAGGAAGAGTTCTTGAGCCCAGGAGTTTGAGGTTGCTGTGAGCTATGATCTCGCTGCTGCACTCCAGCCTGAGCAACAGAGTGAGACTATCTCTTTAAATATATATGTGTGTGTGTATATATACACACACACATATATAAACACACACACACATACACACACACATATATATATACACACACACAAATGCAATAAGTTTGTAGGCATGTCCTAAAAGCGAAGTTATGTTGCTCATCTATTTTAATTTTTGACCATTACGTTGTAAGGACTGAAGTTTCCTGGTACTTTATTCTCTCATTAAAATACAGAGGTTTTGGTATAGATTAAAATTCTCTTTTAGAAAGACTTCCTGAAATAGGAAGTTATATAAAATAGTCACTTCCTTTCTTTTTTTAATAATACGTAAAATGGAATTTAATTAGAAATTACCAATAGAAATGCAGAGAAACATTATATCAACAAAAGTAAAAATCCACCAGAAATAACAGAAAGGGAAAAAAAAGGAACTCCTTAATCTGATAAAAAGCTCTGTTAAAAACCTACAACAAACATTACATCTAGTCACTTCCTTTCAAGCCAAAAAGTTATTTATTAAACATAGATACCTAAATGAAGTTCTAATCATTGAAAACTAGAATTTGGTTTAGAAAACATTAAAGGCATTAAAGTGTAATCTCTCTTTGCTGTCAATTGGAAATTTTTCATTTTCTCTATACCTAGTTATTTTACCTTGTGGTGATGTACGACCATCAAAAAATAACCCTACCTGCATGATAAACTGGAAACTGTCATTGGACTTAGTCACACAGATCCTTGTGTGCTGTGTAATCCACACATTTTCCAGAGAAATAGATTTTAAAAGCTGTGCTGATTTTGGAAGACAGTCCTTTAGACCCCTAGAAACACAGTTTGTCCCAAAGTTGTAGCTACGCAACCATATCCTTTGTAATATAACAATAGACTTATTGAATATGGGTATTTATTGTGGAGAAGCAGGACCATTCATAACCATTCTTTTGACAGACAACACGTCTCTCATCGGGAAGCATGACTCACAGAAGTAAGACGTGATGAGGCTTCAGGGGCACTCACTCTGCCAGACTGGGTTCCCACGATCCCGGAAGGCAGGGAATGTGTCCACTTTCACTTTCCTCTTCTGAAATTATGGATTCCAACGTTGAACAAAGGCAATCGCCCTCCTTAGCATGGACCATGTATATTTTATTTCTTGTTTCAAACTGTTACCATCACTTCCTGCTTTCACAGTGTAAGATTGCTCAGTTTTTTCGATCACTTGAATTGAATCTTGTCTTTTGGGTGTTTTTGCTTTGTTACAACACCAAACCTCAAAATCAACAGCAGGGTAATTTTTCATCAGAATGCATCTATGTACATCAATGGTTTTTGTGTAGGATCTTATAAGCTAAAAAACTCTGGGAGTATATTCCTATTTCCTCCTGTACTTTTCTGGTAAATTGTTAAACCTGTATCTACTGATGTCGGCAGGTTGGTGCATCTATCAGCAAGAGAAAACTTCCGTCATTTAGATAATGCGTAGTAATCGTATTTCCAACATGGGATATGTTTTTTGGTTTATTTTTTTGTCTCCTCTGTCACCCAGGCTAGAGTGCAGTGGCATCATCATAGCTCACTGTAACCTCAAACTCCTTGGCTCAAGCAATCCTCCTGCCTCAACCTCCTGAATAGCTGGGACTACAGGTGCACCACAACGCCTGGCTACTTTTTCTGTTTTTAGTAGAGGTGGGGTCTCGCTCTTGCTCAGGCTGGTCTCAAACTCCTGAGCTCAAACGATCCTCCCACCTTAGCCTCCCAGAGTGCTGGGATTACAGACGTGAGCCACCGTGCCCGGCCTGAAGAACTCTTTAGAAGTTTCACACACGCCTCCTCTGAATGAAGTATGTTCACCACTGGTTTTGTGGTTTTCAGTCTGATTGATTTTAACCTGTAAACAGTTAAAAGATATATAATACTTCATAGTACATTTCTGAAAGCCCAATGGTGGCTTCGCACCTCAGGTTTTGCTTTATTCAGAAAAGACGGCCATTTTACAATCTGCCAATACTACTATATTTAACATGTTCTTGATTGTGCCAGTGTCAAAAGACGGACTCCCAATAAGTAATGTGTGAAAGCATACAGTCCACGGACCAAACATTAACTTCAAGTACATATGCACTTTGCAATTTCTAGGGAAATATAATTAGGCGTTCCACATGGAATACAGTGCTTTTTATATGTCATTTGCATTGAGTTGCAGCCCAAAACTGGTAATCTTGATGTCTACATTGTGCACAGGAGGTTAGAAAGTGTGAGTTCTTGGTGTGCTATACCATGATAATGATGCTAGAACATTCTTGTGATGATCTGGTGTGCGAAGGGTCAACTTTCATTTTCTGGAAAGGTTTTTGTTACGTTCTTTAGATACCTGCTCCTTTCTCATTTCTAATACCAGGTACACATGATAGCTATTTTCAAAATAGCTGCAAAGCTCCAAGGTGGAAGGACATTCCAACTAGCAATTCATTTTTACTTCACGTTGGACTCTACCATTAGAGCTTTCTTGTCTATCATTTTGACTAAAACTTCCAAAGCTGTGTCAGTAGACTCAGCTCTGTAGATACCAGCAAACGATGCCTTATCGAGCAAATTCCCAATCCCAAAATTCTCTATCTTCTTCCTGATGCAGGTCACCATATTTCCAGGTACCAGCCTCTGCATCATTGGGCTCAGCTGTCCAGGCTGCAGAGCCTATGGCAATAGCACAATCACCTAACGATCTCCAGGGCACCTTCCAAGGTCAGCGCCATGTCTCTGAGCTCCCGTTTTGAAAAGGTTGGACCACTTCTCCAAACAGCAGTGATAGGGATGAAAATCGGTCTTCTTACCACTCCACTTCCACTCTCCCTTACTACTGCAGCACAGTGAAAAGTCGTGCATGAGTCAAGAATTTTGGAGAGTCTCATGCAATCAGTTTTCCAATACTTTGATAGTAAAGTTCAAAAGGAGCAGTTTCCTTGTGAGAGGCCATTTTTTAATGGGGGAGGTTGTGTTGTGTAGTGGTTTGAAATATTCTGTAGTCAGCTTGCCTGGGTTCGATCTTTTCCTTTATCATAGCTGTAGATTTTGACAACTACTGAACTGCATTGGGTGTCAATTTCCTTATAGAAAGAAGTAGCTAGTAATAGTACCTATCTCATAAATTCATTGTTAGGATTAAGTGAATTAATATATAATATGAAACTTTTAGAATAATAATAGTCATATGGAAGAATTAAGTATTAACTGTCATTTTTAATTTATAGTTTAAAAAGTAGCTGTACCAGAAGATTCCATATGTTAGATGACTCCGATGCCCATTTACAGAATTCATATTTTTTATATTTACTTCTTGAATCACAGGAGGATAGGTCAACATCAAATTTATGTATTTACTTGTTTGTTTAATGCTGGAAATTCAAGAGAAAATTTTCAATTAAGCAGCAACAATCAGTTACACTTTAAAGCTAAGTATCCAATTTATCTCCTGTAAGACACTTTCCTCAACTTTCCAAGCCGAATGTATCAGTTCCGCTTCTGGGCCTCTCTCCCACACAAATTTTTTATTGGTCTAACAATTTGAAAGGTAATCATCCGAAACACAATATGCTGCCTCGTTTCTGTGAGTTGATTGAGCCAGTCTGTACCTGTTAATGACGTCCCCTTCCCTGCAGCTGTTCCCACAGGAGCCGGGCAATTTTTTGCTGTGCATTATGGGAACTAAGAGCTCAATCTCTGGAGCCAGGCTACCCGGGTTTACACCCCGGCTTTGCCTTTTACTTGGTATGTTCTTCAGCAAATTTCTTGACCCCTTGGTGTCTCAATTTCCTCACCTGTATAACGGGGAGGATAATAATACATACCTCATAGAATTGCTTTGAAGATTAAATGACTTGAGGTAGAGGTAGAAAGACCATTTGGAGCAGAAATTGATGGCATGAGCTCTAAATAAACATTTGGCGTATTGCTGGAGATGTTGCTGACGGGTTTGATTAACGCTTGCGTGGGCCACTGTGTCTCAGAGTTGGCAAGAACTTTAGAAACCAACAGAGGAATGCTTATAGGGGAAATTTTTGGTGTGTCCAAACTTCGATTTTTAAATTGTTTATTGTCATGGAAAACAGTTCTGTGAAAATGAGCAAATGCCTATTTCTAGCTCATGGTTGACGAGTAACAACTGCATAATTCTACACTAGCTCTTGTATAATGAATATGAGAAGTTCAGAGTGAATTGAGCAATATTTTTCTTAATTCCATGGAAGTCTATATCTAATATATTACAGTAAAAAAATAGGATTAAATAATACATAAGGAACTTCAATCATTTAATGTACAAATGCTAATTATGGAAGGCAGGGGTAAAGAATACTGACTGACTTTTCTGAATCTTAGATATGAAAAAGATACCTATTTTAAGCTAAACTCTCTTCACTTATGGAAAACGACATGTGGACCAACACACCGCCATGAATTTCTGATTTTACGAGGGCATAGACTGGGGTAGCATTATCATGAATTTCATTCAAATGGGAACCATGTTACTAAGAATTTATTACATCTAGTTAAAACCTTCTCCTGTGATAGGGTACACCTCGATCGTCTCGTGACCCTGTCCCAGCCCTGGAGGAGCACTCACTGTGACTGGCAGAAAATACAGGGCATGGGATACGGAGGCAACAGAGGTTCTTTCAGAAACATATCCAGTGTTTAGTTGTGCCTCGCCCGGCCCAGAGATGATTTAATTAGAATAAACCGAGGAATCTTGGTTTCTATTATTTGGACAGACAGAATAGACTCTGACAAAAGTGTTCACGCCCTCTTGAGGAGAACTGGAAGCCCGGGTGCGGTGCCTCTCTCACCTCATGCTAATTAGGTACAACCAACTGTGGAAGGGAGAAACTCCCTAGTGTAGCCTTCTGAGAGCTGTGGCCCGTGCTCAGCCCTGCAGGCAGAAAAACACAAAATTTGGTATATGTTTACAATGGCATATTACTCAATCATAAGAAACGACAGTGATCTAGCACCTCTTACACTTTCCTGGATTAAACTTAAGCCCATTATCCAAAGTGAGGCACCACAAGAGCAGAAGAACAGGCTCCACTTGTACTCGCCATCAAATTGGTACTAACTGATCAACCCTAGGGTGCTCACATGGCAGAAATACTCTCTAGGGATTAGGGGGATGGGGGGGCAAATCTACAACTAAAGGACACGGGGAGCACTGTAGGAGGGGAAGGGCATGCCTTTAACCCGCACTTGGGTGAGGCAAAGACATAAAATGTAACTATAATGCTTGTACCCTCACAATACCCTGGAATAATAAAAAAAAAAAACAAAAAAACGAAAACATCTTGACCTGGAGCCAGTAAACGAACCCAAGCAATTCATTTCCGTGCAGGCTAGTAGTACTTTACAGCTGCCTAACACCTCAGCCCCATACTCCATCAGGCCTCACAGCAACCTTGTGAACGAGACAGGGCCAGTGTTATTATGCTTATTTTATAGAAATATAAAGAGACTCTCCCAAGGTCACAAAGCTGATAGACTGTGGGACCCATGTCCCGGACCACTGTGCCATGGTGAGCTCTAACAGCGTGATGGTCTTTCTGCTCATCCTTTAAAGGTTATGCACACGTACACACACGCACGTGTATTTGGTATGTATAAATGCATGCATACATACTTTTTCATAACAAAATTATACGTACTCATTGCAGAAACATTGAGAGGAAATGTAACAGAGGGGGAATGGCCTGAAGAAAAAAAAATGGCAAAGAGGTTAAATCTTCCCCGCTCCTTTTGGGAACTGCATTCTGGCTGCATCCCTGAGGCAGGTTGTCTTCTGTTAAAACTCCCAGGTGTAGCCAGGCCCCCCTGTGGGCAGCTGCTGGAGTTCACAGGCTCTGTCTTTGGCAGAGATGAGAGGATGAGAAGTTAACCTCAGTAATTGCCTGAAGCTGAGAACCCTCCCTTTAAAAGCTCTGTATTTCTGCCTCTGTTCAAGGAATTTGGATTTTGAGACGAGAAGGTCTACCGTATTTCCTCCTTTGTCAGCAAAGTAAACTCTCTTTCCTTCTTCCCCGAACGGCTTTACCGAGCTTTTGGTAACAGACATAAAGAAGAAATTGTGTCCTATCTATCACATGAATATTACTACTATTGTATTTCTTAGGCAATCTGGTGAAATTTGGCTGGGAGCAGGAAGATTTCACTTGATTTCATTGGGTTTGGGTATATTTGAGAAATGATGCTAACGTAGATTTTGTAAGTTTAGCTTTCAGAAGGGTATGACTACATTTCCTTCCTCAAACCTACTTGAGTGTACTCATTTAAATTCCTGTGCTAGGTCTCAAGTCCTCAGAGTTGAGGTTTGCATAACTTCAACGTGCTTGCTAATTTCACACCCAAGGAGAGGATCAGCGCGCATTTTGTTCTCTGTAACGTGCCTGATTTCTGGCCAACCATTTCCTACCTCAAGGATGCTGTCAAGTCATCCAAAATTCTTTTTCCCTCTAACCTAGTCTATTTCAAGTAGAGAAAAATAAAAGCCATCAAAAAACTTAACTTCTCTTACTTGCAACTAAATCGTTTGATCATAAACAAGTTATTTCATCCTTCAGAGCCTTAACTTTTTCATCTTTAAAATGAAGTGTTTGGTTCAGACGATTTTTAAGTTCCTCTCAAGCCCTAACTTTCTAGAATTCCATTATTAAATAAATTCATGCCAGAGTGTAAGTGCCCAATAACCCTGACCTCACAGGAGAAATTGTATTTCAAAGGTGAACTCTTTTTTTAGACGAGATTAATTTATTCATACATTCATTCTCTTATATATTAACTCAATAGGTGTTTGCAAAGTATCTACTAAGAGCTGGGGTACATGGGTGTGGTATACAGTACATTGTCCCTGGCATACAAGTAAGCAGGTAATTGCGAAAAAATTAACATAGGGAAAGGACAGGACTCTATTAGCCCTGCTGCAAGGGTAGCTGTGTAGAGTATGTCCATGTGAAGGAATATTTCATTTTAGTTCATAAACAAAGCAAGATTTATTATACTTATATACATTTTTATTTATTGAATTTCATCATTATCTTCCAATGGCATAATATAGCTTATAATGCTTCTAATATTAATTTTTAGCATTCTTATATAATTATCTTTTGTTTTCCTACAAGGAGTGCACCGATATCAGAAAAAATTTCTGTTGCAGTCTTTGATAGTGTATTACGGATGAAGCATTGCACATTGTTAATGCAGGGGTCTGATACAACGAGCGGTGACGGAACATGCGCAGATGTGTTTGCTTTGGTAAAATGTATCCTTGCTTGGGTTACATTAACCTTCCTTCCTTCAAAAGGGATTTCTCTGTCGTACTTCTCACAGTCTTTAGGAAATTCATGATATCCGTGCCGCCAGTTCCTTTGTTTTCCAGCCCTGAGGGCTCTTCGGACTTCTTGCTTTCCTTGGGCTGCAGCCTTGCAGGGATCACGATGTACTTGGTCACTATTTGCAAATGGTAGCTCCTCAGGGAGACCAGAGCTTTCACGCACTCGTCATACGCCCTCTGCAGGTCGGCATCACCTTTCCGCAGGACAAACTCACGGACTGATGGACCCGACTCGATTGAGCGAAGAAAGTCCCGGTGAGCTGGTGGCATGTATGTTCTCATATCCTGGAGGAACTTGGCAGCGGATTCTAAAGGAACAAGAGAACCGTGAAGTAACAGGGAGGCCAAAGCATTGCCTGATCCAGGGAGAGGCAGAGTGAGGTCAGAGAGGGTGGGAGACCACCAGCCAATACCAGGCAGGAGTCACTGGGGTTAAGACCATCCTCTCGGGAGGCTAATGTCTCGCTATTAGTCTTGCTACTATAATAGCAATGGTAATTATTGCAAAGTACTGTTAATTCTGAAAACCGCAGGAGCTAAACTCATTCTTTCATAATAAAAGATTTCTGTTTGTACTTTCTTTCTCACTTTTCTGCTGTATTTGATCCTTCTAAGAAGCCGATGGTATAGACAGAGTATATATAATCTGCACTTGGGAGATCATGACACTAAGTCTAAGACAGTTTAAGGGGTCATTTTAAAATAAGTGTCTGAATTAAGAAAAAAACACGATTTCACTCAGCCCAATGCTTTCCCCTTAGGCTGTTACAAAGAAGTTTAAGAAAACAGAGAAAAGTCGGTAGAAGTTCTTCCTGGCGCTTCTCCCGCTCCTCTTTCTAAGCCCCTACGAGGAACGTAATGAATGTGGCTCATCTTTAAACTCGGGTGCAGCCATGGCCCTGGGCTGCTGGGGACACGGGACAGCCGAAGAAGAGCAGAGCCCCGCCTCCCCTTGTCACTGAGGTCCCTGTCGTCTCATCTGCAGGTGACTTTCTCTTTGTGAAACTGAGTGTACATGTGCAGAACGTGTGATATGGGCTGCGCCAGAGTCGACCAGCCTCTAAAGACATGTTCGAACCTCTGGCCGGGAGAGTGATGAGCTCGGGGGCGAGCTGCGGCTCTGCTGCGGTCCCACGGTCTGGCCGGTTAACAGGAGACCGTCGCTCACTCTCACTGCGTTTCTG
Organism: Indri indri; assembly: GCA_004363605.1. Lineage (NCBI taxonomy): Eukaryota > Metazoa > Chordata > Mammalia > Primates > Indriidae > Indri > Indri indri. The sequence goes on along the minus strand of RJWJ010000345.1, from coordinate 47,789 downwards.
CTTCTCCGTCTGTGAACTGGGGTGAGGACCATCAAGCCCCTGCTGCACTCATTGTCCTTCAGATAAGTTCAGAGGAGATACTGACGGGAAGGCGCTTTTCAGACATTCAAATACCATTCTGTACTTAAGAGGGAACGGTTTCGGTCAGTTTCAGCTCACCTCCACTGGCGCTCTGCTGGATGCCCAGCAGGACATCGAAGCACTGAAAGATGCTGCTTTGGGCGGCACTGCCCCCTGCGAACTTCCTCGGGGTGTCCCAGACCCCCTCATACAGCAGACCCTCTGACAGCTGGGGGTTGCCTTTCCAGCTAAGCCAGGAAAGAAAGAAAAATCATTCTTTGGGTTAGTTGCCAATTTTCAGATACCATATCTTGCACTAGAGGTGACCAGAAGGTGACGAGGTAGGTTTCACCATCCATTCTTCACACCCTCCCCCCACCCATTTTCATGCGTGAGAATAATAAGATAATTCTGAGCGGATTTGGCATAAATATTCTAGGAATGGGACCTTATTCTTGCATTAGCACAGCCCATTCCACTCTTTTTAAAATGACTAGCTGTCCTATCTCCCCTCCAGCGCATCCCTGGCCAAGTAACAGAAACAGCCTGTTGGAGAATATACATTGTCGTCTCAACTCAGTGAATAGTGGGGACCATTGACAGGAAGTTGGCGTGTTCTTTATGTTCATTGAGAGCAAACAAATTCAAGCATAAGACTACATACCCAGACAAATATATGCGAAGAACATTGAAAAACAGTTTTGGGTCCACGTGTTCTGCAAAAAGATGGAATGTGTTTGATTACACAGCAGCAGAGGCATATGGGAAAACCAAGGTGTTGTGAATAACTAATGGTGGGTTTCAACACAGCTTGCGGGAAAGGCCTTAGGTCAGTCTGTGCAGAACAAAGCACCTGCAGACAGGTGCCCAGTCTCCTGCCTTCTCCCAGAGGAGCCCTGCTCATCACCTGTGTCCCTGAATGGGGTCTCCTGTAGGGCGTCTGTGCAGCTTGTGCTGAGGAGCCATCTACCCACCCACCAGGCATCATCAGGGGGCCAGTTAAACTGTCAGCATTTCTCTGGTACTGCTTTATGTGCTTACTGACATAACAGGTAAACTATTTACATAAAGAAAGAACCCCCCCCCCAAAAAAAAACCAGAAACAAAAATCCCAGCCACCCTCTGCCTTGTGCATCCACGAGTCTCCCTCCCTATTTGATTTGAAGGTCCGATGCCACGGACCAATGAGAGTAACTCAAAGTCCGGAGATAAACAGCCACGGTTGTTAAGTCTGTCCAGTGGCTGGACTTCCTTTTGCAAATTGCTGCTTATGCACCGCCTGGGTTTTTGTAGTTTTTTAGTTGTTAATTTTGCAACAACTTTTGAGCTCACTGGCTTTTCTGTTTAGTTTCTTACTTAACTTGTGAAAAAGCAGAATTAGAGAGATCTTATTGAGCAGAAACTATGTTTTTCAGAACTTAAAATCACCTTCCCATTTAGCAAGTTTTTCTGTGGGATTTAGTGGGAAGTAAGGAAGCTCCTTAGAGTTAAATAGACCCAGGTTGGAATCTCGGATTCACCATGTACTACCTGTGTAATCTCAAGTCATTTATTTTACCTCTCTGAATTTAGATTTCCTCATCTGCAAAATGGAGATAATGAAATCTACCATATAGAAAGTGTAATGATTTAGTGAGATAAAATACATAAAGTAAAAACACACTCACTAAGTGATACTTGCTTTTCACTTCCTTTTTCTCAACAACTCTATGCAGACAATCAGAAACATTCGTTAGCCTAGAAGGTTGTATGGCACACAATACTTGCCGTGCATTTGGTGAAACACTTCAAGGGCTTTCTTCAGGGAAGAAACTATATCAAGCAGCGCCTTTTGCAAAGTATCCTGGTCCTGGTGCTGCACTGCACTGAATATAATGGGAATTACCTTAAAAAAAAAAAAAAAGACAAACACTTAAGATTTCCTAGGACTATACATTTACATTGAATAAAATTCTCCCAAGTCTTAGTTCCTAGATTAATTTTGGGATTTTACACTTCTTTCCTGGGCTGAGCACCCTATTTGACTAATTTCCCTGAATTTATATAAACTGGGATTAGTTTATTCACTTAGCATTTAATTTAGAGGTGTTTATATATATACATATTTCCATTTCTATTTCTTTTTTCTTTTCTTTTTTTCTCTTTTCATTTTTTTTTTTTTTTTTGAGACAGAGTCTTGCTCTCTCACCCTGGTTGGAATGCAGTGGCATCATTACAGCTCACTGCAACCTCAAACTCCTGGGCTCAAGCGGTCCTCCTGCCTCAGCCTCCCGAGTGGCCGGGACTACAGACGCGTACCACCATGCCCGGCTAATTTTTCTATTTTCAGTAGAGACCAGGTCTCACTCTTGTTCAGGCTGATCTTGAATTCCTGAGCTCAAGCAATCCTCCAGCCTTGGCCTCCCAGAGTGCTGGGATTACAGGCATGAACCACCACACTGACACATCCATTTCTACTTTGAAACCATTGAATTTATGACACTATGTATTATAGGTCAATGCCAAAGTGCATTGAAAATTTTCATTTCTTACAGGGGTTTCAAATTTGATTCTAAATATATGGCTCTAAGATTTTATAGTTTTGGTGATACACAAAAATAAAAGAAATATTTCTTTCTGTCAGATGATCCCTTACCCCCAATTAAATAATCCCATGCTGTATTTGTTCAGGATAAAGTTAATTCATGCCTACTTTGGTTCAGATATTAAGGGATTGCTCTGCTTATGTGAACAGACACACAAATTTTCAAGTGTGGGTGGACGTACTTTGATTGCAGAAGCAGCTGCTATTTCCACCAATAGAGAAACCAGGAAGAATCCTTTACCGCAGTTCCCACCAGGAAACGAGAACAAAATGTCCATGTTCCTAAGAAAATCCATTGAGGAAGGCAAGAAAGGTTGCAAAAATTATAGTACGTTTGTAAAATACGTTATAGTTTCAAGCATTTTTATTTATCTGATTTCATTTTCAAAATAATTTTGTGAGAGAAGTATGTTAGGTATTACTGTCTGCATTATGTAGTTGGGAATGTTGACTCAGCTAGGCAGGCCCACTGTCTAAGACCATATAATTAATAGTAAGTGGGTTAAACTGAGACTTGACATTTCATTTTAGAACTTAGAACCAGAATCCCAAACTAGTTCTGTTTTTATTATCCCTTTAACTTTTGACAGACATATACATTACTATAGATATTAATATATGCTCAATGTTTATAGAGATATCTGTGAGACAGAGTTTTAAGAAGTAGTCTTTTTGTTCAAATAAATATATTCATATTTTTATCTGTGAACCTGATTCAATTTCTCAGTAGTTTATCTACTTTAAGAAAGAATGGGCTGGGAAATTAAAATAACTGGTTAGACTCTACTTTTCTATTGAAGTTTTGGCATTGGTGCAAACACAGTCGTAGTGTCTGTATGAGTTTTGTGGTGGTTAAATTCGTGGTTTCTGAAGCCAGACAACCTTGCAGGTTACTTGCTGGTGACCTTGAGTAAGATAAGTCATCTTTCTCTGCCTCAGTGTTCTTATCTGTAAAATGGGACTGGCCGATGATATCATCCTTCTGTTTAAAAACCTTACAGCTTCTCACTTATTTTAAGATGCTGTTCAAACTCCTTATCATAGCCAACAAAGCCCCACATAATTTTTTTCTTTTTTCTTTTTCTTTTTAAAGACAAGGTCTCACTCTGTTGCCCCATGTGGAGTGCAGTGGCCCAGTCGTAATCACAGCTCACTGCAGCCTGGAACTCTTGGGCTTAAGCGATCCTCCTGCCGCACCCTCCCAGGGTGCTGGGATTACAGGTGTGAACCACTGTGCCTGGCCTAACCTTTTCAAAAAATTATTTCTTCATCCTTTTCTCATATTGTTATTGTCATCGTTCATTATTTATCACTGACATGAGCCATCCTTCAACTCTGATAATGCACCAAGATTTTCATCACTTCAAGGCCTCACTTGCTGTCTTCTCGTTCTTCTAGCTAGTTCCTACTCACTCTCTGGGACTCAACTTCAGGCATTCCCCCTTCACCCTTTTATTTGGTTTGGGTTCCCAGTACTCTGTCTTCCTACCTCTTCTCTTAGCCCTGTGGCAACTTATGAGAGTTTCACGTATCTCCTCCTCTCCAGCAGTCTAGCTTCCCAGGGTGGGCTTATACCAGTGATGCTTGCTTTGGTTTCCCCGTCTCAGCCTATGTTTAGTTTATAGGTCAAAAGTAATAAAGATTGGGTCAAAAAGATCAGGTGTATGTTCAGCTGCTTATTGACACTGGTGACTTGTTCCAGCCACAGAGATCATTAAGTCATAGATACCCAGAGGTTTGTGCCTTTTGTATTTATGCACAGTTATTACATGTAGATGTGCAAATAGTATTTTTGTATACATCTATACCTATAATATCAAATAGACACAGTCATAACACAGCCAGAGACATAATTTAAGACTGTGATTATTTGCTTTTTAAATAATGACTTAATTTTTGCCTAAATTCAATCATTCGAAAATGCACTTGGAGTATGTTAATAAACTTACATTCACTTTGAATAACAATTCTTAGAATAAAATAAGAACCAAATACTTACTCATAAGTCATGGGCCTTAGGAGAGTAGACATGCATCAGCAGCCAGTTGGAAGACCGAAAGAAAACCAACATAAAAATGGCTTTGAGCTATTGTTATTAGATTGAATATTACTGCTCTATCAGAGGTAAGACATAGGTAAAAAAGAAAAAATATATGCTTTTTATATTTCTCAAGTAGGCATTGTAAACATTTAACTTAATAACTAATAAGTGAAATAAAAAATTAAACATGGAAGGAGCACACATAGACAGTCAAAACTACAAATAGTTGTTACTAAAAAGAAACTTTCCGGATCAAATCCTTTCATTTTGCTGTATTCCCATTTGCAGAATCGTCAGCTACAGGGGCACGGACCCAGGGCATGTTAATTCTCTTGTCCCTTTTTTATAGCAGATGCCATCACTCGATGGGTACAAAAAGGCCTAGATTTTGAGTAGACTGCTCTGAAAACCCAGACATTGCTGCCTCTACTACTAAAGAAGTATTGACTCTTAATTCCAATTGGCTACTTAAATATTAGATTAGTATAATCTCAAAAACACGTTAATCAAAGGAAGCCAAATACGAAAGAGTACACACTCTATGGTTTCATTGATATACACTTAATAACAAAACAAAACAACTTTTGACAAGACAAATGAGAATACGTTTACCTAGGGCTGGGAAAGAAGTTGGATGGAAATAAAAGGCACGAAGGAATTTTCTGAGGTGATAAAAATATTTTGTATCTCGCTTAGGGTGGTGGTTTTATGTATGCATACCATAGTAAGATTCAAACTGATGATTTAAGATTTGTGCATTTTGCTGTATTTTAACTACACACCTCTCTCATATATGTATAATACATTTGTAGTTATGGACACAGCAGTCCAAGAAACTAACAGAGAAGAAAACTGTACTGCTAAAAATCAGACCAATAAATAAGCACTTTTTGATTTAAATAGCATGCACCCTATCAATCCCTATTATAATCATAGTTTACTTACCCATTGGGATCCTTTTTCTTCCAGTTTGCCAAGACACAGTCTGCATATACGAGAATAGGAGGGAGTCCCAGCTTCTCAGAGAGTTTGCAGTAAGGAATAGCAATATTTCTTGGCAAGATCTATTAAAACACAATATTTAGTTTTAACCATTGCAGTATCTTACCTTTTTATCTGCTTCCTGGATACCAAAATATTATCTGTTCTATATAACGGCACTTTGAAACCAAATAAACGTAATTTTTTTTTCTTCTTCATTTCATAAGTTAAATTGTTAAATGTTCATGTTTTGGATTTGGGTCGATGAGGACGTCACTTGACCACAGAGAGGTAAAGGAGGTTGAGAGCAAGAGGAACAAAGGCTGCATCTTCGACTGTCTAATGGCCTTGCGAGGCGCTGTCATTCATTCATTCTTCCGTCTATCCCATGAATATTTGTAAACCAATTTTTCTTTTCTTTTTTTTTTTTTTTTTTTTTTGAGACAGAGTCTCATTGTGTTGCCTGGGCTAGAGTGCCGTGGCATCATCTTAGCTCACAGCAACCTCAAACTCCTGGGCTCAAGCGATCCTCCTGCCTCAGCCTCCCGAGTAGGTGGGACTACAGGCATGCGCCACCATGCCTGGCTAATTTTTTCTACATATTTTTAGTTGTCAGATTAATTTCTTTCTATTTTTAGTAGAGACGGGGTCTCGTTCTTGCTCAGGCTGGTTTTGAACTCCTGAGCTCAAACGATCCGCCCGCCTCGGCCTCCCAGAGTGCTAGGATTACAGGCGTGAGCCACCACGCCCGGCCTGTAAACAAATTTTTCAATGCAAGATGCTACACTATCCACTGGCAATAAAAAGCTAAAATCAATTGTCTCAGAGATGGCAAAAGTCTTTGTAGTTGTGACTTTTGGGTAAGTGTAAATAAATTGCTGCTCTTGGGAGCATAGTGTAGAAACTCTCTCCTGGGTGATTTTTTTTGTTTGTTTTTTTAAGAAAGCTGCACCATTGAATGACATTGGTGCTTGGTCTTGAAAACGTACTTGTGCTGGAAGAAGGAATCTGTTATCCCCTTTCTTTGTATTTCCTTGTGGAAATTGGCAGGACACTCGCTTAATCTCAGCGCTTTCACTCACCCTTCCCCAGGGGAGGTGAAACTATAGCAATCAGATAAGCCTCTTTTTCTCAACTCTTCTTTTCCTGAGGCTGCTACTTGTAGAATTTGCTCTGTTCGGCCACACACAGGGCAATCCTGTGGTTGTCAGGCACTGCGCTCCATGAGGTGGGTGGGTGGCTCTGATTCTGGGGTGCACTTACGTCTAGCCCATAGGTCTTCTCAAACCCGGCTATGTTTCCCAACAGCTCTATTAGTCATAAAGCTGACATCTTGCTCTGCCTGACTTCCTCATCTCGTTGTCATCTGACTTAGCATTGGATGGTCCTTAGGTAATCAGGGCAATCATTGTCATCAGCAATTTGTGGCTGGAATTTTGAAATTAACCAGGCAGGAAAGGCCTGTGTGGCCAGTCTGGGGTAGAGGGTGGTGGAACTTTCAGTGGGACTTTAGTTGCACTACTGGGTGGATAACAAACAGAAATCAGCAGACTGTACACATTATTCGACCTGCTCTATTCATCTGTCCTACGCCAATCCCTAGGAAGAGGATACTGGGACCCTCTTCTGGTTGGACTTAGAGTGAAATAGCTACCAAACCTAATCTATAATGGCTACGTGCTCATAATCACTACTTTTATAAAAATAAGACTGTGACTAACACTTAAATGTATACATATAAATATGCATACAAGATGACATTATTTTAAAACTAAGGCTATCTAATATTGATAAGAGTAGAGTGAAACCAATCTATTCTTCCATGTTGACAGATGTAAAGTAGCATTTTAGCATTAACTGAGAGGAGCCAGAAAATATTCAGACTTCCCAAAAATCATAAATAGAGAAAAATGGTTCCTCTTCAAAGATATTTATTGTAGTATTATTTATAATAGTGAAATACTGAAAATGAGTAAAGTATTTATCAATAGAGGATTTAGTCAGTAAACTAAAGTTCAGAAATTTAATGAAAAATTAGTCATTTCAAATGACTAGAATGATTGTGTAGTAATTAAAAAATGCTTACAATATAATTTAAGTCAAAGAAGCAGGATATATAGGTATTTGTTCAGGATAGAGCAACTGTGTAATATAAGTAAAAGACTAAAACTATAATAATGATAACAGTTGATATGTTAAGCCAGCGAATGTTTTCTTTTTCCTTTTTTTCTGTTATCTAAACCTTGCAAAATACAAGTTACGCTTTTGGAAAATTTTTATGTTAAATGGAAATTGGATGAAAATCTGTCACATGGCATAAGAAATATTAGAAAATCTCCAAACCTTGCGGACATCTCCGTCACCTTGGTTCCACACATATGCCATGGTGATGTACCCCAGCACCAGATGTGCCAGGCGCTGCAGCTTGTGCCCTCGCAGGTCATCAATGCTGAGCATCGGTAACTGCAAACAAATGGAGAGATTGACTCGGATCAATTTTGGTGATGTTATGGGCTTCAAAACCACGTTTATGATGTTAACAAGCTACAAAAGATGGCAGCCAAGGCACAGTGGCTCACGCCTGAAATCCCCATGACTCGGGAGGCCAAGGCAGGAGGATCACTTGAGCCCAGGAATTCGAGGCTGCAGTGAGCTGCGATTGTGCCATTGCGCTCCGGTCAGGGCGACAGAGTGAGACCTCATCTCTATAAAAATAAAAAAAGAAGAAAGAAGACAAATGTAAGACATATTTCAAACCTTCTCAACTTCCGCTCGGAGTTGACCGGTCTCAATCAGAGCAGGCAGGTGCTCAGCAATGACCATCCAGGCATTATAATCATCAGGTAGCTTTTCCTTTAAAAAAGAAAAAAACAAACAAACAAAACTTTTATTTACTAGGAGCAGTTACTGTAAAAATAGGTTTAGCTTCCCAGTGATAGTCCACCTTGCTGCTAGATCCGTTTTGTGCAAGTTGCTGCGCGGCACACTCACCTACCCAGAAACGCCAGCCTGCGCCTGGGCCCCCGCAGGCGGGATGCAGGACCTGCTCTGTGCGCCACCCCTGCCTCTCTCCAGGCACTCCCATCTGCCTCTTCTGCAAAGTTTCCCTCCAAAGTTCCACTAAAGTCTTCCTGAATATTTCGTTTGACACCAATATCCTCTATTTTAAATCCTGTGAATTATGCCTTTCCACATTGCTAAGTAATTTATCTGCTACTTTTTTTCTTACTGGGTAGATTTCAAGCTCTTTGAATGGAAGAAAAATGAGATATTTTAAATGTCTAATAGTGGACTAGGCACTGTGCTCAATTTCACTTATGTATTTCTCCTTTAATTCTTGTAACAGCCCAAGAAGTTATCTCTATAATAAATAAGGAAATGTAGGCTCATAGAGTTTATATAACTATTTTTGTATATATAATTTATTGTAATTCAAACGTAACTGTTTCCAAGTTTCAGAATCCATGTTCTTGTCTCACTGTCTCCTGGGCTAAAGTGCAGTGGCATCATCATAGCTCACTGTAGCCTCAAACTCCTGAGCTCAAGGGATCCTTATGGCTCAGGCTTCTGAGTAGCTGGGACTACGAGTGTGTGCCACCACACCGAGCCAAGTTTTTAAAATTTTTTGTAGAGACAGGGTTTTGCTATGTTGTCCAGGCTGGTCTCGAACTCCTAGCCTCAAGGGATCCTCCAGCCTCAGCTTGAAAAGTGCTAGGATTACAGGCATGAGCCGCTGCGCTTGGCCAGTGCTTTTAATTTTATATCTTTTACAAGACCCGGCACATTCCTGGACATGTACGAGGTTGATGGTTACCTACTTTGGTTTTAGTATAGGTTTGTTTTTTGCTCACTAAGCACAATGAAATCCAAATAGAAGCATCTCCCTTATGATATTATCATCTCATCTCAAAGGGAAACAGAGGGAAGCATACAAACAAAAGACCTAGGGAACATCTTGAAATGACATAAAGATCCCTGAGCAATTTCCTGTATAATCGGCCCCCCTGCTTCCTCCATCCACTGTCTTCAGGGCACACCCTTGAGGTCATCGATCCTGAACCCTGGGGACTTGGTGCAAACAGAGAGATTGACTCAAATCAATATGGGTGAGGTCTTAAGCTTCACCCATATAGTTAATATATAATAAGTTAATATGTAAGCAAACTGTAAAACGAGAAAGCAAATATAATATAAAATTGAAACATTTTCAAGATGTGTATGTAATTGTCCAATCTTAATTGGTTAGGGCAGATTTTTAGCAATGAAAAGTCTAGGCTGTGTGCCACTAGGTAGCCCCTTTTCTTGCTCTGAACTTTTCTTCCTGACCACACAAATGCTGTGTTCTAGTGCTTTAGTAATAAATGTTTGTTGTTGTTTTTGCTGTTCTGTGTTTCACGGTATAGCACACCTGATTTTTTAGTTTTTGCTGTTTTCCCAAGTGACAGAAATACTCTTTTGTTATGTACCATGGTTCATGTTTTATTTGACAGCACTTTTAACAAATGCAAAATTCAATCAACAAATATGCTTCTGGTTCAGAGGATCCTTAAAGGGTATAATATAAATTAAAAAGGAATAATACAGAGGATCTTTCAAATTCTGCTAAGATTAGAGAATGTATTTTGTTTCTATATGGAATCAGAAGACATTATTTTCCTTTGGAATAGAAAGCTGATACACAGGGTATGAGAGATGAAATATACATTTTTGAGCTCATAATTTTTAGAAAAGATCTTCAGTGAAGACATAAAAGTAACCCCTAATTTTTTTTTTTTCATGTTTCAGGACACTGAATCTAGTTTCCTCAGCATCTCAGCTAACAGAATTATTTTTTAAGTAGCCAAAGAAGAGTTTTTTTTTGGGGGGGGGTTGTTTTAACCCTCTGAGTCTGTTCTAGGGGTCTCTAAAATTATCACGGTTGTTGCATTTTTCAAGAGAACTAACTCTTTGAAGAAAAAAAACTTGATATGAAGTTTAGTAGTATCTGAAAAAGACAGTTCTATTGTACCATTGATAGTGCATCCTTGAAACCGTCCAATCCTGACATCTGCCTGCATGTGGTTGGGGCAGGGACCAAGTCTGAATATTATCGATTTGCAAGCATAAAGCAAACTCTGGACTTTTGGCAATAACATTAAAGCGCATGCTTCATTTTCTTAAGTTAATAATCTCAAGAGGAAAATTATATTGGGAGTCAGAGGCTGCTTCAGATTTGCCTATATTACATTTCAGGACACAGTTAGGTTGGAATCTTTGGCTAAAAATATGTTTGTTGCATTTAATGGTGCTCTCTGGAGTGTGGACTAGAACTATTTGAGCTACAAACAAATAAAAATATACTAGTCTGAAGAATTGTTACGATCGTTACAACATGTAACTGGTTCATGGAAATCTGCCCTGGAATCTCATGTACCTTGTCCCGAGAGAGGGAGAGAGAGAAAAGCAATGCTTTGTGCTCTCTTCTTCTTTTAAGAGAGCAACTCTGGAGCCAGACTGGTTAGGTTACACCTGCCTCTTTCCCTTGCTGGCTGTATGAGTCTGATAATTACTTAAATTCTGTATGCCTTACGTTTCTTACCAGAAAAATGAGAATAAGAACATATATACCATTTGGGATGGTTTGTGAGGATGGAATGAGTTAATATTTGTAAACTGCTTAGAAGAATACTAAGTTTTAGAACTAAAATATTGATAATAAATTGGTTTACATGACATGCATCAGAAGACAACTTAGGAAAATGTAGTTTCTTTCTTTTTTTTATTTTCTTTTTGAGACAGAGTCTTGCTCTGTCGCCCCCGACCCTCCACTACAGTGCTGTGGCATCACACCTCACAGCAACCTCAAACTCCTGGGCTCAAGTGATCCTTCTGCCTCAGCCTCCCAGGTAGCCTGGCTATTTTTTTCTATTTTGGGTAGAGACGGGGGTCTCACTCTTGCTCAGGCTGGTTTTGATCTTCTGAGCTCAAGCGATCCTCCTGCCTAGGCCTCCCAGAGTGCTGGGATTACAGGTGTGAGCCACCACACCTGGCCTGGAAAATGTAGTTTTTAAGGCAAATATTTTCTCCACATACCTTGCACTTTGTAGCTAAAACTTGCAAAAAATAAAAAAATTAAAAAGGTAGTTCAGACTCACATTTGAATTTCATGCTCAGTAAACAGCATTATTAATACCATATGAAAGGGGCTTAATGTGCCATCTCACAAACACAAATTAGGAACACATATTTTGCACGATTTAAGGTATAGCAGTAGAGAAAGGGTTTTCCCTTTGTCTCCTGGACCATTTATACCTTCGGATATCATCCAAAAATACAATTGTAATAAACTTACTTTTCGTTTCTACGGTACAATTCTTTTGTAAAGCTAAAATAGTTCCCACAGTTTCCCTGTCTTACCACTCCGCATATCCACAATATGCAAGGAAGAAGTGCATGGGTGATTACATATCTGGGGAGAAAATTTCAAGAAAGTTAAATGAGACAATTATTAAAACAGCCTCCAACTTGGGCACTGCTTTTTCCATTTGTTTAGAAGTTACCAAGCCACAGTTGTTCAGAGTTAACTTGTCCAGGTTAAGCGATAGAAGAAAAATACATATTGCCACCTTATAGTGTCCTCTCTTACCAGTGGATTTGGCAGAGCAAAGCCCACGTCTTCATCGATGTGGTATTCTTCAGTGATTTTCCAAGAATGGTCCATAGGAGATGCTGTAACATGTGCCATTCTTGCAGTCTGCTCTTCTGGTCCCCCGCAGCCTCTGAAGGGTTTCAGAACATCTCTTTATTATAGAGGTTGCCATAGGCAGTGACCACAACCTCTCACGTAGTCAGTGACGAATGACTTCCACTTTTGGAATAGTTTCATCTTCTAGTTTCTTTATACGTAATTTGATAAACAATGGAACCACAGAAGCATCATAGGAAGAAACTGAAAGTCTGTGTTTCATAACAAATCTCTTAGGGACATCATTTTCTTACTGCCAGGTGAGAAGCTAGAAAGGGTCTGATTGTAAACACAAGAAGTATGAAAAGGTGTGACCAGAAAGGAACGTTTTGTTTTTTGGAAATTTGTAAATTTTCGAATTAAAATAAAGAATTGTACCATAGCTATAGTCCTAAACTATTAGTTAGTTATTTGTCATTGGCTTTTTTTTTTTTTTTTTTTTTAGGCTTCCAGGGTTCTTTGAAAATATCAGTGTCTTGTTTCAGCAGCTTGGAAATACAATGGCTCTGAAGTAGGAGAAAAGCAGAAGCACATGAAAAATTAGAAAAGTAGCACCTCTCCACGTCCCCATCTTTCTCACCTGGACTTTCCTCAGTGTTCACATGACGAAGCTCTCTCTTTTGCACATTCCTAACAAGCAACTTTGAGGAAGCTTGTCTTGTGTATCAGCTGTATCTGACTGCCAGGCACTGATGAGGCAACTGTCCTCATCTGGAGACTTTGGGGTGTGTTAAAAGCTGAAGCCAAGGATAAAATACCTTGAAAATGTTTCTTTCAAAATGCAAATTAAGACCTCATTCGGTAAAAGTTTTCAGGTTTCGTGCAGGTCTGTGGTCAGGTTAGAGGGACTGTTCCTGCTTACTAACGACGCTAAAGCAAAAGCAGAAGCTGTATCGTTCCTTTTGATCATCAGAAGGAGAAAAGAGAAGGATTTTTAGTGTTCAGTACATAAAACGTCATGCAGTTCTGTCATCCACTTTGTCAGTACTTAAAATCACCTAAATTTTAGCAGCTCGTGGCTTTGCTACATTCTAAATTAGCTCCCTCGTTACGTGGCTGCCGCCACTTCCCTCCCCTCTGTGCTCGCCAGGCTACGCCTCCCTATTACATTATGACTTTGCTTTTAAATGAGTAGTTTTACAAGAATATGTTCTCTGAACAAGAAAAGTAAGAGAAAATGAAACCAAAATTACGTAACAAAGAAAATACAATGACTAACACATTGTTTAAAAGAAATTACTCAAGAGGTTGACACTTTTGGAATCGGGCCCAAGGGGGAAAAGAACACACAAAAAATAACATACGAGCCTATCATATCTGTATGGAAGACAGAAATACTAACAAAATATGAAGAATTTAGAAAATGTGTGGTTATCCCTGTGATTTTTCATTCTTTGTATCTGAATTTTTCTATGGGCGAGTCAAATCAGAGTGCAGTTGGACTGCAGTTTTAGATGATTCTGTCCTGGAAAAACCTCTCAGGATGGGTTTTTTAAGAAGCGTGGTTTGATAAAACTTTTTCTTGGCTCTGTTCACGCACCTACTTCACTACATGTGGCCTACTCTTGTTTTCAGAAACAGTAGTGCTTTACTGGCTCAGTTTTATCTCTACCTTTTGAACTCCCTCAAACTTTTAACTCTTTCATATTTCTGGAACAATATGCTCAATTGATCCTGTCTCCATCTTAATTTTTCTTCAGCCATAACTACCTGTCCTTGAAAATGCACGTATGAAAGCACGTGTTTCCAGAAGGGCACCTTGATTTTGTGATCTCATATGGGTTCTTTATCTTCCTCTTTAGCCTTTCAGCTGTGCCTTGGTCATCATGCTGGAGAACTGAGAGCCAGAACTCAGGCCTTTGCTCTACGGCCTCCCAGGTCTGAAACTTTATCTGAGTCTGTCTCCTTTGTGTACATCACTTGTTTTAATAGCCCTGATGATCTTTTTCTACAGTGATTGTATTGCCTGACTCATCTCCACAGCTACAGACCACATTTCAAACGGTGAGTGTCTCTACCTGAAAGTTCTGCTCTCCAGCTTCACGGAGGACTGTGTTGACACCGGGCTGTTGCAACAGGGTCTGCCCAGGGGCTTTTATCCAGAGCCACTGTAAACACAAATTTATTTCCTCTTAATAAATCATTCTCCATAATATACTCAACTTCCTCTTTCTCTCTATATTATACTAACTTCTAAAAATGCAGCTTGGTTTTTAAAAGAATTCTCAGTTTTAAAAGAAATCAAATAATCTAGAGCATACAAGAGGAATGAAAGAAATCACTGAAATACCCAGTAACTGCCGACATTCACCATTAACGTTTAATGGTGACCGTGTTTTGCACCATTTTTCATGCAAATTAATAACATACAAATTTCCCTGAGTATTTACTAGTGTCAAGAATGTTTTAAAAACCTTGTTTGTAGTAATTAATTTGACTTTTATAGTTGACTTATGAGGAAAATTCCCTGAAAGAGAATTAAAGAGATTCAGGATTTTCTGTGCCCTTAGTTGCCCGAACAAAACAAAATTAAATAATCCCTTAAAGAAGAAAATGTCATCTTAGGCCTCAGAATATTTATACCATCTTTATAGATCTCTAGAAGTCACTAAAAAAATGTCCAGGCACATGATCTAATACCAAGGAAAACAACAGACTGTAGAAAGAGATTTACAGGAGATTAGATTTAAAAAAGAGCAGATGGACTTTGAAATTCATCTCTTAATTAAAAAAAAAATCAGAAATAAAAAATAAGATGGGGAACTTTAAAGAAACTATAAATAATGGCCAAATGAATATTCTGAAATTAACATAATTGAGGAGAAAATGGCTGAACTTGCAGGTATGTCAGAAGAAAATACAGCTTAATGCCCGGAGAGAAAAAAAAAATGATGACAAATACAGAGAGAGAGAGAGAGAGAGAAATGCAGACAGAGGGTGCAATGAGGAATCTAATATAGATGCAATCTGAGTCCCAGAGGAAGAGAAGGGAGAAAATGAGAAGAGCCAATATTTAAAGCAACAGGGACAAAGAATTTTTAAAATATAATGAAAGACACTAAGCCACAAATAGACAAAAAGTCTATGCTCTTCAAGCAGGGCTAAATGAAATTAAAACCACACCTGATCACATCATAGTTAAACTGTAAAAACCAAATACAAAAGTCTTTAAAACATAAAAATTTCCTAAAAAACGAGCGAAAACAAATTAACACCTTCAAAGAAGTATCAATTAGAGCGACAGAGGAATTCTCAAGCAATTAAGACCTGACAACAATAGAACGATATCTAAACATGCTGAAGAAAAGAAAAATAAGTCAGGCAAGAATTATATATTCATGGAAAATATTATTTATAAATGTAAATAAAATAATTTTCGGGCAAACAAAAATCACAAATTTATCATCAGCAAATCCACCATCAAGGAAACGTTAAAGAAGTTTTGTTTCTGTGGAGGGAAAATAATTTCAGACGTAGCAATAAATGAAGATCAGTGCAAAGGGGTAACTCTCGGAATCTAAATAAGTATGTATAATCATTATTTCAATAAGTAGTACAGTTTTATTTAGATAGATTGATGGTATACATACATACATAGACTGAATTTAAATATATCGCAATTCATATATCATGAATGTGAGGAGGAGTACAAATGGTGTTAAAATTCTTGCATGTTCTGGAGAGAAAATGAGAATTAATTTATAAAAGATTTTGAAAATTTACAGATTTCTGTATTAATCGGTAGGCTTACCAACAAAAAATGCTATAAGAATGTATATACAACAAACCAATAAATGGAAAAAGCTTATTAGTAAATAAATATTAATCAATACAACAGAAGACATAAAAAGGGATACTAAACAGGCAGATCAAAAAGAAAGCAAACAGGCCGGCGGCAGTGGCTCACACCTATAATCCTAGCATCTGGGAGGTTAAGGCCGGAGGATCACCTGAACTCAGCAGTTCGAGACCAGCCTGAGCAAGCGTGAGAACCCATCTCAACTAAAAAACAGAAAAATCAGGCAGGTATCGCGGTGGGCGCCTGTAGTCCCAGTTACCTGGGAGGCTAAGGCAGGAGGATCCCTTGAGCCCAGGAGTTTGAGGCTGCAGTGAGGTACAGTGGTGCTACCGCACTCTACCCAGGGTAACAGAGTGAAACCCTGTCTCAAAAAAAAAAAAAAAAAAAAGCAAATAGTTCAGTGGTAGATGTAAAAGCAAACATACCCATAATTAATTATATGTAGAAAAAGCATTCTAATTAAAAAGTACAGAGATTATCATGTTCAACTTTTAAAAATACCTTATCTATATGCTGTTTAAAATATAAAGATCTAAAATATGAGGATACAAAAATGTTAAAATATAAAAAGAAAAAATATATCATGCAAATACTAATAACAGCTACTGGTATAACTATATAAACTTTAGGTAAGTTAGACTTTGAGGTAAATAGTATCATTAGAGATTGTATCAGTCAGGGTTCTTCAGAGAAAAAGAGCCAGTAAGTAGCCGATACTCCAGATAGATATATAGCTAGACAGACAGACAGACAGAGGGCTTCAAGGAATTGGCTTACATGATTGTGGAGACCAGGAAGTCAGAAATCGGGAGGGCAAGCTGACAAGCTGGAGCCTCTCATTTCGGGTAGGCAGAATTTCTTCTTCAGAAGAAGAACCTAAGTTTTTTCTCTTAAAACCATTTAAGTGATTGGATGTGGCCCGCCCAAATTATTGAGCGTAATCTCCTTTACTTAAAGCCAACGGATTGTGTATGCTAAGGGCTTCTGCAAAATCCCCTCACAGCAGCCTAGATGAGTGTTTCATTGAATAACTTGGTACTACAGTCTAACTAAATGACATAAAACTAATCGTCATGGAAATAAAGGGGGATACTTTATAACATGAAAGATTCAATTTACCTGGAAAATACAGTAAGTATATAATGTTATATACTCAATTAGTTAACCTTCAAATACGTAAAGCAAAAATTGATGAAACATAAGACAGAAAGATAGACACACAATTAGACAAGCAAGGCAAAAATTAGTAAAAGTGTAGGCAATTTGACCGTGATTAATGAACTTGACCTAATGTAAGAACATCAAATTCAACAAGAGCAGGATACATATTATGTTTGGAGGACATCATATTAAATGAAATAAGCAGATGCAGAAAGACAAATACTGCATGGTCTCCTTTATATGTGTGACCTAAAAACAAACAAACAAACAAACAAACAAACAAAAAGAGTTGATAATATCATAGAAACAAAGACTAGAACAGCGGGTACCAGAGACTGGGGAGGGGAGAGGTGGGGAGAGGGCACAAGTTACAATTAGACAGGAACCATAAGTCTAGTCTATTGCACAGCAGGGTGATGATGGTTAAGATGATTAACAGTAAGGTATAGTATATTACAAAATAGCTAGAAGAGAGGTTTTTGAATGTTCTCATTACAAAAAAATGATAAATGCATGAGGTGATGGATATGCTAAACACCCTGATTTAATCATTATGCAACATATATATGTATCAAATATTAAATTATAAATCGTAGCCCATAAATAAGTACAATTCCAAAGAGTCAATAAAAAACAAAGTGCATTTCCCTAATTTTTTGTTCAAAGAATTTCATGGAAACCAATTTATCATCAATATTTTATTTATCACTTAGCATTTTTCTAAGCAATTTACAAATATTAACCCATTCCATCCTTAAAACCATCCTAAAAGTTATGTATGTTATTATTGTCATTTTCCTGATAAGAAATATAAGGAATGCAGAATTTAAGCAATTGTTCAGCATAAAAAGTCAGAAAGACAAAATTTGAGCCTAAGCAGTTTGGCTCCAGAGTCCATGACCTTACAACCATTATGCTATGCTGTCTCTCTCTTTCATTTTTATTGCAATAGAGTTAGGGGACATGTGTTTCTTGTTACATGAATGAATTGTATAATGGTGAAGTCAGATCACAAGGCATTGCTTTTTCTTTTACTCTTTCACAAATGGGTGTAACAAGGTACCTGAGGTTCCAGGAGAGGATTTCCACAAACTAGTCATATGCTGTGATAATTCTGTACATTTTATATGAGTGTATTTTTGTTTGCAGCTCAAAGAGTTAAAGTTCATATTCTAGACAGCACCTTTAAATGCAGGAGATACATTTTTAGTCAGAGATCCCAACTTAACTGTACTTAGAAATACATCCCAATGAGGCTGGGGGCGGTGGCTCACGCCTGTATTGCTAGCACTCTGGGAGGCTGAGGTGGGAGGATCGCTTGAGGTCAGGAGTTCAAGAAATCTCAATGTAATACATGATAAAGGGAAAGGTAAAAAGCAATATGTAATAAGAACAAAACAGGGAAAGTGAAAAAAGGACCAAGTACAGACGTTAGGAATAGAAAATGTAGTAATTGAAGCCAAGTTCACAATGAATAGCAGAATAGATACAGCTAAGTAACAAATCAGTGTGTTGGAATTATTATGAATTCAGTTCATTATTGTCCTTTGCCTTGAGCATCAACCCAAATTCTGAGATAAGAGGAAATTACCATTTAATATCCTTTTAAATCAATTCATTAAACAATATGTAAAAGTATTTCTCTGAGTTCTTTACTTGACTCTTAGTTCAAGAACAATGCCAGGCAGCCAATCCAATGTCCTGAATATTCTGCTAAATAGACTGAGTAACACCCAGTAAGGGCCAAGAATGTATAGGAGAGCCGAGTGTCGTGAGAGTCACCAATTGTATAGACGTATAAGTCTGATCTTGCAGCATCCTACAGAAGAGTTTCACTGCCCTCAATATCCTCTCTGCTCCACCTGTTCCTCCCTCCCTTCCTCTCTGCAACCCCCTGGCAACCACTGGCCTTTTTACTGTCTTCATAGTTCAGCCTTTTCCAGAATGTCATATAGTTGGAATCGCACAGTATGTAGCCTTATCAGACCTTTTTTATTTCTTTTGTCCTTTCTTTTTTAAATTTACATTTCTGATTAATGAAGCTGAGCTTCTACTGAGATGTTTATAGGCAAATTGTATTTTCTACTCTGTGAAATACTTGTTCATTCTTTTTGGCTGATTTTGATTGGAAACATTTAATTATTGATCTATAATTCTAAATATTTCTTAATATTTGTATACTAATTCTTGTTCATTTATATGTTGTAGATAGGTACTTTTACATTATCTGTGGGAAAGGCCCATATTTTCTTTTTATTTTTGATCAACCAAAACTGTTACTTTTGAAAAATACAATAAAAATTATTCACTAGAAAATTAAAATGAGTACAATATATATTACTCCATTTTTATGATAAGCCAACAAAAATGTATTTCAACAAATATACTCATTTATCAGTAAAGTCTATTTAGCAAAAATATTGTTAAAACTGTATACATTGTATATTATGTGTATGTGAACAATTACTGTAATACATACAGAGAACCACAATATACTGATAACTTTTTGTTGTTACAATTGTAAATAAACAAAAAGTTATGAATGAAGTAGTAATTACTCACATGAAAAATTTGTAAGCACACTTGAACACTATTTTTTTCAATATTTAAATTTTATATGGAAGCAGCACGGGTACATAATTTATATACAGCAACACATATAAATTTTAAAAGTACAGATTGATGAGTTTTGAAAGCTGTCTACATCTTGTTACTATCACCTCGATTACGGTAGAGAATATTCCATAATGTGGAATGTTTCCTGTGCCTCATTTCAATCCCCTGCCACCCAGAGTCAACCACTATTTTGATTTTTATTACCATAGATGAGTTGTATCTGGTTTTAAAGTTACTATAAATGATTCAATATGTATTCTTAGAGGTCTGACTTCTTTTATACAACATAATGTTTTTGAGACTCATCCATGTTGCATGTATTGATTTGTTGTTTTTATTATTCAGTAATTTTCCATTAACATGAACACACCCATTTTGTTGTTTAGAGCTTCTGTGCTGGACATTTCATTTGTTCCAGCTTTTGGCAACTAGAAGCAAAATTGCTATGATTGTTCTGGTCCAAATCTCTGCAAGAACATTTAGACTTATCAAAGTGTTTTCCGGTGTGTTTTCCATTTTACACTTCGGTCGGCATTACAGGCTTTGTCACTGTTCCACATTCCTGCAAACAATGCTTTGCAGCCATTTTGGTAGGTGTCAGTAGTATCACAATGCGCATTATATTTGCATTTCCCTTATGACTAATAATGTTCAGCGCTTCTCACGTATGTTTATTGGCCACTCAGATATCTTCCTTTCCGATCTGCCTATGCAGGTCTTGGCAAATTTTGTTTTCTTTTAAATTTAATTTTGTTTTTATTTTTGTATAGGAATTGTTGATTCATTCCGGGTATGCTTCAGATATGTCTTTTTGAGAATATTTCCTCCAAATCACTGTCTTGCTTTTTCATTTTCTTAACAGTATATTTTACTGAAGAGAAATTTTTAATTTTAAGGAAGACTAATACATCATTTCTTTTTTTTTTCTCTTTTTTTTTGAGACAGAGTCTCACTCTTTTGCCGGGGCTAGAGTGCCATGGCATCAGCCTAGCTCACAGCAACCTCAAACTCCTGGGCTCAAGCGATCCTCTTGCCTCAGCCTCCTAAATAGCTGGGACTACAGGCTCATGCACCAACATGCCCGGCTAATTTTTTTCTATATAGTTTTAGTGGTCCGATTAATTTCTTTCTATTTTCAGTAGAGACGGGGTCTTTCTCTTGCTCAGGCTGGTCTCGAACTCCTGAGCTCAAAGAATCCGCCTCCCTGGCCTCCCAGAGTGCTAGGATTACAGGCATGAGCCACCGCACCCAGCCCATTTCTTTTTAATGTTGGGGCATTTTAGTATCCTACCTAAGAAAACTTTTACCTACTCCAAGTTCATGAAGACTAGTATGTTTTCTGTTAGACAAATTTATAGTTATAATTTTCAGATTTATGTCTATGATTCACTTTGAAATAATTTTTGTTCATGGTGTTAAAGTCACAGTGTTTTTTGTTGTTTTTGGTTTTTTTCTTTTTGTAATAAATGTTTTTTTTTTTTTTTTTTTTTTCGAGACAGAGTCTCACTCTCTTGCCTGGGGCGAGTGCCGTGGCGTCAGCCTAGCTCACAGCAACCTCAAACTCCTGGGCTCGAGCAATCCTACTGTCTCAGCCTCCCGAGTAGCTGGGACTACAGGCACGCACCACCATGCCCAGTTAATTTTTTCTATATATATTTTTAGCTGTCCAATTAATTTCTTTCTATTTTTGGTAGAGACGGGGTCTCGCTCTTGCTCAGGCTGGTCTTGAACTCCCGAGCTCAGGACGATCCGCCCGCCTTGGCCTCCCAAAGTGCTAGGATTACAGGCGTGAGCCACCGCTCCCGGCTGTAATAAATGTTTATTAGAAGAGACAGAGTGGAGAAGGACAAGGAAAAGAGAAGAGGAAGGGGAAGGGAAAGGAGGAAGGAAAGAAAAGGAGGAAGGAGGAAGGAGAAGGGGATGGAAAGTCTCTAATATTATGTTCTGTTGGGGAGAGTAATCAACAATCCTTCTAAAGTGTCACGACACTCCAGATTGCAGCATAAATAAGCTCATGATTGATCAAATATAAACTCAAGGCCAGGAGAGGTGGCTCACGCCTGTAATCCTAGCACTCTGGGAGGCTGAGGCGGGCGGATCGTTTGAGTTCAGGAGTTCGAGACCAGCCTGAGCAAGAGTGAGACTCTGTCTCTATTAAAAATAGAAAAAATTAGCCGGGCGTGTTGGTGCATGAGCCTGTAGTCCCAGCTATTTAGGAGGCTGAGGCAGGAGGATCTCTTGAGCCCAGGAGTTTGAGGTTGCAGTGTGCTAGGCTGACACCACTGCACTCTAGCTGGGAGACAGAGTGAGACTCTGTCTCAAAAAACAAACAAAAAAAACATATTATGTAAACTCAAAAAAGAAAGGTTATTATAAAAAAAAAAAAAGAGCACTGGAGAGAAGGATGTGATGACTTGGGAAAACAGCCCACATTCTACCTCCACAAGTAACATCAGAAACAGAGACAGCAATCTGCCTGAGGAGTCTTAGAATGACTTCTAAAGGTTATCTAACCACAAAACTTTTATTCGGCTTTGCAGATGTGAAGATAAAAATGCCCATGGAAACACTCGGCAAGTGTAGTCTCTGAAATACAAACACAATCACACAGAGTTAATCCTAACAATTACATAATGACACTAGGATCCTGAAAACTACCTTACAACTCTTACTCTTTGGTACCTTAATAACTGTTTGTAATATTAATATGAACTAGGACTCTTTCCCGACAGGTAATTAGAAGTATTAACCTACCTATCCAAAGACCTCTGATGCATCACCCATACCCCCTCTCATGCCAAGGCCACTGGTATACGCAGACCTACCACACACTGTGTTGTTGCTAAAGGCAACCGGAAGGCTAATTAAGTATTACAATGTAGAAAATAAGCTGATCTCCCCGCCAATATCAAAATTTTAGCAGATGGAAAATTCGAGTATCAGTCTGGTCATTTCTAAGTATGGAAAATATTTTAAAATACACAAAATTACCTAATAATTCAGGACCGCTGAATACTAGGAATGTTAGCACTCATCGACAAGGTTTTTTTCCTTCCATTTTTGACTGACACACCAACAGAAACACTGAAGGAAAAATCACATGATCCGCATTACTCTTCCCAGAAGGAAGAAAAAGGGAGGTCACAGGAAGTTAGTCATGTTGCATAGAAGAGATTTTAACCCACCCAATCTTTGTCACAAACTCAAAGCCAAGAGAAAGAAACTAAGAACATTTTTTGTCAGAATACAGACAGAGTGGCAATTTTAGAGTGCCAGAAAATGAGGTTCAAACATATCAGAAATAAGCGCAATATACCAAGCGACTACCTCTGCTGTCAAGATCGCACTAATTTTACAGCACGGAACGCACTGAATCAATACTAGATAATATGCACACGCCAGGTACGCAGGAATAATTGCTTTACACAGAATTCTGGTATTTCTTATATTTCTTGAATGTTTTAGGAATAACCTCTGCATTAGACAGAGGACTCCTAATTCCTACAAGTATCCACCGCATTCCATTTTCACCCTTCGGTTAGGAACATCCTAAGCAAAGGGGAAATCCTGATTGGGAAACTAATTCTCCTTCTCCAGATAGACTTTGAAACATAGTTGAAGTGGAATCGCCTGGAAGAGCCGAGGCCAGTGCTTAGGGAGATAAACACGTATTGGAAACCACATGCATCATTTCTGCAGCTCGCGAATGTTCTTTCCCAGCCTGCGCGTGCACCCCGGACACCCGGGCTTGGAGCACACCACTTGGAGAGAAAAGGAATTGGACTCTTCACTGCCTAGTTCGTTCATGCGTAAGGGACAAGAGAGACAGGGCCAAGGGAACTTCACATGTTTCCAAAGAGGTCTCTTTGAGAAGAGCACCCCGGCTCCTGTCCCCAGCGGCCGGACGAAGCTTTCAGGAAGACTGGCTGATGCTGGTGACACGTCCTTTGCGCGTCCTTGCCCAACAGGCCGCAGCCCTCTGTAGGTTGTGGAGCCCCAGCTCTCGCCTTTGTCACAGCTTCCGCCCTGGGGGCTCTGGCCAGGAGCTTTCCACAGCGGCCTCCTTGGCCTCCTCCCTTCTCCCAGCCCGGGCACCGCTACGCTCCGGCCTCCGCCTTTCCCTGCGCCTCCCGCCGACCCGCCGCACCCTGCATCAGCCGGGGCGCCGCAGTACGGGGTACTCCCGCCGGCCGCTGCGGCAGGAGCGAGGCTTGGTTTTGGTTTGGGTAAGATGGGTATTTTTCTTTAAATAGTTCATAGAATATACTAATGAAGCCATGTGGACTTAGGCTTTCTTTTATTGGGGAGTTCTAAGTTATGGTTTAAACTTCTTTAAGAAATACATATTTTTATTCCAACTTTCCATTTATTCTTGGGTCAATTTAAAGCTGTGTTTTGAAATTTAAATATTTCCTCAATTACCATATCTGTTGGCAAAAAGACATTTTTATATTTCTTTTTACTTTTTTTTATTGTGGTAAAATACACATAAAATTTATCATTTTAACCATTTCGAAGTGTACAGTTCAGCAACATTAAGTACATTCCATTGTTCTGCAACCATCATTGCCACCCATTTTGAAAGCATTTTCATTACCCCAAACTAAAACTCTCAAGCCACTCCCCATTTCTCTAACCCCCCCCCCCCCCAGTCTCTGGCAACTACCCGTGTGCTTTCTAGCTCTATGAATTTGCCTATTCCAGGAAACTTACAGAAGTGGAATCATACATTTTTTCTTTTGTCTGCTTATTTTACTTAGAATAATGTCTCTGAGGTCCATTCATGTTTTAGCATGTGCCAGAATTTCATTCCTTTTTAAGGCTGAATAATATTCTATTGTATGTATTTACCACATTTTGTTTGTCCATTCAATTTTATGTATATTTGGGTTGTTTCAGTCTTTTGGCTATCGTGACTAATGCTGCTATGAACATTGGTATGCAGATATCTAAATCTGTACTTTATTTTTTTAAAAAAATATATACCCAGAAGTTACATTGGTGAATCATACAGTAATTCTAGGTTTAATTCTTTGAGGACCGGCCATACCGTTTTCCACAATGACTACACCATTTACCCCCCCATCGGTAGTGCACAAGTGTTTTAATTTCTCCTCATCCTCACCAACACTTGGCATTTTCTGGTTTGTTGTTGTTCATGTAATAGTAATTTTAATGGTTGTGAAGTGGTATCTCACTGTGGTTTGCTTTGTATTTCTCTAATGATTAGTGATGCTGAGGATCTTTTCATGCGTTTACTGGCCATTTATATATCTTCAGAAATATGTCCTTTGCCCACTTTTAATTGTGTCATTTGCTTTTTTGTTATTGAGTTTTAACTATTCTTTATATATTCTGAATATTAATCCCTTTTTAGATACACGATTTACAAATATTTTCTCTCTTTTCATAGCTTCCCTTTTTACTTTTTTTAAGGTGAAAAGATATATATATTTAGAATTAGCCAGTTGGACTCGGTTTAGATGATCCCAATTTTGTTGGCTACGTCCAAAGCATGGTAATCGGGAGCCAGTCGAACATATGCCTTTTTCTCTCCATCAGGCCTAATCGGGGTGTTGACCTTGGCCACGTCAGTGTCATAGAGCTTCTTCACAGCCTGTTTGATCCGATGCTTATTAGCTTCGACATCCACAATGAACACAAGTGTGTTGTTGTCTTCTGTCTTCTTCATGGCAGACTCAGTGGTCCAGGGGAACTTGATGATGGCATAGTGGTCAAGCTTGTTTCTCCTGGGGGTGCTCTTCCAAGGACATTTGGGCTGCCTCCAGAATCGCAGTGTCTTTGCCCGCCAGAAGGTGGGTGATGTACGGATCTTCTTTTTTTTGTGGCTGTGGACACCTTTTAGCACTGCCTTCTTGGCCTTCAAAGCCTTTGCTTTGGCTTCGGCTTTGGGAAGGGCAGGAGCTTCCTTCTCTGCCTTCGGCGCCATCTTGTGAAAAGGGTCTCTGAGGCCCCTTTCCACGGGCTTATAGCGCCAAATCTCACCAAAAACTCGCGATGCTGTTTACTTAGAGCTGATTGGATAATCTGTAGAGTGGCGCACGCCCGCACGGTAGTTTGGTTTAAATTGCTCCTCGAGAGGGATTAAGCATGAGCTACCCCGCCCCTCGGAAAGCCCTAAAGCTTCTTGGGCGTTGTAGTTTTTTAAAGACGTGTTTATTTGTTCGCGCCTGTGGAACAGCAGGCTGCAGTTCAGGTTTGGTCCAGGGCGCTTCCCATCTTCAACAATTTCCAGTCTCAGGGAAGACAAGGATTGCACTGTCAGGAGACAGGAACACTGCCGGCCAGAAAGAACGCTGTTAGATCGACTCCGGAAGTTGGATGCAGTTAAGTTGTAGAGCGTTAGAGCAGGATTTTCCCAGTTAACTTCTCAAACAACATCTGTAGAAATTGAGGTCCAGAGAGGGATGTGGATTATCAACGACACAGTGGTTTGGTCGCAGAAAAAATCGAGTCAGGAGGGGGAGAAGTATCAAGAGATACAAAGCTGTCACATCTGCCCCCTCTTTACCTGTGACACTGTTAATTTTCTTGCGTTTTTCTGATAATATTCTTGAAGAAGTTCTATAGATATTCCAAATACCACCCCCCCGCCCAAAGAACATATTCCAAATACCCAGCACACAGATTTCTCCAGGATTCTCTAGTTCTTCCTCTGAAAAATTTCACTTACAGTCCCCTGCCCCGAAATAGTAGTTATCTCTTTCCTGTCCCAGTCATCAAATTCAGTTCTGACACAAAGTTTCTTTTCTCCTTCCTTCCTTCCTTCCTTCGTTCGTTCTTCTTTTTCTTAGGATTACAGGCGTCAGCCACGGAGCCTGGCCCAGAACAAGGTTCCACAATGCTCAGGTTTGCTTCTCTGAAGGGGCTGTGCCTCACCCACCCGCACTCCGTCCTTTCTGTGTTCCCCTTCCAACCTCATAGAACCGGAGATGTCCCCTTAGACAGTGAAATTGGTTGTGCCCCTTCTTCTACCCTGAAAGACTTTGTAAAAAGGAAAAATTGTTCTTGGGGGAGAAAATCCCAATGGGGCTAGGGCAATGAACGCCCATACCAGAGCGGAGGCCCCGTATTCCAGAGCTGTAACCACCCCAAAGAGCTGTGTTTCCCGGTCCACTTAGCCTTTCTTTATCCTCCATCCAGAGAGGTAGCTTGGTCTTCAGCTTTCCCATCCCCCTAACTACACAGCAGCCTTAGAGGAAAAGACACCAGACTTTGGAAGTCTCTCTCCCCGGTGGGTACCCGGTTCCGACCCTGGCACCCCTTTTACGCGATCCCCCTCAATCTCTAGGGTAGAAGGGTGAATGGGGCAAGACTATGAGTCACGTCCCAGGCCTGGAGTCGAGGAGCGAAGCGCTGCCTCTCCTTGGACTGCTTCTCTCCCCCTTTCCTCTCCCCGCGGGTTCCTGCCGTCGCCTGATGGGGTGCAGCCATCAACGATTCCCCATCACCAGTTCCGCTGGGTAAGGATACCCAGGAAGGCGCAGCCCAGCACCGAGGTGCAGGAGAGAGCAGCCTGGGGGATAGGCTCCAGCCTCGCTGGGGGCAATCCTGGTCCCCGGTGAGGCGTCTGGCGGGGTGTCTTTTTACTTTCTTGATACTGCTCTTTCATGCACAAAGTTTTTAATTTTAAAGACGTCCAGTTTATCTATTTTTGTCTTTGTTATCTATGCTTTGGTATCATATCCAAGAAATCATTGCCAAATCCAATGTCATTAAGCTTTTCAGTTACATTTTATTCTAAGAATTTCATAGTTTTAGCTTTAGGTTTAGGTTTTTGATCCATTTTGAGTTAATTTTTATATGCAGCGTAAAGTATTGGTCCAATTCATTCTTTTGCATGTAGATATCCAGTTTACTCAGCATCATTTATTGAAAAGACTGCCTTTTCCCCGTTAAATGGTCTTAGTACCCCTGTCAAAAATCATTTGGTCATATATGCAAGGGTTTATTTCTGGGCTCTTACTCTGTTCCATTGGTCAATATGTCTGTATTCATATCATTATTATTTTGTTCTAATTACCGTAGCTTTGAGATAAGTTTTGAAATCAGGAAGTGTGAATCTTCCAAATTTGTTCTTATTTTTCAAGATCGTTTTCTCTATCCAGGATTACCTGAAATACCATACAACTTTCAAGATGGATTTTCTATTTGTGCAAAAAATACCATTGGGATTTTGATAGGGACTATATTGAATCTGTAGATCACTATGGATACTATTACCATCTTTAACAATATTAATTCTTCCAGTACATGAACACAAATGTGTTTCCATTTATTTGTGATTTTTAAAAAAATTTCTTTCAGCAATGTTTTATGGTTTTCAGTAATTTTTTCACTTCTTTTAAGTTTATTCCTATTTTATTCTTTTTGATTCTATTGGTAATGGAATTGTTTTCTTAATTTCCTTTTCAGATTGTTTATTGTTAGTGTATAGAAATACAATTGATTTTTGGGTGTTGATTTTGTATCTTGCAACTTTTACTGAATTTGTTTATTAGTTGTAACAGGGATTTTTTTTGTGTATGTGTGGAATATTCAGGGTTTTCTGCATATAAGACCATCTCATCTGCCAACGGAGATAATTTTACTTTCTCCTTTTCAATTTATGTGCTTTTTAAAAAATATTTCTTGCCTCATTGCTGTCTAAAACTTCAAATACTGTGTTGACTAGAAGTTGTGAAAACAGGCATCCTTGTCTTCTTCCAGATCTTAGAGGAAAAGCTTTCAAACTTTCACACTGGATATGATGTTTGCTGCGGATTTTTTATACATAGTCTTTATTATGTTAAAATGGCTTCCTTCTATTCCTAGACTGTTGAGTCTTTTTATCATGAAAGTTTGTTGAATTTTGTCAAATGCTTTTTTTTTTTTTTTTTACATCCATTGAGATGATCCTGTGTGGTTTTTGTTTTTCATTCTTTTAATGTGATGTATTGATTTTTGTATGTCCAACCATCCTGGCATTTGAGGAATCAATCCCAGTTGGTCCTGGAGTATAATCCTTTTAATATGCTGTAGAATTCAGTTCGTTTATATTTTTTTCTGAGGATTTTTGCATCAGTATTCATCAGGGATATTGGTCTGTAGCTCTCTTTCCTTGTAGTGCTTCAACCTGGCTTTGGTATCAGGGTTATGCTGGCCTCATAGAATGTTATCTGGAAGTATTTCCACTGTTCGATTTTTTGAAAGAGTTTCGGAAAGAGTGTTAATGCTTTTTTAAGTATTTGATAGAATTCACCTGTGAAGCTATCTGATCTAGGGTTTTTCTTTTTGAAGAGGTTTTGATGACTGATTTAATATGTCTACTAATTAGAGGTCTCTTCATATTTTTTAGTTCTTCATGATTCAATATTGACACATTGGGTGTTTCTAGGAATTTCATCTCAGTTATCCAATTTGCTGGCACATACTTGTTCATATTATTCTTTTATAATCCTTTTTACTTCTGTTTTATTGATAGCAATATGCCCACTTTAATTTCAGATTTAAATAATTTGCATCTTCTTTTTCCCTTAGTGAATCTAGTCTATTTTGTTGATCTTTTTGATGGACCAACTTTTGGTTTTATTGATTTCTCTATTATTTTTCTATTTTTGTTTTATTTCCACTGTAATCTTTACTAGTTCTCTCTTTCTGCTAACTTTGAGCTTAATTGTTATTTTCTTTCTAGTTCCTTGCAGTGTAAAGTTAGATCGTTAACTTGAGATCTTTCTCTTTTTTTTGATGTAAGCATTTACGGTTATAATTTCCCTTCTTAGTAGTGCTTTCACTGTATCTCGTGAGTTTGATACTTTGTGTTTTTGCTTTTATTTGTCTCAATCTCTTTTGTAATTTCCCTTGTGATTTCCTCTTTGACTTAATAGTTGTTTAAATATTCCTTTTTTAAATCTTGGAATATTTTCAGCGTCTGCTGTTCATTTTCATTTTAATTTCTGAAAATACAAACGAAGATCATAAAGATATGATCCTATATTGTCTTCTAAATTTAGAAGTTCAGTCATGATTAAACAAAAGAAATATACAGATGTCATTTTAGTAAGCACCTCTTTGGACTCACTTTTTGCAGGGGCCAGGGGAAAACTTCCTCATTACCCTCTGAAGGCTTATGGAAAGTCATGTGACTGCAGGTAGATTAATAGGAGAACAGGTACACAGATTTTATTTTAATATGCATAGCACGGGGGCATTGCAGGAGAATGAGTATCCAATAAGTCAGTGGGGCACAGATACTTATTCATACACCCTTCTTCACAGGGGAGGCAAGATGGGTTTCTTCAAAACCATGTTGGCTGGCTTCAGCTTATAGAGCCTTGGGAAAAAGGAAGATTTAATTTTTAGTGATTGTAAGTCAGAAATGTGAGAACCAGTGAGCTGGAATATAATAATATATCTTTTGTGAAATATAACTTTTCTCTCTTCATTCTGCCATTTCCAGCAAGGATCAATCCCAGTAAGACCAATTTATTTGCAAAATAAGTTTTAGTCTTATTATTCTTGGCCTGATTATTTACATAAGGAGCAGTAAGCATAGTGATTTATCATGTAGGCCTTTTTTTTTTTTGGTGACAGGGTCTCTGCCCAGGCTAGAGAGCAGCGGTGCCATCATAGCTCAGTGGAACTTCTAACTCCTGGGCTCAAGTGATCCTGCTGCCTCGGCCTCCTGAGTAGTGGAGTAGACACCATGCCCAGATGATTTACAGAGGCTTTTTAAAGTTGGCTTCCCTTGCATAAAGAATCTCAGATTTGCAACATCACAATGTTAGTTTGAGGTCAAAAAACTTAATTTTAGATTTTGAAATATGGTTGTAGTAAGCCTGTAGAATATATCAAAGGTTTAAAACCCTTGATCAAAATAAGAGCACAGGTCAGTTAAAATAATAGTTGTTCATTTGGCCAAAATGATAATCAGAAGCTTTCAAAAAGCAAAAACCTTTACTCTTTAGTACAAGGTGACTCAGTTTCCAAATACTAAAAAGACCCAATAAAGACAGCAGACAACATGAGGCACACAAAAGCTTTTTCTCTTCCTTTTTTTATTAATTTACTCAAAAAATAAACAAAATATTTTATTATTTTTATCAATACTTACATAAAAATCTTGTTGACAAGAGAACACCAAACACTAGTGTACTCTTAATACTAAAGCTAATTTTAATAAAAACTTATAAACAAATCTATCCAATCTCAGTGAGTTTTGGCCACACAAGTAAAATTTCCATAAACTTTCTATAACCTGTTATAATTTTTTTTCCATTCTTTTACTTTTACAAACTTTTTTATCCATTTAGTTTTATCTATATCATTTTTTCCCTGCATTCACTTATTCTTAAACTACCTTTAAATCACCTCTAAACTAGACAAAATTAATTTTCCTTTAACAAAACCACCTCCTCATGCCTTCCTTATAAACTTTCTTACCAAAAACATGTGTTGCCTTTTTGGGTACACTTTGCAAACAGAATTGTTTCCCTTTCTTTTAATAGTTTTAATTACATATATTAACCATAATTTTAACTAGTATCTTAATTTTTACTGAAAACCTAGGAAGTAACTGTTTTATACCAGTATTAAATGAAAATCATTTTATAACTTTTAAAAACATGTTTCCTCAATTTTTTAAAGTTTATCAACAAATCTAGATATATTTAGCTTTTCTGCACCATACCGCATAAAAGTAAGATTTCAAACTATACAAACTTAAACTCATGCTTAATAATAAATGTTTCAGTGTTTTAACTTAGAAATGACTCAGACATTTCATGATTATTTATTACTTAATTTAACATAAAGCGACTTTGAGGTGTTAAATTACTAAAAAGATTTTTGAAACTATTATAAGTGTATCTACAAACGTTTACTCCATTCACATTTACCTAATTTACTAGTTTTGAACAATTATGTTTGAATTGCTTGTGGAAAACAAAGCTAGCCATTTAAGTTGTTTTTTCTTTTTAAAATGCAAAACCAGGCCAACGCTGAATCAGCCAGTCTTGTCTTAACCAAGGCCTTTAAGATATTGGGCATGGGTACCCTCCCCAATGTCCCCCCAACAGTTGTCCTGTGTATGAATACCCACGTGGCACCCAGGATGGCTATGAAAAGCAGGGTCCATCTGGGTCCTGGATTTACACACCAAATGTAGAGCCCAGAACAGAGAACACAACTGTGAAGACAATGTCTGGAGGATTCTACCCCTCCCATCATGGTCAGAAGGCAGAGCTGGATGAGGGAGGACAGCACCATATTGGGTGTGGCTCTTCCCAGCGGCTGTGGACACACTTATGTCCCCAGGCTTCACCATGACCACCTGTCTAAACCTCAGAATAGAGGCTCAAAACCAAAGACATAGGCTCGCACCCAGATGTATGCAAGGCTTTACAGGAGCCCAGCAGCCAGCCCTAGCAGTTTTACCTCATGGACAAATCAAGCAAGTATCAAAAATGTCACAGAAGCAACAATTTTATGCCCTTAATACATTTAGTAGAGACAGCATAAACCTGTCTGACCAGTAGCTCTAGGCAAAAATGTATAAATGAAATTCTGAAGACATTTTTATTTTATTTTACCAGCAATTTTAAAACTAGTTTTATTTACCACAGATTACTAAAGTCACATGAACTCGAAAGGCATTTAGACTTCTTTACTTAATTTATGAGTGTTTGTTTTTAAATCAATTTGTTACCATTAGGCATATACAAACACATGTGTAGACATACACATACGTGTAGACATAAAGACAACACACACAAGCCAAGGAGATCAGGGGGCTCAGTGCAAAAGGAAGCAGAACTTTAGACCTGAGGAGAACCTGCCCACAACCCTTGGGTTTCTGTGAGGAAGGCAGAGAACCTCCCCACAAAAAGGGTTTTTTTTTTTTTAATTTTTTTTTTTTTTATTTCTCAAGAGGTCTCCGGGTCACCAGAAGTCCCTTCTAGATCCCTTCATGTGGTCCTGAAGGCAGCAAAAAGAAGTGGAAGTAAATGGAAAAATAAGTCTTAGAAGAGTCAGTTTGGGGAGATTTTAAGCTTTCTTAAAATTTTGTATTTTTCAGAGAACAGCTGCTTCTGTGTGTGCTGGTGTCCAAGGGCCTGCAGTCAGCATAGCAGGGCGCCATATTCAGGGTGTCAGTTTCTAAGCCCCAATACGCCCTTGGAAATTTTTGTAAGACAGACTGTTCTGAAACAGAATAGTTAATATGACTTTTTAAAAGATAGTGTCCATGCAACAGAACGATATATTGGCAGTTTGGTAATTCTTTGCTTTTTTATTTTATTTATTTTCCATTGACTATTTACAGGGTCTAGCACAGATTGAGTTAATTGACTATAGTCTTTTTTCCCATTGATCACATTCAACACTGGACAGAATACAAAAGTAAACTACTTATAACTCAAAGTGATATCAAGTAGATTTGAGGACTAAAGTCAAAATTTGAATAATGATGCATAGGAGATGGAGGTTTGCAATTTTATTTTTTTTCTTCCCTTGTCTCCTGATTATGACCCCAAACTGGTCCAAATCCTAGAATGGTTCAATAGATGTTGAGTAAAAAGGTCTTCTCTCTAGTCAGAAGACTGAAAAATTTTATTCTTGCATGTTGGAAATTGTGTATGGGAGGGTGATCTCCATGTTTCTTTTTTCTCTTCTTTCCTCTCCTTGCCCTACTCTGAAGCCAGCCATAGCTGTGATACAGGACTGCCATGGAGGTGACACACAGGCACCTCACGCCCTGACCGAAGGATGCCTGGCCAGCGGAACTAGGAGAAGGTGCCAGAAGTGGAAGGCTGTGGGAAGAATGCACATTGTATTCCTCTGTTCTAGCAACACCACACTCCAAAGCCAACTCCAGTCAGGCACGATTGCACATCAATGCAGGGCTAAAGCTCTGAACTAACGCCATCTGTCTAAACAAAGAAACTGGACAAAAGGGCCCTGGGGCATCCATGCATGTGGAAGAAATCAGAAAGAGAAGAGCACTAAAAAATGCATCTTCTAATTCTGGGATGAACTAATGTAAATTCTGGGCTCTTATCCTGAGCAGTGCACACAGATCCAAAGAAGTATATTAAATATTTCCACAACCGAAATATGACACAGATGACTTCTTAAATCTCAGGCTAAACCCTGTGTGGGTGGCTCATGCACCAGGCAGACCCAAATAGCATAGAAAAAGCTCTGAAAGCTGAACTGACATTGAGTTATTGCCCACAGAAGATGAGACAGAACTTCAGTCTGAACTTAACAGCTTGATGGCTTATTCAGACACAGACAAGAAATCATCATTCGCTTAGAAGATTTTAACAGGATTTAGAATATTGCAACATGCTATTAAAAATGTTAAAGATATAATCCAAAATTACATGGCATTCAGAGAACCATGAAAATATGACTAAAATTCAAGGAAAAATACAATCAATTGATGCCAATCCTGAGAATAGACACATTATAACCATCTTCCATGAGGTAAATGTGAATATTCTTAAAGTTAATGAAAAGATAGACATTCTCATCAAAGAAATTAAAAAATACAAACCAAAGGCAAAATTACATCATGTAGTACAAAATAAATGCAATGCCTGAAATTCAAAATAATTTATATTGGCTCAATAGCAGCATGAAGATGACAGAGGAAAGAGTCAGTGGGTTTAGGGAAAAATCAATAGAAATCATCCAATCTCAACAACAAAGAAAACAATCATTTGAAAAGAAAAAGAAAAAAGCACTATAGAGTCTTAGGGACTCATGAGACAATATCAAAA
Organism: Indri indri; assembly: GCA_004363605.1. Taxonomy (NCBI): domain Eukaryota; kingdom Metazoa; phylum Chordata; class Mammalia; order Primates; family Indriidae; genus Indri; species Indri indri. Next base: position 13,040 of record RJWJ010000345.1, on the reverse strand, counting down.
CATTCATGTCATTGGCCCCAGAAAAGAAAAAAAGAAATTGCTGCAGAATAATACATTTGCAGATATAATGGCTGAAAACCTTCAAAATTTGATGAAAAACATACATTAGCAGCTTCAAGAAGCTCAGACAGTGTAAACTCAAAGAAAAGTGCATATGATAATGAAACTGCTGAAAATCAAAGATTAAAAAATCTTCAAAACATTCAGAGAAAAAGGGCATGTTACATTTCAGACAACAATGATTCCTGTTATTGCAGGTTTGCCGTGAGAATCTATGGTTGTCAGACAGCCACAGAACATTAAAGCCCAGAAACAACTGCCAGATCAGACTTCCACCACCAGTAAAAGTCTCCTGCAGGAATGAATGTGAAATACAGACATTTTCTGATAAGGAAATTGGGAAAATTTCTCAACAGCAAACCTGCTCCAAGAGAAGTGCTTAGGAAATTTTATGGGTTGAAAGAAAAGTATTCCAAAGAAATACATGAAACTTCAGGGATGAAGGAGGAGGAACAGAAATACAGAATGCCTCCCTGGTTAGGTTGTGGGGTTACTTGACCTGATGCTCGGGGGTAACACTAGAATTATGGAGATTGCACAGAGCTGTTTGCCTCAACTTTGTCTCCCCTCCAGGAAAGACTTTAATAACATCTGCTACTGACAGAGGTTTTCTGTCTGGTGCGGTATAGAGATGGAAACAGAACTAATTACGCCTGGAAGATGGCTATCTTTGATGACAGGACTTTTAAGATGACCAAAAGTCCCAGAAAAGGAGGGAGACAGGTGGATACAAGTCTTCTGGAAAAGGAAACTTCAGGGTTATAGCAATGATTGCAACATAAGCTTATGCCAAGCTTATCCTTCTTCTATTGACCAACATTGCCTCCTGTCCTGTACCCTTGTGGCTGAGCTTTGTTCAGAAAGGCCTTGCAAGCAGCATCAGAGACTGCTGGCAATGGGTAAGAAAAGATGGGCCTAAGTCAAATTATACTACAGAGCTGTAGTAACCCAAACAGCATGGTACTGACATAAAAACAAACACACAGACCAATGGAACAGAATAGAGAACCCAGAAAAAAGTCCACCCGTTTATAGTTAACTCATTTTCAACAAAGGTATCAAGAACATATACTAGGGAAAGGTCTTTAATAAGGTCTTATACAGTGTCTTTAATAAGGATGCTGGGAAAACTGGATATCCATATGCAGAAGAATGAAACTAGACCCCTATTTCTTTGTATTATTAATATAAGAATCAAAGCAAAATGAGTTCAAAACTTAAATGTAAGACCTGAAACTATCAAAGTACTAGTAGAAAAAATTGGGGCAATGCTTCAGGGCAAGAATTTCTCGAATAAGACCTCAAAAGCACAGGCAACAAAAGCAATGATTGACAAATAGAATCAAATCAAGCTTAAAAAGCTTATGCACAGCAAAGGAAACAACCAACAAAGTGAAGCGACAACGTAAGAGAATGGGAGAAAATATTTGCAAATTATTCAACTGACAAGAGATTGATAACCAGTATATATAAGGAACCCAAACAGCTCAATAGCAAAAAAGCAAATCATCTGATTAAAAAAATGGGCAAAAGATCTGAACAAACGTTTCTCAAAAGAAGACATACAAATAGCCAACAACTATGTGAAAAAATTCTCAATATCACTAATCATCAAGGAAATGGAAATCTAAATCACAACAAGATATCATCTCATCCCAGTGAAAATGACTATTATCAGAAAGACAGAAAATAACAAAGGCTGGCTAGGATGCAGAGAAAGGGGAATGCTTGTATACTGTTGGTGGGAATGTGAATTAGCACAGCAACTATAGAAAACAGTGTGGAGTTTCCTCAAAAAACTAAAAATAGAACTAGGATATGATCCAGCAATCCTACTGCTAGGTATATTTCCAAAAGAAAGGAAAGCAGCATGTTGAAGAGAGAGCTGTACTCGCGTATTTATTGCACCGTTATTTACAATAGCCAAGACATGGAATCAGCAGATGAATGGATAAAGAAAATGAGGTACATACGTGTGCACAATGCAATATTATTCCAACATAAAAAATGAAATCCTGTCCTTTACAGCGTGGATAGAACTGGAGAACATTATGTTAAGTGAAATAAGCCAAGCCCAGAAAGACAAATGTCACATGCTCACTCACTCATATGTGGGAATGAGAAAAATTAATCCCATGGAGGTAGTGAGTAGAATGGTGATTACCAGAGGCTGGTATGGGTAGTGGGGAGGTGGGGGGTAAAAAAGCATTGGTTAATGCGTGCAAAAATACAGTCAGAAAGAAGAAATAAGATCTACTGTTCAGCAGCACAAGGAGTTAACAATAATTTATCGTATACTTCGAAATAACTAGAAGAATAGATTTGGAATGTTCCCAACACAAATACATGATAAACGTTAGAAGGTGAGGATGTTCCAGTTACCCAGATTTGATCACTACAAATTGTATACTTGTATCCAAATATCACGTGTATCCCTTAAATATGTACAGCTATTGTGTCTCCATACAAATTAAATATAAAAAATTTATGTAAGTATTTACCTGGGTATACACTTGTATATCAGCAATGTGTCTGAAGTTAACACTTTCATATGTTTTTCCCCTTACATTTTCCTGAGAGTTGAAGTCTTTTAGTCCTTTTATCTTTAACTGTAAAAGAGGATTTAGTAATAAGGACCTCCTCCAGGTAGGGTAAGTAGGGCCAAATGAGACAATGTTGTTAGAACACATGATTCTCCTCCATCCACATCCCACAGATGCTGGCAAACTCCCTTCTCTCTCTCTCTCTCCTGATTATTGCCTTTAAGAAGAACCAGCTGAGAGTCATGGCTGTGGGGCAGTGATTCCCCAGCACTTCATATACTACAGGGATCCATGATTTCACTAATTTCCATAAATAAGAAAAAATAAATTCCACTGGGAACGGCCAATGGCTAGATGGGATGGATGTTACTAAATCAACAGAAAAGCTATGTTTTTCTACCTAGATTTATGTCTAGGACACAAAGTTCTGAAGATTTATGGTAATTGTTAATGCACATGATGTTTTGGTACCCATTTAATCAAGATATTTTCACATTCTTTTCCAAATTGTGAATAATTTCAGGTTAGCAATAAGAATAGTATAGGACAGCATAAATAGAATGTCATATTGCTTCAGATATATTTTTCAGTAATGAAATATCACGCATTTTTCAGAACACTGTAGACTTATAAGAAATAAATCATTATAGTGAATTGAAGCCCCATATATCTCCCTTATTCCATAGAGGAAAGCATTGTTGGGATTTTAATGTCTACCATGCATGATTTTATTCCTTTGCTACTACCAATATTGGATCCATTAAAAACTGCACAGTATTGTTTTACAGATTTCATACATTTTTTGCAGGTATTTTTCATTCAGCATTATTTTTTAAAGAATAACACAGGTTAATGGATATAATTCTAAAGCATTTATTTTTATTATTGTTGAATTATATTTCCTTATATTCTAATTTATGACCATTTATATAGTTTTTAGTGTTTTGCTGCAGTAAATATATATGTGTTTACTGTGCACATCTGTGAGATTGCTCCTTTGGCAATGTTTTTCATGCTATGCATTATGACTAATTAGAGGGTTGAGTCTCATTAATAAATGATAAAATTCATACAATGGATTAGGACAAACTTTTTTAAAAGAGTGGAATAGGATAGAATGGAATGGAACAGAATAGAATAAAAAATTTCAAGGTGTACCATACATATTGTATTTACATACAAAGGTAAATATAGTTTAATAAAACTTTTGTTTCACTGATATGTGTGTGTGTGCATATACTAGGCCCCATGTAAAATATTTTTACTTACTATGGCTGTGGTCAAAATGTATGAAAATAACTCCTATAATTTCACTTCCATAAAAGGAGAATTCCTGGTTTTTGGTATGAATATCTTTAGCTTTACTAGACATTTTTGAATCACCTTCCAAATTGATTATCTGCAATAATTTTTCCCCTATCATTTTTTAAACATTTCCACATATCCACATTAACATTTTGGTATTTTCAAACATTTCAAAATATTTTTTTTCTTAGAATAAAATATGCATACAGAAAAGTATATGTATTATAATGTACAACTCAATTCATTTTTATAAACTTAACTTACCTGTGAAAATAGGTAATTCTCTCTGGTGGCAGATAGCTGGCTAATGAGAAAGGGCCTATAGACCTTGTTAACAAAACAGTGAACAATAGCCACAGTCTGTTGCCTACATGTGCCTTTCAAAGTGTGGGAATAGATTGTTGGTGACATTGTCTGGGGAGATCTTCCCATTGCTTATCATGTCAAATTATGCAAAATATTTTAATAAATATTAATAACATAAAAATTATATAAGTTTGACATGCCAGGTGGCAAGTAGGGCGTAATAATCTTCAATTTTTGCCGCATGAGTAATTCAGCACAGTCTCTCAACCACCAGGAAGTAAGGAAGCATGAAAATATACCAAATCTATTATCCCTATTAATTTAGGGGAGTGGGTTTTAAAACACATCCCTATTAATTTTCGGCCAGATGTTTGGTATACCGTTGTCCTTTAGCACCAAGTATCGGAACACTCAGCAACCTCGTCAGCATGTCCTAATCCTGTGCCAGTCATCGGTTCAGAGGAGAGTGAAACTATTTCTCCCAGATCTTGTTAGGAAAATAGTCTGGTCCTATGTCTGTGAGTTTCAGCAGCTGAAGAGATTTTGCATAAGCTTAGACAATCTAAGTTCTGGTGGAAGCCACACAAATAAAATTTACCTCTCAAATCTTTCCTCTTAAAAAAAAAAATTCCGAGGGCCCAAGAATGCTCCTAAACCCTCTTTGTGAATTTGAGAGCACGCATTGCATGAAGTGGCTTTCGGACACAGAGCCCAGCCTGGTGAACTGTGTCATTGGGACACAGCTGCTGTCAGCAAAGGTGTCCCATTTACCTGAACGAGCCTTGGTCAGAAGAGAAATTATGAGGTTTCACATTTGAGGTGGATCATATGAATTTATTTATTTTTTATTAAAGTAAGGGTAAGGTGACTATTCCTGGGGGATCCTGGCTTACCATTGCATTTGGTGATATTTCATTTTGTCTTCTCCCTTTGCTAATAATAAAAGACCACCAGGATCAAGGTAGGGTAAATCAGCTTCACTAGAAAATCAAAATAGCAAAATTGAAATTGAGCTCATGAGCTTGTCAATAGCCTCCTAAGGAGACTGTTTACCTGAGGTGGCGGTAGTGGTGGTTGGTGGCAGGTCCTTGGTTTACTATTTAGTAATGGGGTTCTATTTTCTTGTCCTAGTATACATTTCATTTTATAGGTTCTATACTTAAATCCCAAAATCGGACTGGGAATAATCTCCTAAAAAACTGTGAGAAGTTTCAATGTTTTAAGAAATTTATTTTAGTTTGTTTATGTGTGTGTATATTATGGGATATACTTTTAGTTTGTAGAATCACTGAGAAGTTTTTAAACCATATACAAGACAATGAAGATATTTCCTAACTTTTCTAAAAAATTTGATAAAATGTAGATGTCTATTGTAATTACACTGTTTATCAAGGAGAGAAGGAGTGAGTGTGTGTGCACCTGTGCAAGAGTGGGCTTTATTTATTCATACAAATTTATTTTCGGTGTTGTAAGCACTTGGTTTCAACATTAGACATGTGGTCAGATTCAGCACCTCTGGTAAGGTTCTGCAGATAATCTTCAAATCCCAACTTCTAGTGACATCAAAGCAGCAATTCTGGTAGAAAGACGGACAATGCATTTTTAACCATTTTACTTTATCTAATGGGAAAGTACACAAAGTTTGCTTGATGTGTCCTTCTGGGCCCCTGTGTGTACAGTGATCCCACAGTAAGTGCAATTTTTAAAAATTTTGTTTTATTTATTTGGTTTTCCTTCAATGGACAGGTATAGACTATATTAAAAATGATTACTTGGTATGAGAATATAACGAAACCTGTGATGAAAAAATTGCTCCAGACCTAGCCACCATTGGCAGTACTGGTTTTTGGCCTGTGTGTGTGTTTGCAGGTCTCATACCACTATTATTAATTTTGAAATTAATGCCATACATGTAGCCAAGTCTGTCCCTCAGTCGTATCTCTAAATATATGCCACAATATATCTTTTAAATTGCAGTTGTGATATAGATACCCCGAAAGCTAATAAAAGACTACAGATTTAGGCTGCAGAACTTCTAGATATTTTTTTTTCCTAGTTTAATGCAGAGAAGCAGAGCTTATGAGTGATGAATTGTTAAAATTGACCATGCGGGGAGGAAACGTCATCGGAGGCCTGGACCGAAGGACGCTGAGGTCCGTCCTCGAGGCTCGCGCGCCACCTTGTGGGCGCGGCCTGTATTGAGGTTGACGTGCGCCTTCGCCGCCGCGTTTCCAGTCTCAGAGCGGAGTGAGAAAGAAACGCGTCTCGTGTCTCAGGACTGACTGGATTTGCTGTCCACAGGTCACGGGATTTTTCCATCCAGAAAAAGAGTCATCAAAGTAGTGTTGTTTGAGGAATACAAGTTTGGTATTTTTTATTATAGCCACACCCGGTGAGTGGGGACCAATTTGCTACAGAGCTTGAGTGCTGACTCCAAATGTTTTTTGGTTGTACATGAGGATTCTTTTTTTTTTTTTTTTTTTTTGAGACAGAATCTCGCCCTGTTGCCCGGGCTAGAGTGAGTGCCGTGGCGTCAGCCTAGCTCACAGCAACCTCAAACTCCTGGGCTCAAGGGATCCTCCTGCCTCAGCCTCTCCAGTAGCTGCGACTACAGGCATGCGCCACCATGCCCGGCTAATTTTTTCTATTTTTAGGGTCTCGCTCTTGCTCAGGCTGGTCTCGAACTCCTGAGCTCAAGCGATCCTCTCGCCTCGGCCTCCCAGAGTGCTGGGATTATAGGCGTGAGCCACCTCGCCTAGCCCTTATCAGCTTTATTTTTTGTGATGATAACTTTAAAAAGCTATTCTTTTAGCAATTTTGAAATATATAATATATTATTATTAACCGTGGTCACCATACCGTGCAATAGATCACTAAGACTTATTCTCCCCAGTGAGGCAAGGGGAGATGGTGTGAGTTTTTATCACGAATGGGTGTTTGATCCCTGAGATAAATCACACTTGATCTTGGTATATAATCCTTTTTGTAAATTCCTGAATATGGTTTGCTAATATTTTGTTGAAAATATTTATTAATGAGGGATATTCGTATGTAGTTTCTTTCTCTTGGGATGTCTTTTCTTTCATATTAGAATAAATTAAGTCTTCATATTTGGTAGTATAACTCCTTCAGTTTTGTTAACCTTCATTAAGATTGCTTTGAGTATATTTAGCCCATTGACTATTTCTCAATTTATTAACATAATCTGCTTGGATTTTGGCCAAAATGTATTGTGCATACAGATTTAATTGAGAGATGTTGATTACTTTAGTGATGTTGGCAAATTTAATGTTGCATCTTTAAACCCACCAAAAAGCTGTATTCTTTTAGTTATTTAAATCTTCTTTAATATTTTTTGGAAATATTTTTCTACGTGGAGAGCTTAGATAATTTTTGTTAAGATACAATCCCAGATATGTTTTGATGTTATTAGAAATGGTCTAGAATTTTAGTTTTCATTTTCTCTCTTTGACGGTGAATAGAAATGCAATTTACATTTAGATATTTAAATTGAATATTGAAATTGCTGAACTCATGTACTAATTTTAATAGCTCATTTGAATATTTTTAGAAGTTTCTACATACATGATAATTTGTCTAAGAATAAAGACAATTTAAGTTTATCCTTCCCACTCTTTTACATTTTTCTCACTTTCCTTGCCCGATTACACCATCTTCTGTAGTGCAGTATCAAGTACAAGGAACGAGACCAGGTATTCTTGTCTCATTTCCAGTATCATATGGAAAACTTTCAATATTTCATGATGAAGTATGATATTTTCTGTATCTGTCAGTAGATACTCTTTTTTTTTTTTTTTTTTTTTTGAGACAGAGTCTCACTCTCTTGCCTGGGGCGAGTGCCGTGGCGTCAGCCTAGCTCACAGCAACCTCAGACTCCTGGGCTCCAGCGATCCTACTGTCTCAGCCTCCCGAGTAGCTGGGATTACAGGCATGTGCCACCATGCCCGGCTAATTTTTTTTCTCTACATATTTTTAGCTGTCCAATTAATTTTCTTTCTATTTTTGGTAGAGACGGGGTCTCGCTCTTGCTCAGGCTGGTCTCGAACTCCTGAGCTCAGAACGATCCGCCCGCCTCGGCCTCCCAGAGTGCTGGGATTACAGGCGTGAGCCACCGCGCCCGGCCCAGTAGATACTCTTTTGAAGATTCAGGGACTTCATTTCTATTCCACGTTGGCTACAATTTTTATCATGAATACATGTTGCACTTTCTCAAATGCTTTTCTGCTTCTATTGAGATAATTATATCTTATTAATATAGTGAATTATATTGGTTGATTTCTGAATATTAAATTGAAATAATCTGGTATTCTTTACTGTTAAGAAAGAATATTTAAATATATAATTTATTAATACATAACATAAAATGTATATATTTTAATTGAATATATGTTACATGTGATGTGATCTCAAATGTAATATACATTCATACCTCGTATTCTATTTGTCCTATTAATTCTATGCTCTTTCTTCACCCCACTTACCTCACTTTTTGACTGATTAAAAAAAAATCACTCTACTCTTTTGTCCCCTTAAGGTAAGCAATTTTCTACTTTTCCATTAATCGTTACTGTAGGTTTTATAACAATGGTAACCACTGTTGCCATTGTTTCTATTTCATTATCTGGCAGAATCATAATTTAATTGACCTGCAGATTGAATGCGAACCCTACAGTTATCATCAAATAAATTTGATGAAAGGGTTTTCTTTATGTCTAATATAGGACAACATGGCGTATATCAAAATGATAAACTCTCCATTGATTCAACTAGCATTCCACAAACCAATCGTCAATGCAATATATATCTTTTCACTTTATCTATCGAACATCTATAAACAATAGTTTTATACATAGTTTTGATAGTTCCTGAGTTTTTAGAGGCAGTCAGGGAACACAGATATTACCAGCCCTTTTTTTTTTTTACTGATAGAGATCTCACATACACTCCCAATTCCTTTATATTGCAAACTTTCCATGAGCAAAAACATATCTTACTCACATTTGTACCCTTAGCACTTAACACAGTTCTTAGTATAGAGTGTTTACTCAATATATACATTAATTGAAAACATAGTTATACAATGATTATTGGCAGAATTAAGATTTAAACTTACGTGTACAAATAATAGAATTAATGTAGACATAATTACGAACCTCTTATAAATAACTTTTGTCTCTTCAGCCTTGGAATAACCTCTGAATAATACTAAAACACAGCACAGAAGAAGGAGGTAGTTTTTGCCAGTGATGATCAGGCTTGATCCAAGGTAGTCGTATAATGCTGCAAAAAAATGAATTTTCATGTCGTCAGCTTCATTCTCATGCTCATTCTCATTACTGACCGCCCATCGTCAATGAGATTTTTGTTCTTTTTACAGTAATTTTAATGTTCGACACTTGTTTCTGTGAAGCTGATTGTGGAAGGGTTCTAGTTGTCCTCCACTATTCACTTTCCCTTTATTCCATTTTAATAGATTTTTTAGCTTATCCTAGGCTTCTTGGGTAAAGAATATGTCTTGCAGCATCCATCGTGGCCGCTAAGTACTACTAAGTACTACATTGTACCACTAAGTTTTGGTTAATGGGGTATAAACATAACTGACTTACACTAGATTGTGCTGTCCTATATGGCAGTCACTAGTCACGTGTGGCTATTTAGATTCAAATGAACTAAAATAAAAAATTTAGTTCATCAGTAGCACTATTCACATTCAAGTGCCCAATGGCCACATGTGACTGGTGCTACTGTCTTGAACGGTACATATGCAGTACATTTCCAACATCACAGAAAGTACCGCTGGACGGTACTCTTGTAAATTATGCTTTCAAGAAATGGGTATCACCTCCCCTTCCTGTCTTTCCATTATTCCATGGAATGAAATCTCTATATAGTAGTTACTAGTCATCTTCAAGCATCCCTTGCCATACAGAGGGCCAAGCAGCAAAACAGAAACCACCTAGTTCCTTGACACCAGAGAACCAACATATCAGCATGGATATACTTTTAGTTTCACTAAATGATAAAGAAAGAAATTTTTATTTTTTATAAGCCACTTCTATTTCTTGTCCCATCAGCCATAAATTGAATTCTAATTACTTCCTTGTTATAAACCGACTTATTTTATGTTTGTTTCACATATATATCCACAGAGGTCTGTGAATATTTTCGCATTTCTGCACGCTCAGGACGTCCTGAGCAAAGAGCACCGGCGCTTGGGTTAAAGGATGCTGGGACAGCAAACACGCCCTGGAAGTTAGGGATTGTGTATCTCTCCGGAGAGATTTAGAATCTTAATCTTTTTGCTTACATTTAAAATAATAATACATCTAGTGACCGTTACCCCCTTTCTCTAGAGAGGATTCGTATACAGTCGGAGCCAAGGTCTCTCTTTCCTTCTCCTCCATCTCTGTCCTCTCTCTGTCTTTTTCTCTTCTTCTCTCTCCCCCCACACCCATCTTTCTCTCTGGAGTGGAAGAGCGATGGAAGTGCTGGCCAGCCTGTATAAACTCTTAATTTCGTGATTTTTGGCTTCCTCTTCTGTGGTGCAAATTCCTCAACATGCAGGTCCGTCAGACCTTCATGGTGTCATCCTGTGGGGAGCTGGGATGTGGAAAATCAGTGATAAGATGGTCCTGTTGTTTTATATATTTACTGTAATAGACTAACTTGTTAGCATGAATGAGAGCCACAATTTAGAGGCTTCACAGTTTCTAACTTGCCAAAGTTAAAAAAAAAAAAAAAAAAAAAAGGTCCTTTAAACAAGTACTATAAGGGACATTTTTATAAAGTGTACGACACTTTTAAAATGCAAACTGACATCCTTGATTTATCTATATTTCAAAGCTTGGGTTTTGTATATTACGTTTTTTGGAGGTGTGGCATGACTATTATGTGGCTAGCAAGTTCTGATAACTTAGCAAGTAAACTCTGTGTGTTTTTAATATGCTGTCCAATGTATAGTAATTCAGTTGGTTTGGTCCAAAAGCAGATAATCTCTGTCCCATCCAGGTGTCCGTTGAGTCAAGTGACAAGCTTGGGAATCACATGTCTAGCACTAATCCCTGTTCATCTATTCTAGTCGACATATTTCACGGTTGTATTGTGTGAGTCCTTATCTTCTTTGCCTTAGTGAAAATATTTCAAGAAAATATGTTTTCTTTTAGCATTTTATTCTTGGTTATTAACCCTATTAAAAAATCTGGAAGGGGAGGGGCAAGGGGGAGGAGGGGACGGATATATGCATACACAAAGGGTGCAATGCGCACCCTCCGAGAGATGGACATGCTTGGGACTGGGACTTGGGGGGAAGGGGGGGCAAGGGCAACATACGTAACCTAAACATCTGTACCCCTATAAACAACAAACAATAAAAAAAATAAAATAAAATAAAAAAAATAAAAAATCTGGTAGCATTAACTCTTCTTAGTGAATTTCCTTTCAAAAGGAAATATGTATTGCAGTTTAAAATTGAGGATCCAATTTCTTCCTATTTGATTTACAACTGTTAATACCAGTCTCCACACGCAACTCTTGATTCACTAACCGTTATTATTCTGGCTAGAAAAGGAAGAGCACAATATATTTTTAGTGCAAAACATGTATGATATCCCAAAGTTTTGTTTTCCTTTCTACTATATAATTGGGTTTTCAGTAGGTCATTTCACCATCCTAAATGCCTGTTGTTTCTGGGTAATGCAGTAGGTCATAAAAAATGTTTCCTTAACATAAACCCTTTGATTTTCCTTTTCCTCTATGAGTTAATTCCTTGGTCAGTTTGAAAGTGTAGATTATAATGAACATATATGAGGAATAACATAAATTTATAAATAATGCTGCTGATAGAAAAATGAGAGCTAAAACAAACAATAAAAATTCAAATCCACAAAAAGTATCTATTCAGTTTAAGATATATTGTTTCTCCTTCAAGATGAAAGTGCCCAATAAGATTAATTTTCAAGTGACCACTGGTCAAACACCGGAAGTTATGGGACTGTATCAGGAGCTCGGGGCTGGTTGCTGTAACTGGCAGATTGATGACTCAAACATGTCAACAGGCAGCTCATATGCTTTTAGGACATGGCCATGTTGTTGGGATCATGAAGACCTTCCATCCCTAACACAATGGTCATTTTCTTTGTCAGCCCATTAAATCAATAGTAGAGAAATGACAAAGATGGATACTGATATCCTAAGAGTAGATCAATAAGAACTCCTGATGGCTCAGAGCCTCCAGCACTTTGGGGACATTTTGATGTGCTGTCCTTTGAAACATGAATACATTTATACGTTTATATTCTGGGTCACTTCATACAGGTCTATTAAAACTTTCCTTTTTTCATAATCTTCCATCTTGATTTTTCTATTTATGACCTTTAAGCCAACCACTTGCAACTGGCCAAAAATGGTTTAGATCCTGACTTCAGTTTGCCTTTCTTCTCAAGCAAACTGGACGAACCATTAACGGGATTTTCCTTTACCACTTTTCCTTCCTTCCTTCCTCCCTTCCCCCTTTCCTTCCCCCTCCCCCCTTTTTTTTTCCTTGAGACAGGGTCTTACTCTGTCTCCCTGGCTAGAGTGTGGTGGCATGATCATAGCTCACAGCAACCTCAAAATCCTAGGCTCAAGTAATCCTCCTTCCTCAGCCTCCCGAGTAGCTGGCACCACAGGGGCACACCATCAAGCCTGTCTAATTTTTTCTATTTTTTCTAGAGATGGTGGTTTCACTCTGTTGCCCAGGCTGGAGTGCAGTGGCATGATCATAGTTCACTGCAGTCTCATACTCCCGGGCTTAAGTGATCCTCCTGC